>CAWUFW010013492.1:0-472687 GCA_963921515.1 Calotriton arnoldi
CTTTAAAAACCGTTGAAATTCACTGAAAAAGCCATAGGTTTCAGACACGTTATAGTTAGAAATTAGCATTTAAAAAACCTTTGAAATTCACTGAAAAAACCATAGGTTTCAGGCACGTTATAGTTAGAAATTTGCATTTAAAAAACTTTACAAATTCACTGAAAAAACCATAGGTTTTAGGGACAGTTATAGTTAGTTGGACATTGCACTCGTACAAAACCCGTGAAATTCCCCGTTATAGTTAGTTCAGCTAACTATAACTCGCGCCCTCACAATGCACTGCTGATGACGTCACATATTACATCACTCATGACATGGTCAGTGACATCACTGATGACATCACTGATGACATCTCAAATGACATCACTGATGACATCACTGATGACATCATCCACGTGATAATCTGATGCACCTCCTCACACCGTAATATAACCTTTGATACACCCACTCTAAATTACAGACTGCCATTCGCAAAAACATACACACTCCAACACCAATAACTACATACCCACTCACTGATTCTTAGGTCTACACACACATCCACTCACTCACCTGTACAGTCACTCATACTTACGGTCACTCAGTACAGGACTATCATATGCACTCATACTCCTATATAGACACTCAAACACCGCCACTCATCCATAGAGGTACTCACACACCTAGTCAGTCATGCAAAAATTAATCACACACCCATTTACTCACCTATACAGTTATACACACACCAGCTCACTTACTCATACAAATACTAGCACATTCTTACGCTCTTATACAATAACTGATACAAGCACACACTCATACATACAGCCACTCTCACAATCACACACTCTCACTTATAGCCATTTAAATACTCTAACACACATATATACTGCCTTTTACATATGTAGTTACTCGCACATGTACCACTGAGATATACATTCACTCACTAACACACCCATACACACACTCACCCACCCAATCAGTCCATCACAGATGCACTCTTGAAATCATGCACCCAGTGAATCACCCAATCACACATCTATGTACAGAGTCACACACACCCCACCCACACAAACACTCAGGCAGCCATACAGATACTCAGAGAACCAATCAATAACCCATATAGACACTCATGTAGCTATTCGCAAATCCAGGCATCCACTTACACACCAACAGACAGACGGATACAGACATTCACACAGTTTAGTCACTAACCCATGCATTCAGTAAGATACGTTTAATCACTCACTTGTAGAGTCAGTCACTCACGTACTAAATCATCCATTCAGACACTTATACACCCACTCATTCTTCAATACGCCTTTCCCTATATATATTAAACATATTTAAACTTTACAGAAACACACAGTTACTGGATGATGTCATCAGTGATGTCATCAGTGATGTCATTTGAGATGTCATCAGTGATGTCATCAGTGATGTCACTGACCATGTCATGAGTGATGTAATATGTGACGTCATCAGCAGTGCATTGCTGGGCGCGAGTTATAGTTAGCTGAACTAACTATAACGAGGGAATTTCACGAGGTTTTGTACGAGTGCAATGTCCAACTAACTATAACTGTCCCTAAAACCTATGGTTTTTTCAGTGAATATATATATAATATATATATATGGTATACGTATATACCAATAACATAAGATATTTAACACACAAACCAGTTTAAATAAAATAAAAAAGTAAACAACATCCATTTTTTACAATTTTATAAAAATATTTTGCACATTAAAAGCATTCATAATTATAAATATTATAATTTAAAACAAGCAAAAACATGATAATATAAATTGTAACAATATAAAATAAATTATAAAATTATAAAATGTTACATTTAACACATTTACTATTACCAATACAATGTATACAAAAGTAGGCAAAGTGTTGTACTGAGGGTGTATAAAATGTACTACTCTCACTTCAGGCAACGCTACAGTAGGAAAAGTGTTTCATCACACAGGGGTAAAATTTACTATTCCCACTACAGTCAGTGCAACATTCGGGAAAGTGTTGGATTGCAGGAGAGGAAAATGTACTATTCCAATTCTAAATAACTTCAACAGTGGGGAAAGTGTTGGATTACTGAGGGGTACAATTTACTATTACCACTTCAGTCAGTGGAGCGGTAGGGAAAGTGTTGGATTGCAAAGGGGTAAAATTTACTATTCCCACTCCAGTCAGTGCAACAGTAGGGAAAGTGTTGGATTGCGGAGAGGTAAAACCTACTACTCCCACTCCAATGAGTGCAACAGGAAGGAAAGTTCTGGATTGCAGAGGGGTAATATTAACTATTCCAACTCCAGTCAGTGCAACAGTAAGGAAAGTGTTGGTTGTGGAGGGGTAAAATTTACTATTCAAACTCCAATAGGCGCAAAAGTAGGGAAAGTGTTGGATTGCGGAGGGTAAAACTTACTATTCCCACTCCAGTCAGTGCATCATTAGAAACAAACAAGTTCTCTTCAACACAATAAAATAATTTCAAGAACATATTAAACTAATAAAAATAAAAATGTCAAAAAAATACAAATCATATTAAAAATTAAATTAAATAAATACATATTTCAATGTTAAACACATATCATAAATAACTACAAATATTACTATAATTAAAATACAAAAATACTTTTCATTGAAATAAATGATTTTATTTAAAAATTATTTATGAACAAAAAATATTTTATTCAATAATTTTATTTTAGTTGCTTCCCACCCTATACCCCTACAAAACTCACAACCCCCACATAAAGCTTAACTTTAAAAAAATAATATTTACACTATTGACAGAAATATTTATCAATAAACTAATTATCATCAAAAAAAATTGATTATTACTTAATTGTAATTAATTAACTTCCAACAATATTCCCCCACAAAAGACACAACACTCCTAAAATTTAATTTAACAAAAAAATAATCACATAATTAATTATCAATTTACTAATTAATATCAATAAAAAATGTACTATTACTCAATTAAAATTAATTTACTTCCCACCCTATACTCCTACAAAATCCACAACCCAAACCTAAAATTTGAGTAACAAAAATGTAATTGCACAATTAACATAATTAATTATCAATTAAATAATAACTATTAATTAAAAACTATGGGCCTGATTACGATGGCGGGGAGACCGCCACCGACAGGTCTCCCCGCCATCATAACCAAGTTTACCACCCACCATATTACAATGGCGGGTGGATGTGTCCGACAGTCGGGATGATTCCGATTGACTGGCGGACCGCTCTCCATCCCCAGAATGGCGGCGGTGCATGTCAGGCACCGTCATGGGGATTACAATATCCCTTTACGCCGGTCCTTCTGCGGTGGTCAACCTGCCGTGAAACGACTGGCGGAAACAGATTTAGGGGCCCGTAGTGGGCCCCCCTTACCCCATGGGGTTGGTACATGGGCACTGGGGGGACACCAAAGGTGCCCCCAACATATGAATGAATGAATGAATGAAAGGTATTTATAAAACGCACAGCTACTCAGAAAGAGTGTCCCTGCGCTAGAGAACCTCAGAACTAGTCTGCTGCTGTCCCTGGAGGGTGGGGGAAACTTAAGGTAAGTGTCGGAAGAGCCAGGTTTTAAGCATCTTCCTAAAGGTAAGTAAGTCTGTCACCTGTCTGAGTGTCACCGGCAGGAGGCTCCAGGCGTGTGCGACCTGCACTTGGAAAGAGCGACCTCCTGTGTGGGTGCGGAAAATCTTGGGGACAGATGCAGTGAAGAAGACCTCAAGGTTCTGCGGGGGGCATAGTATATGACTCTCCTTCTGAGATAATGTGCCCCCGTACCCTGTAGTGCCTTAAAGGCCAAGACCAAGGCTTTAAAGCAAATTCTTTTCCTCACAGGAAGCCAGTGCAACGCTTTCAGGTGAGGTGAGATCTGGGTTCTAGGTTTAAGCAGAAGGACCGCCCGGGCGGCCGCATTCTGGACCACCTGTAATCTATTCAGTAGGTATTCTGGGGGGCCTAGATATAGGACTTTAACATAGTCCAGTCTCGAAACAATAAGAGCCTGGACAACGGTCTTCCTGTGGGCAAGAGTCAGGAGGGGAAGAAATTTCCTGAGCATCCGCAGGAGGCCAAAACAGGATCCTGCGAGTGACTGGATCTGGGCTTTCATAGACAGAGTATCATCCAACTTGACAACATTCCCCTGCACCATGTGGCAGGCACCACATGGTGCCTGCCACGTAGTTCAGGGATATGTGAGGTGTCCCTATTTTGCATTGCGACCGCCGTGGTGGCTGTTGCATTGTATTGCCTCTTACGGGACCACTGACAGCATGTCGGACGGTCCCGTTTCCGATACGGTGGCGGGCAGACATCAGTCCGCCTACCATCATAATCAGCCCCTAAATATTAATTACATAAAATGTACCCATATAAACCCCACAAACCGCACCTAAAATTAGAAATTAAAAAAATAATGACACAATTAACATAATTATCAATTAAATCAATAATATTAATGAACAACTAATTATTAATTAATTAGAATTAATTTACTTCCCACCCTGTACCCCATACACTCCAAAACCCACACCTAAAATTTAAATAAAAAAATGTATTGCACAATTAACATAATTATTTATCAATTAAATAAATAACATTAATGAAAAACGAATTATTAATTTATTATAACTAAATTACTTACCACCATGTACCCCTATAAACCCACAAACCGCTACGGTACTAAAAATCACAAATATTAATTACATTTAATTTGTTAACTACTAAGGCCCTCATTTTGATGTCGGTCAAAAGCTACCATCATTGGTTTCACTTTCGACCGCAGTATTACGACGGAGGTTGGAAGTGAAACCGGCCGGTCATTCCGGATGGCTTCCGATGGGCTCAAGGAGCCCGTCAGCCAGTCGGAACAGGCACGTAATCGCTTAAGGACGGCGTTCCTGCCATCGGGATTACGATGTCGGTTTCCCATAGGCGTTTCATTTCGGGATTTCCGACATGAAAAGCCTGTCAGAAAGTGACTCCGGGGGCCCCTAGCAGGGCCCCCTTGCAACAGTGGCCTCCGGTTGGGGGCCTGGGAGGCACATAGGGTGCCCCGTCAATCCCTGCACCGAGTGGCAGGCACTGTGTGGTTTACGTAAAGGCTGTTGGAAACCGCCATTGTAATTGCTCGGACGGAAACGCTGTCTGTAGAGCTGTACGATGCGGTTCCGACCGACACAAATTCTCCGAGAGCCGGTCGGAAACGATTCGGAAAGACCGTGCGGTTTACAATTCAATCGCGAACATCATCATCGGTAGGGCAGATTGTAACCCGACCGAGAAGGGTCCGACACGGTCTAGGGGAATCCGACTGTCAGGAGGAGTCTTTCCGCCCGACATCGTAATGAGGCCCTATGTATTAGGAAAAGATATTCTTGAATGGACTTTTTTTATGTCTTATAAGTTTACCAATTTCTCTGTCTCCCGGTAATTTTACTGAACAGCTTCTGTGGTGTTTTAAATATGTAGTTTTTTCCATGAACTATCTGTTTAATGCGTTTTTTAAATTAGTAGTATTTTATATTTAAGATGTGTATATGAATATATTTTTAACTATGTACTTTTATCGCATTGTCTTGTCGAATAAAGTTTTGACTGACTGAGTGGTCAATGACAGATCTTCTACCAGTGGAAAACATTAGTATTCGATGATAACCACCATCAGGTGATGTCCATTGTCAAGAGGACCAAAGAAATCAACAGCAATCTTCTCCCAAACATGTTTTGGTGAATCAATATATTCAAGGAATGTTCAGTGGTTTTGGAAGGTAAGCAATTACACAAATGACAGGCCTTCAACTCTCTTTCAACTTTCTCGTCAAGAAAAGGAAACCAAGCTCAATCTCGGAGAGCTTGTTTAGTGGCAACAATTCCATGATGTCCTTCTGTTATGCTCCATATAGGCACCCCAATATAGGCTCAGGTAGCAACCGAACCTCTCACCTATATTTCCCCTGCCATTACACTACATAACGGTTCGTGGGTCTGACCTTTTACCTAGTTACGGTACTGCTAACAGGACGTGGGGCTTTCCCTGAAAACTAGCCTCATTCATAATGCATGAGGATTCTTGGAAACTCAGCAGGACTGCCATCTCCTGCATAATAACTATGTATAAGGGTCATTCCTTCCGTCATCCTAAGTCCGACATGACACAGCAAGGTAGATCCCCTGAGGGTACCACTTTGGGTATATAAACACCATATCTTTGCTGAGGCATGGAGAGGAGAAAAAGGACTTCCATGCACACACACTGGCGCAAGATGCTGAGGTTCATTGTTTTAGCACTATGGCAGAAATCTACCATCCTTTTACTCTGTTGGTGCTTATAATCATTTATATCTGTTTCTGTCTAATGGTTGTTACGACGGGTATAGTACACCTATTTAACAGCATAGGTTCTGGACTGTTAAGCACCTTTCAGACAGTCTTCGGAGTGATTCCAAACTTCATACACTCCGTATTCTGAAGTATTTTTGGAGGACTTCCGCTGATCCTGTTCCTAATAGCAGGAAACCTGATTGTAATTTTTCTGCTACGCAATTTACGTCCCAGTCACCAAGGAGATGGAAAAAACGGTAATGGAGTGCAGATACCGGGATCGCATCGTACTCCATCTGGGCACACCTCGCATCCGCGAACGGAGCGAGTCTTGGTTCCCGTCATTTAGACCAGTCTGGATCGACTGTGTTCTGCCTGTCCCCAGATGCCTGTTCTGCAGACAAGAATGCGTGTTGGATCTCTGTCTAACACTTCCATGGGTTGTGCCACCGGACGTGGATGCTTTACTGGACCCGATAACGGCCCATGTACTGCTGTGTCCTCAGCGTATTCCCTTGTTGATGTCTGCATTCTTAGAGCCACCACAGGATGCTTCAGCTCCTGTTGGAACGGATACCGGCTCCTCAACAAGTACTCAGGCCTTGGATGTCACACAGGCTTCCCCAGCATTGGCTGTGGATAGAACAGAAGTTCATCTGTGCTCGATTGACCTGATCTGTGAGGTGTTGCAGGGATCGTCATCTGTGATGGCAGGCAACAGTGATGTTGCGTCTCCCAGCCAGGACACATAAACATTTGGCTCATCGTGTGCTGGGAAAAATTTGGCCTTTTTCAAAACAACAAAATTTGGAATTTTAAACAATAGACACTTTTTCTTGCTGAACTGCATGGCTTTCAGACAATCATAGTTGTTCGAACTATATATATGAACATCTTTTAGAAAGACTTCTACCGCTCCAAATACGATTTTAGCATTTTTTTTTAAAACTCTTTTTAACGCACTATTGTTTCGCACTCATTAGTTATTTGCGTATAAATGCCTAGAAGTATATTGAAATTTTAGTATGTCGTCCAGTCGGATGAGGAGTGGACGTTATGTTCCATATAGGCACCCCAATATAGGCTCAGGTAGCAACCTAACCTCTTACCTATATTTCCCCTACCATTACACTACATAACGGTTCTTGGGACTGACCTTTTACCTAGTTATGGTACTGCTAACAGGACGTGGGGTTTTCCCTGAAAAATAGCCTCATTCATTATGTATCAGGATTCTTGGAAACTCAGCAGGACTACCATCTCCTGCATAATAACTATGTATAAGGGTCATTCCTTCTGTCATCCTAAGTCCGACATGACACCGCAAGGTAGATCCCCTGAGGATACCACTTTGGGTATATAAACACTATATCTTTGCTGAGGCAGGGAGAGGAGAAAAAGGACTTCCATGCTGACACACTGACGCAAGATGCTGAGGTTCCTGCACGCAGACACGCCAGCTCGCAGTGGTCTGACATCCCTCGCAGGGTGTCCATCTCGAGACCAAGAAGGGGTCCCACAGTCTCACACTTCAGGTAATGGGGTTGAATTTATCCTAGAGGGATTCTAGGCTCTACGCCTACATACATGCTAGATACACTTAGGTACATCTATTTAGGGTTGCATCGTAGGACACGCATTATTACTGTCATGTATTTTTATACCTGCCTGTATTCATTGTTTTAGCACTATGGTAGAAATCTACCATCCTTTTACTCTGTTGGTGCTTATAATCATATATATCTGTTTCTGTCTAATGGTTCTTTCAGCACACCTATTTTACACTAGAATGACGCTGGTTCAATAAATGCTTATTGAAAACGTCCCCACTGTTTATTCTGTGTATCTCTCTGAGACAAAGTGAGCACGAGTGACTGAGTGAAAAGTACTGCACTAATTCCACGATTCCTGATGGGACAGAGTTGTCATGTTCAATAGTTGCCAAGAACTATTCCCTCCTTGGTAAGAGGGGTTTCTAGTGGCACTGTGAGCTAGCTGGTATACAGGCAAACATACCCGGTGGGGGTGTCTGGAATCAGTCTGGACACCAATCCCACAGTCTATGCTGTCTAAACGTGCAGATCCTATATGGGTTTATAGGAACTACACGACATGGCACCGCCAACATTGGTTTGGTACTTATTTAACAGTCAAATCTGAGTAGTTCAGTCGTGCTATTCTCAGAGACCCCTACTCACATCTTCCAGAGACGTCTGGAGTGGGAAGGGAACTATCCGCCACAGCTGAGTAGGCATATCCTATGTATTGGTTTTTTCCATGAACTATCTGTTTAATGCGTTTTTTAAATTAGTAGTATTTTATAAGTAAGATGTGTATACGAATATACTTTTAACTATGTACTCTTATGGCATTGTCTTGCTGAATAAAGTTTTGACTGACTGAGTGGTCAATGACAGATTTTCTACCAATGGAAAACGGGAGTATTCGTTGATAACCACCATCAGGTGATGTCCATTGTCAAGATAACCAAAGAAATCAACAGCAATTCCCTCCCATACATATTTTGGTGAATCAAACATATTCAAGGAATGTTGAGTGGTTTTGGGAGGTAAGCAATTACACAAATGACAGGCCTTCAACTCTCTTTCAAATTTCTTGTCAAGATAAGGAAACCAAACTCAATCTCAGAAAGTTCGTTTAGTGGCAACAATTCCATAATGTCCTTCATGGGCCACTTCAATTAATTGTTGTCGCAGACTTTCCGGTATGACAATTCTTGAACCTTATACGAAAATACCTTCTTAAGTAACAGACAGTTCATCTTTCACATTTTTGAACTTTTGATATTCGTTGTCATGTGTGAGTGGTCGAGTGTGCTGTTTCCAGGATTGATGTGCAAAAATGACTTTTAGCATCAACCGGTCACTCTGTTCTAATGAAATAGCGGTAGGTGTATTGGACCTTACAATGAAGTTAATGTAGGCTTCGGCCGCTTTGGAAGGGGTACCAGGGAACTGTACTGGCACTCTTGAAAAGCAGTCAGCAGGGTTTTGATCTTTCCCTAGTTGGTGCACGATAGAGTAGTCATATTCCTGTAATCACAAACCCCAACGTTCAATTCTAGAAGGCATCTTGGCTTCTGGGTTGTCAAAGATGGTAAGCAATGTTTAATGATCCGTTACAAGAGTAAAATAACGACCTCTGTATGAAGTTTCACAACAAAGTAGCCATCTCAGTGGTGTTCTCAATTGCATGCTTGATTTTCTTAAAACTTTGTTCACATTAGGGCTGGGCGGTAAACTCCACTGTGCCTACAGAGTTTTGCCTACTCCTTGGAGCGGGAGTTCCACTAAAACTCCACCGCCCACCGCGTGGTGGAGTTTACCACCCACTACCCTCTGTCAGGATTGTCCTGTTTCTACTCCTTTTGCGGTGAACGGTTAATGATGGTGGGTCAGAGTCTTCGGCCACAGCACGTAAAAGCAGAATCCCTGATTAGTGGCAAAAATCAAACTGTGGGGATACCAAAGCTGACCGGGAGCCTTGTGAACTCCAAATTCGTAAGCAAGGAAGCGAGAAACTGGTGACACAGGGACCATGGTGGTTCAGTCAAGATTGCAGCGGTGCCCAGGAGCAGAATGAATGGGAGCTCTGCCCAGCTTCAGTACAGTGAGGCAGTTACTTTGGAGGCCGGAGAAGCAATCCACAATGAATGAGAACCATTTTAAAATGCAAATACGGACACATTGCCAGCTGCAGAGAGCTTGGTGGGGGCTGACGAGGAGGCAAGAGGGGCTACAAGGAGGAGTGAGATGCACGGTAGTCACTCTTTCTTTTCCTGAGGAGACAGCTTCCCCAGGTGGCTGTAGGACCGTTCTGTGCTGCTTAGGGGAAAGTGAAGGAAGGACACTTCCTTGTTTGTGTGGGCACCATGGTTGAAGAGAGAGGAAACCCTCTGCCATGGCTCTGATTATCTCCCAGGCAGGTCTTGTGAGATGCGTCTGACACACAGGGATACCATCATGTCCCAGCACTCGACTCAAATAACTTTCTCCTGGTTCCCATACTGGAGTACCCCCCCCAGACTGCATGCTCAACCAGGTTATAAAGATTGTCTTGCTGAGGGGCAGTGGAGATGGCAAGACAGGTGAGGTCGCCTGGTGCAATATCTTGCATTCTAACTTTTAAATGTTTTTCCCAGCATCACTACGCACAAGGATTTTTTGGGTCTATGCTCACCTGTCACGTGGCCCATGGGGACATTGTCGTTTTTCACTAACTTAGCATGAGCACGTTGCAGCTTGCCTGCTGCTTTGCACACGTTACTGCATGTCTTTATTTTTTGCAATAATTTCAAAGACTGCTTTCACATGAGAACTAATCGCTGTGTTAACTCTGCATGTTCCTGGGATTTTGACTGAACATTATGTGCAAGGTCGAACAACAATGTCCCTTGTTATTTTGTTCTGGACAGTCCTTAGCCCTTAAACAAAACATACTGATGCAGCTGTTGTTTGGACAGCGTACTTGGGTTTTTAGTGGGGTGCACGAATAGGTGACACACACTTGGAGAGGGACCTTTCCAGGGAGAAGAGCACCTATGATGTAGATCTACCATCTATAGGCTAAGGTATGGGGTCTGCTAACAAAGCCCAGAGATCTTCTATTATATAATAATACTTCTTTGAGGCAAGGGGAGGGAGGTTAGGCACTATAGTCCTTTCTCCATTGTCTTTCTATGATGACATCTCCCTTCATGATTGATGGACTGACTGCTATGCTGACAATATTTGTACTATGCATTGTCCTGCTTGTTGTGGCACGTATACTGCATGTTAGGGCACGTTAGTTAAAATAAATTTTTTGAACTGTTTCGTGTCTCCGTCAGATCATATTGTGGACAAGTGTGAGGGAGTGAGTGAAAGGGTGTGTCTTGTTACCGCGATTCCTGAGAGATCTGGGAGTGTTGTGCGCTGGGGTGTCTAATCATTTGTTTCTCTGTGAGTGAGTAGGAGACCAAGTGCAACACTATAGCTAGTCGGTCCTCGGTTCGTGGGTACTAAGGTGGTAGGAAGACTCAGTCCCTATACACCAAGGTCCCATTTCCTGCGCATAGTTCTGTATTTGTGCAGAATCCTTGCAACATGGCTCCACCAACGATTGGTCTGGTACTTATTCACGAGACCCCTGAGTAGCGCTTGTGCTTGTCCACAATACCCTCACACCGGTTTCCGGAGACGTCCGTGGCGTGAGGCATTAGCCTCCTATATTTGTGTTTTATAGGTTTTTCAAGCTTGAATTTTAAAAGGTTTTTCTATACCCTCTTTTGCGCTATTGTTCTCTCTGTTGGTTTGTTCCATTTCTAATATGGCACAAGCGGTCACTATTGCGGCACATAATCGTGCTGCAGTTACTGCTCATGTGACTCAACGAGGGGTCCCTGTTGCAGGGGCTGATTTCATTTTTGTTTTGAGGTGGATGTGGCTTACCGCTTCGAAGTTTTCTACTCTTGGGTTACTTTTCCCGCAGTGGATGGGAATGATAATTTCTTTCATGAATATACACCAGCCGCGGTTCCGTGGAATTATCGTCCTTATCAAATACTTGAAGTTCTGTTGACAGCCTGGGAGCATACTATTTGGTTTAATAGCGCCCTTCCTCACCCTGTTTCTGTGGTCCGTTTAGGACCACTATCGGTTGATGGGGCCATATGGCCTGTGTTGGCTGGTTTCACACCTCATCCAAATTATCTTGGTGTTACACTCACAGATCTAAGTCAATTTCATACGTCATTGATTCATATACACAGAAGTGTCATACAATTTATGTCACGTAATATTCAAGTGGCTCCGGCTGGAGCCACTCCACAGCTACCTGGACATGGTGGTGGTCTTGTCATTAATCCCATTATGATTAATTCGGTGATGGGCAAACATCCTCAGAATAGAGCTGATCTGCCATATTGGTTGGCAGAAACATTTGAGCAATTCGAGGCTGTTTTTCCACATACTGCTCTTGTTGAGAAACACCGGATCCTTATGATGAGTTTACCGAGTGGAATTGTTCCCACTGTAGCTGATTGCACCACCTGGGGGACGGTATTTGCTGCGGTGTATACACTGTGCTTTGGCACCCCCTCCATGAGCGTTCTCCCGAGAGTTCTAAAGAAGGTTCAAGATGAACACAGGGCTGGTCCAGCCCTGGAATTGGGGATGAGATTAGTGGGCATGTTCCCTATTGTCTCCGATATGATTCTGGCCAATGTCAAAGGTGAAGCAGTTAGCTTGCAAGTGCGTCAATGCCTTTTGGCGGTGGCGGACGTTGATCGGCAGCGGCAGTTACCGATCATTATTGCGGATGTATATACATCATTGGGTCGCAATAGTTTGGGAGTAAGACCTTATACTCAGGTACAAAATAAACCCGCTCCAGACAAGGAGGGTCATCCAGTCTTTCCTAAAAAAACATGGAATAAAAATCAGCTGCAGCAACAGCAGAAGCCTTGTTCTCGTTCAGGTTCACCTCCACCTGACACTTCTGAATGTAGATATGATTTGCGTGGCCACTCTAAAATTAAAACACCGAGAGGTTTCAGGTTCCTGATTCTCGTTCTCCTCGTTTCTTTCAGGAATCGTTGGATCAACAGTTCAGCAGGGTAGGACGTCAGGATCGCAGAGGAGGCGAGTCTGTGCAACCACGACATGACCCGCAGCACCAGTTTGATGTAAAAACCAAACAGGAGGGACCACCTCAATATCGTGCCCCATTTCAGAAGAAAAAAGTTGTCGCTTTGACTGCAAAGTATGCCTCAGACAGTGAGAACCCTGCTCTTTGATTGGAGATGGGCGGTGACACTCGACAGCGCGGCTGAAGTTACCATAGTGCAGGAGGCACTTCGCCAGTGTCTGGAGGGGAAAGCAACTGACATGTTCATTAAGGTGGAAACAGCTGACACATGAGTTGCACCCCCCTGATAGGCTTTATGAGATAGGACTCCAAACTGAAGGTGATATTAAACGCACAATCAAGGCGGTCTTTTGGGACAACCTTACTTCTTCTTATGATATTTTGTTGGCGGAGGTTGATTGGCCTCCCCCCTTTGTTCCAGCTTCTTCTAAGGGGGAGGATGTTATTCTCCCGAGTTTTTCGCATTATGTCTCGGAGGAGGCTAAACAAGCATACGCGTCGGAGTGAGCGCTGGCGCTTGCCCCGGCTGTGTATCGTAATCAGGTGGGATGGGATACAGATTCGCGGGCACATGAAATTCCTTTGCGATCGCTGCCACAACCCCAACCACAATATCCAATCAAACGGGACGCGAAAGAATCCGTAAGTGAAATCTTGGCTCAATTGGAATATCATGGTGTAATTGAACCCTGTGTTTCATCCATGAATAATCCTCTTTTTCCGATATTGAAACCGGATGGTTCATATAGTATTGTTTTGGATTACCATCATTTGAACAGTCATGTTCGTACCTTTGCGGTACAGAACACCCACAGCTCTGCGTTAGTCGATACCATTGTTCGTAAAAAATAGAAAAAAAGACTCCTGATATCTCCAATGGTTTTTATAGTCACAACTTTGCTTGTGATAGCCGTGACTTGACAGTCTTCAGCGTCCTTGGCAATCACAAAAGATATACGTGCTTGCCTATGGGATATAAAAATAGTCCCTGCACTTTTGCGGCACGCATAGTGTCTGTTTTACATGAAATTGACCCTGGTGCTTTCTCTTACGTCGATGACATTTATTTGACGGATGATGAATTGATACCACATCTTGTGCGTGTGGACCGCATTATAATGTTTTTTGCAGACTTGGGGTACAAATTCAACTTTGCCAAGTCGCATATTGCCTGTTTGGCAGTTCTTTTTCTGGGTTACGAACTCACCAATGAAGGTAGACGGTTGGACCCCCACTTTCTGGAGAAATGTGCTCAATTGCAACCTCCTTCTACTCTTAAAAAATTACAATCTTTGCTGGGTTTTTGTAATTTCGGGAGGGCATACATTCCTGATTATGCCCAGCGTATCAAACCACTTTACTCTTTGATACAACCTTCTTTCTCTGCTTCCTATTGGCTTCCGGAACATTCAGCGATTCTTCAGTCTCTGCAGTCTGATCTGCTTGCGATCAACTTCTTGTTAACACGTGACGATTCTACAAATTTGGTCATAAGGATTGTTCCAGGAGCGTTAGGTTTCACTTACTTGACGTTCAATGAGGGGGACACGGTCCCCAATGCATATAAATTGCATTTGTACACTTCAGCAGAGATGCGTTTCTCTTCTACAGAGAAAATATTGACGGCTGTCCAGATGGCGATTCTGAAAGAACACTCTCTGGCTCAGGGAAAATGCATTTTCATGGTCTCGCCGGTACCTGCTTTAGAAGCAGTTACAAAGGCTAGTGTCCCGAATTCTAAAGCCTTGAATCCATGCTGGATACCATGGGCTAGTTCTTTGACATCAGCTGATGTCAACTTTATTTTTTATCCTTCTTTGCAGACACAGGAGTTTTTACAATATGAACATGTTCACCCCCCTCCTCTGTCATTGCTTCCTCTTGATCAGTACAAATGCATTGTTTACACTGATGGATCTGCGCAGCCAGCCATTGGTTCTAAACATGCTTATTCAGCTGCTTGCGCGATTTTGGCTGGAAAAATTGTTGATGGGGATTTTAAATCCTCCTTGGTGCACACACAGTCTCTTGCTGACTGCACGGCTCGAATGGCGGAGCTACGTGCTTTGGTTTTGGCTCTTGAATTTGCTGTTCCTGAGATTCCTACACTTATAGTGTGCAATTTATTTTACTGTGTACAATCCTTCAATGACAACTTATTCTTTTGGAAACAAAATGATTTCCGTGATTCTAAAGGTAGCACAATTAAGCATAAGACGCTTTGGGTCCAGGTGGCCGCTCTTAAGGAGCGTTTGCCACTCACACATGTTATCCATACTTTGGGCCATCAACTTATGGGAGCACACGCTGTTGGTAATTCACTGGCTGATGAGGCAGCCAAAACTGCTTAAAACCTGGCTATTTTAACGAGCACCTTTAATATGTTGTCTGCTACCCAGGCGCCGAGAGATCCCCTTGGGGATGATTCTCTGCGCCATACACATTTTAATAATAAAATCTGCAGTAGCTGCTTGTTCTGTAGCAGCAGTCACAAGGTCCATGACTAAAATTGATGATGATATTTTAGTGGCTATTGCTGCGACCAAGGAGGGAACAGAATTTCCCCAAGGTTTTCCTTCACATTATACATACCACTTGTCGTCTGATCAAATTCCATTTGCTACTATTCTGTTCGTTGGGGATCGACTGATTCCCAACGAGACCCACAGACTTTCTTTGATCATTGCCGCTCATGAAGGTGTGGCTTCTGCCCATGCCGGAGTAAATGCAACTGTTTCCCTTTTGCAGCAACGTTTTTGGTGGCGTGGTTTATACCAACAGGCACGTAAATATGTTCTTTCTTGTGACATCTGTCAACAAATTAAGCCTTCTACTTTTGCACGCCCACCACATACTCAGCTTTACATCTCTAATCAGCCATTTGGCTGTATTTATCTTGATCACTGCGGTCCTTTGACATCTGACACTGCATTTAAATACATCTTGGCTGCAGTGGATTCGTGCACTAGATTCCTTTGGGTTTGGCCTCAACGTAGTGCTGACGCTCGAACCGTCATTAAAGATTTGCGCGTCTTTGTCAGGACGTTTGCCTGTGGCACCTTCCATTCTGACCAAGGTCCTGCGTTTGCCTCTAAGGCTTACCGGGATGCGATGAAGTCTCTGGGGTGCAGGTACAATATTCGTCTCCATACCGGATCGAGGGCAATTCAGTTGTGGAGCGGCTGAACCGTGACTAAAAGCAATCTTTGACAGCTAGTGTCTTAGGTACTGGCAGGGGTTGGCTGACTCATTTGTACGGAGTCCAACATGCACTAAATAATCTCCCTAGAAGATCTCTGGGTGGGCGGACCCCATACGAAATTCTCTTTGGCATTAAAATGTTTGTATCACGAGGGAACCAGTTAAGGTTCCTGCAAAGCTGCACAACCACGTAATAGCTTGAATCCAATGAATCAAATTCATAATCTTTCCTTCACTCTTTTCAATTTACTCCATGCGCTTTATCCTTGTGTTTTCTTCGGTTCAATTCATTATATTCAATCCACTTTTAACATCAATATTCAAAAAGCTCCAAAGCATGGGGTTAGTTCCATGTCATGATTTATTTTCGGTAGCCCAATGCATTTCGGGAAATAACACTCCCTTCATCAGGGGCATCTAAAAATACAAACAAACATGTACATTTAATGACTTTCTGCCACTGACGTATTTCGTTGTGTTTTTTCATGGCTCTTATCAAGAAACTAAATCTGACGACTGTCTACGTAAAACATTAAAAAAATAATTAAAAAATAACCATTGCATTCCAACGTATACCTGCTAATAGAGTGTATACACTCGATTTAATACAAGCAGTATTCACTTGAACTGAATCGCTCCCTGACTAGACCGGAGCGCACATCTTGATTGTGTTTAAAAGCGATACCAGTTATTTGACAAAAATACAAAATAAAAACTTTACACATGCTTACCATGACATGCTAACAGATCCTAAAACTTCAGTAAACGCTTCCCGTTCAACTGCATCATTATAAAAACAATCATTTTATCTTTACTGTTATTCAGCGTGCCATAGCGCGCGTATTCCGTTTTGTTGCAAACTAATCCCATTGTCTAAACCGCCGTCACTTTATGTGCGTTCCCGCCCTCCTTAATGACCTCCAGGTGGTTACTTACATCTATTGGTTACGTAATACCTACGTTCATAAAAACTGCAAACCGAGTGTATTGCAATTATTCTCCATGAATACTCAATATCCCAGAATGCAATACCTTATGTATTTCTGCATCTACTGTGTTTCCAATGCCATTATTTGCTAACACGACGATTACCAAAAATACCAAATGGCAACCACTTTACTCTAAAACTACCCCATGTCTGTCTTCGTAACACCTAACATAAATAGATAACACAAACTTATTCGAAAAATGCCTGCACATCTGCGTTTCAACATTGTGCTTAAACATGACACGGAACACGTCCCATGCGTCTAATGTCCCTTCTAACTTCCGCTTTAAAGTCCAAGTTCTCTACTCATCTTGTCGTGTTTATGAGTTCTCCTGCTTTGTCATGTTGGGTGCAATCTCGGTGAGAGACGAAAGTCATACAATGAGTTCAAAAAGGGTGAGATGCACACCATGTAATCCACTTCTTCAACTAATTTAAACCAAGTTTATCCTTTCAAACGTTTCTGGCGTGCAAAACTTTCTTCGCGCTTCGTCTCGCTGCGCTGCAACAATAACTATATCACGAGGGAACCAGTTAAGGTTCCTGCAAAGCTACACAACCACGTAATAGCTTGAATCCAATTAATCAAATTCATAATCTTTCCTTCACTCTTTTCAATTTACTCCATGCGCTTTATCCTTGTGTTTTCTTCGGTTCAATTCATTATATTCAATCCACTTTTAACATCCATATTCAAAAAGCTCCAAAGCATGGGGTTAGTTCCATGTCATGATTTATTTTTGGTAGCCCAATGCATTTCGGAAATAACACTCCCTTCATCAGGGGCATCTAAAAATACAAACAAACATGTACATTTAATGACTTTCTGCCACTGACGTATTTCGTTGTGTTTTTCATGGCTCTTATCAAGAAACTAAATCTGACCACTGTCTACGTAAAACATTAAAAAAATAATTAAAAAATAACCATTGCATTCCAACGTATACCTGCTAATAGAGTGTATACACTCGATTTAATACAAGCAGTATTCACTTGAACTGAATCGCTCCTGACTAGACCGGAGCGCACATCTTAATTGTGTTTAAAGCGATACCAGTTATTTGACAAAAATACAAAATAAAAACTTTACACATGCTTACCATGACATGCTAACAGATCCTAAAACTTCAGTAAACGCTTCCCGTTCAACTGCATCATTATAAAAACAATCATTTTATCTTTACTGTTATTCAGCGTGCCATAGCGCGCGTATTCCATGTTGTTGCAAACTAATCCCATTGTCTAAACCGCCGTCACTTTATGTGCGTTCCCGCCCTCCTTAATGACCTCCAGGTGGTTGCTTACATCTATTGGTTACGTAATACCTACGTTCATAAAAACTGCAAACCGAGTGTATTGCAATTATTCTCCATGAATACTCAATATCCCAGAATGCAATACCTTATGTATTTCTGCATCTACTGTGTTTCCCATGCCATTATTTGCTAACACGACGATTACCAAAAATACCAAATGGCAACCACTTTACTCTAAAACTACCCCATGTCTGTCTTCGTAACACCTAACATAAATAGATAACACAAACTTATTCGAAAAATGCCTGCACATCTGCGTTTCAACATTGTGCTTAAACATGACACGGAACACGTCCCATGCGTCTAATGTCCCTTCTAACTTCAGCTTTAAAGTCCAAGTTCTCTACTCATCTTGTCGTGTTTATGAGTTCTCCTGCTTTGTCATGTTGGGTGCAATCTCGGTGAGAGACGAAAGTCATACAATGAGTTCAAAAGGGTGAGATGCACACCATGTAATCCACTTCTTCAACTAATTTAAACCAAGTTTATCCTTTCAAACCTTTCTGGCGTGCAAAACTTTCTTCGCGCTTCATCTCGCTGCGCTGCAACAATAACTATATCACGAGGGAACCAGTTAAGGTTCCTGCAAAGCTGCACAACCACGTAATAGCTTGAATCCAATGAATCAAATTCATAATCTTTCCTTCACTCTTTTCAATTTACTCCATGCGCTTTATCCTTGTGTGGCAGAAAGTCATTAAATGTACATGTTTGTTTGTATTTTTAGATGCCCCTGATGAAGGGAGTGTTATTTCCCGAAATGCATTGGGCTACCGAAAATAAATCATGACATGGAACTAACCCCATGCTTTGGAGCTTTTTTGAATATGGATGTTAAAAGTGGATTGAATATAATGAATTGAACCGAAGAAAACACAAGGATAAAGCGCATGGAGTAAATTGAAAAGAGTGAAGGAAAGATTATGAATTTGATTCATTGGATTCAAGCTATTACGTGGTTGTGCAGCTTTGCAGGAACCTTAACTGGTTCCCTCGTGATATAGTTATTGTTGCAGCGCAGCGAGACGAAGCGCGAAGAAAGTTTTGCACGCCAGAAACGTTTGAAAGGATACACTTGGTTTAAATTAGTTGAAGAAGTGGATTACATGGTGTGCATCTCACCCTTTTGAACTCATTGTATGACTTTCGTCTCTCACCGAGATTGCACCCAACATGACAAAGCAGGAGAACTCATAAACACGACAAGATGAGTAGAGAACTTGGACTTTAAAGCGGAAGTTAGAAGGGACATTAGACGCATGGGACGTGTTCCGTGTCATGTTTAAGCACAATGTTGAAACGCAGATGTGCAGGCATTTTTCGAATAAGTTTGTGTTATCTATTTATGTTAGGTGTTACGAAGACAGACATGGGGTAGTTTTAGAGTAAAGTGGTTGCCATTTGGTATTTTTGGTAATTGTCGTGTTAGCAAATAATGGCATGGGAAACACAGTAGATGCAGAAATACATAAGGTATTGCCTTCTGGGATATTGAGTATTCATGGAGAATAATTGCAATACACTTGGTTTGCAGTTTTTATGAACGTAGGTATTACGTAACCAATAGATGTAAGTAACCACCTGGAGGTCATTAAGGAGGGCGGAAGCACATAAAGTGACAGCGGTTTAGACAATGGGATTAGTTTGCAACAAAACGGAATACGCGCGCTATGGCACGCTGAATAACAGTAAAGATAAAATGATTGTTTTTATAATGATGCAGTTGAACGGAACGTTTACTGAAGTTTTAGGATCTGTTAGCATGTCATGGTAAGCATGTGTAAAGTTTTTATTTTGTATTTTTGTCAAATAACTGGTATCGCTTTAAACACAATTAAGATGTGCGCTCCGGTCTAGTCGGGAGCGATTCAGTTCAAGTGAATACTGCTTGTATTAAATCGAGTGTATACACTCTATTAGCAGGTATACGTTGGAATGCAATGGTTATTTTTTAATTATTTTTTAATGTTTTAAGTGAGACAGTTGTCAGATTTAGTTTCTTGATAAGAGCCATGAAAAACACAGCGAAATACGTCAGTGGCAGAAAGTAATTAAATGTACATGTTTGTTTGTATTTTTAGATGCCCTGATGAAGAGTGTTATTTCCGAGATGCATTGGGCTACCGAAAATAAATCATGACATGGAACTAACCCCATGCTTTGGAGCTTTTTTGAATATGGATGTTAAAAGTGGATTGAATATAATGAATTGAACCGAAGAAAACACAAGGATAAAGCGCATGGAGTAAATTGAAAGAGTGAAGGAAGATTATGAATTTGATTCATTGGATTCAAGCTATTACGTGGTTGTGCAGCTTTGCAGGAACCTTAACTGGTTCCCTCGTGATATAGTTATTGTTGCAGCGCAGCGAGACGAAGCGCGAAGAAAGTTTTGCACGCCAGAAACGTTTGAAAGGATAAACTTGGTTTAAATTAGTTGAAGAAGTGGATTACATGGTGTGCATCTCACCCTTTTTGAACTCATTAAAATGTTTGTGCCAGACCTTGATGGTCTAGATGTTGTGGCGGCTGCTGCAACCTTTGACGTAGATAATCATTGTACTATGTTACAGGATCTACAAAAAGCTTGTGATTCACAAGCAAGAGCCCAATTGCCATCCTCTGCAGATCCAGTGGTGCTGATTCCTGTTTCTGGCTGGCTTCCTAAAGTTGGAGATCTGGTCTGTGAAAAGGTGGAGAACAAAAAATTATTTGGTCCATCCCACCGTGCACCAGTCAGAGTCCTTGGTTTGAAAGGCACCCGCACTGTGATCCTGCCTCCTTTACCTGGTCGTAAGGAGAATCGCTACATTTCAATTGAACATGTCAGGCTACACCATATGGCCGATACTGAATAGTATGCCTCAAAGCATTCCACGTCGAGATATTTCACTGAATCCAATGGCTTCTGTTTCTTCGGCTACTCCCCAGCTATCACAAAGGGAGATGGAAACTTCAATTGATTTATTGCCTGTTTCTCCTTCTACATCCACATCTACGGATATTGCGTATGATTCTCCTCCAGTTGAAGTCATATTTGACATTCCTGAGAGTACCATACCTGAAACATCTGATGCAGCACATCCCCGTTGTTTCAGCTGGGGTCCAGTGGTTATTATATGAATTGTAATAGCTTTTCCTCTGGCACATCTTCCTTGTCATCTTCTGTGCTGGAGATCTCTACCCGTACCAGTGTTTTCCTCTCCTGGTTCAAAAAGACTTACTTGGTCCCACCCTGGACATATATCTGGATGGTGCTTACGATGATATTCCTCTTCATGTGGATCGGATTTGTGACTGTGTTTTTTCTACTCATTAATGGCCATTATTTACCTGAACGCTCTGCTGTGAACTTTGTTGATGGATTTCTAGCTCCTCACACATCATCCCAAATAATGAAAAGAGACCAAGCCCTTGTCAATATATCAGCATTCCCTGTTGTTGAAGGCATTGTCTGGGATTAAGTGTCATACGATATCCACGGCCCAACCGAAATTTTGAACATTCCATACGTCTTCCGCAGATTTATACCATTATCAACATTATGGCCACCATTTGTTACACAAGACAAAAACGCAGAGACACTTTTTTATTTATACCCAATGGGAGCATTGCCCGACACCATTGCAGGGTAGTTCGAAGACCCCAACAAAGTAAATTTGTGTATTTTTCTGGTTACAATCTGTATGACCCACAGTCCTATTTTTATAAATTAAAGATGCCGCCCCAAACTAAATTTATGTTAACACACACTAAATTGGTTTACTCCATGTCCTTCAGGAATGATTTGTCCGTGTTGGGTTATGAGCATTGGAAGGACACAATTGATTTAAAATCCATCTGGAGCACTAGATATTGGCAAGTGCAGGGCACAGAAGCTTTGCATTGTGCATGTCTGATACCGTCTCAAATCTTATTTTTAAATGACACGGTACAACAGACTACTTGTTTTGGTTTAGCCACTGCCAAAAGTCTAAATATTCCCTCTTCCATTATTGGCTCCATATGATTCATGGCAAACAAACACTAACTACACAATTGAAGACTTAGTTGTCTTATTTCAAAATGGTGCACTTAACTCTTCCAATATTGACCCCTTGGGATGGTTAGTGTGTCTGACAACTTCAAATGCATGTCAATTACGTTTTTTGAATACTACAAAAGGTTTTACACAAAGTAGACCTGATCCACGCTTCCCACATTCACATACAGTTACCACTTACTCTGTGGGTAAATTATGTCAGCAATGGTTGCAACAATCCACGCTGTCGTCTGTGAAATAACACCTCTCTCATTTGTCAGGTGACATCGATTTGGCTGATTTTCTATTAGGTCCTAAGTCCTCTTGAACGAAACGCTTTATTTATTCCGCATATAATGAATTTTGGAAACTGTCGCAGAAGGAAGCTGCGGTGCGTCTACGCCAAATTGACCAGGCTAATTTAGAAAAAGTCCTTGCAGTGGTGGGTAACAGCATTAATACACTGTCTTCCCGTATATATACTTTAGATAATATTGTATCTTCTGTCATTGACATTGTTCAGTATGAAGTGTCTGTTTTGTATCATGGTCAAAATCAGTTACGTTCTATAATACAGTTTGCTCGGACGTTGCAAACACTCAAAAATGGAAAAGTACTGGTGGATTATTTGAATGCTTCTGCACTGTTTTTACCGTTTAATTTGACTGATAAACAGAAATTGAGGTCCATGGGAGATGTCACAGACACATTGTTACATATTGAACCATTAGACCAGTTACCGTTTTCGGTGGCCGAGACTGATTCAGCTGTGTGGTTAATTCATGGGGTTATTTCTCTGCCTATCTCCCTTTTTCAGTTCACAGCTTGCATGAAACATCATCCTGTCGGGAGATATGAGCCCCTCGGAAATAATTTTATTCATGAATTATGGTCAATACCTTTCGCTTACAGATGTCAACGCGCAGAAAAGGAAGTATTCCTTACAGGGGAGGTCTGTGATTCCACAGTAGGACATTCCCTAGTCTGTAAACAAGTTAAGCTTCACGGAGCCTGTAACATTTCGGCCCCTAATCTGGCTTGTTTTTTGAAAGGTACCCCTGTTCCGGCAATTATTCCCGTATTAACTTTGCTTTCTAACGGTAGTTATCTTATTTTTAATAACCACGATTGCTGCGGCTTGAGGGCTGGCATCTCGTACATAGTTACAGTTTCTCAATGAGTTACATGTTGCAGCAATGTCCTGTTTCCACCCCCGCATGGGATTGTAGATAGTTCACGTTGGCCTTCCATTCCAACTTTGAAAACTGATTTCAATAAACTAAGCAGACTCAAAGCGCTATTGTTTCAACAAGAAGTCGCTCTCACACCAGCTCGAGAGACCTTCGTATTGCAGGTGGCAAGAACCACAAGCGAGATACACTCGCTGCTAAACACAAATCTCCCTCTCCATTTTGGAGAATTATTACACCAAATATTTAATGAGTCTGATACGGAGAGCCTTGCTCACTTTTTTAAACTTGTGGGATCCAGCCTTGTTTCTTCCGTTCAGACTACTTTTGGAGTAATTTCAGCCTTTATTCATTCTATTTTTTCCAGCACCTTCGGAGGATTTTCCCTGGTGCTCCTGTTGGTTTGCGGCCTGCTGGTTCTCCTATTATTGCTTTGCAACGGATGCTCGATATGTGGCAGCTCTTTGGTTCTATGCCAGTGGAGTCTTTTGCCATCGACTACTGGCTGACCTTCCATTATGCCTACTTCACCTGCATGCAACCTGTGTTTCACTGCCTCCGGGGCCCTTTTCAATGGGCCATTGATGTCTGCCTGTCCAATACCACACACGCTGCCCTGGATTACGATCTGCTAATGGGTCTGTTAAAGGCCCATGACCGGGTGTGTGCCAGGGGTAGGCGTTTGGTGTGCGATCCTCTACTCGGACCAACGGCAGACTTGAGTACCTGTGCTCTTGCGCAGCACCTCATAGACCGCAGTTTCATCGAGGTTAACGCAGGTTGCCCTGAGATGCTCCTAACGGCTTCTGGATATGAGGAGCATGTGTGCTCGTTCGACCTACTAAACTGGATGGCATACCTTTTTACGTTGGAAGGAACTGACAACATTCTGGAGTTCATGGCATTCCACTTTTCCCACAACATTTTTGTCTTTGAATGGCTGGCATTTTCTGAGCGCACAATTGGCAAAATTGTGGAACATTATAAACTGGCAGTACAAAAAAAAATGTGGGGCTTCAAAATTACACGAATTGGCCTTTGACAAGGACACTTTGCCTCTGCTTACCTCTCATTTCTGTTTTTTGCATAAAGCTAACACCCTGGCCAAGGGGAGGGTGTCACGTGGCCCATAGGGACATTGTCATTTTTCACTAACTTAGCATGAGCACGTTGCAGCTTGCCTTCTGCTTTGCACATGTTACTACACATTTTTATTTTTTGCAATAATTTCAAAGACTGCTTTCACATGAGAACTCATCGCTGTGTTCACTCTCTGCATGTTCCTGGGATTTTGACTGAACATTATGTGCAAGGTCGAACAACAATGCTTCTTGTTATTTTGTTCTGGCCAGTCCTTTGCCCTTAGACAAAACATACCGATGCAGCTGTTGTTTGGACAGCTTACTTGGGTTTTTAGTGGGGTGCATGAATAGGTGACACACACTTAGAGAGGGACATTTCCAGGAGAAGAGCACCTATGATGTAGATCTACTATCTATAGGCTAAGGTATGGGTTCTGCTGACAAAGCCCAGAGATCTTCAATTATATAATATTACTTCTTTTTAGCAAGGGGAGGAGGTTAGGCACTCTAGTCCTTTCTCCATTGTCTTTCTATGATGACATCTCCCCTCATGATTTATGGACTGACTGCTATGCTGACAATATTTGTACTATGCATTTTCCTGCTTGTTGTGGCACGTATACTGCATGTTAGGGCACGTTAGTTAAAATAAATATTTTAAACTGTTTCGTGTCTCCGTCAGATCTTATTGTGGATAAGTACGAGAGAGTGAGCGAAAGGGTGTGTCTTGCTTCCGCGATTCCTGAGAGATCTGGGAGTGTTGTGTTCTGGGGTGTCTAATCATTTGTTTCTCTGTGATTAAGTAGGAGAGCAAGTGCGACACTATAGCTAGTCGGACCTGGGTTTGTGGGTACTACAGTGGTAGGAAGACTCAGTCCCTATACACCAAGGTCCCATTTCTTGTGCATAGTTCTGTATTTGTGCAGAATCCCTGCAACATACTGTGAGAAATGTGAAACTACAAGTTCCAGCATGCTGATTGTTGAGAATCCAGGGATGGAAGAAGATGCCTCCCTCATGGACTGGGACCAGTTCAGTTGACGCACATCTTGTAACTTTGTAATTGTTATTTGTATAGTGCTTAGAACCTCTGGTGGCCAGCCACGCTTCTTCCTATTAACTTTACTGGGTTTTCTTGCGAATGGTTCATTTGATGCTTGTCGGGACATTGTTTTGATTGTGCTTATGGGCTGTTCAGCACACAGCTGCATGCAGCAATTTTGTCACACCAGGCTTATTACCTATGAAAGTACACGTCCCAGAATTCAATGTGTAGTTGGTTACAAAGTTGTAACTGGTTGAGGCATGGCCCATTTTGGTGCTCTAAAGATACCTTTGCATACAGAGATTTTAACTTGCTTCACACAAATCCTTCTACTTTGGTTTTATTATTTAATGGCAAGCTAGCTGCATTTGATGTGGCATCTAAGTGCAGTGAGATTTATTTTCTTAAATGAACCTTGGCTGAAGGTCTCACACAAGACTTGGAATCATAAGCCAGCTGCTTGTTCAAAGACGGTCTTGTTTCCAAACTATCTGACATTTATGCTGCAGGAGTGGGGTAGATTCCATGGGTGGAAAGTGACTGAGGCTAGGTAGAATCTTTTTATTTTGAGCTCTCTGCTACCACGTAGAATTGTGCCTCATTATACTGTGCTTTTCAGGTCCCTTTGTGCTTCAGACATGGCCTCTGTTTTTTTTTGTGTAGTCTGTAGTTAAATTTGATGGCCCAGCTATAGAACAACAGCAGCTGCTTTCAGGAACCAGGGCTTCATTGGTTTCCTGCAGTTCTTTTCTTTTCTCTACACTCACCCAGGAGGTTAATATACCCAAGCGGCTTGTTTGTTTGCTTAGGATTAACTTGGAAAGCAAGTTAATTCTTTAATGGTTTCTTTGCTTTGGCGCTCAAGTGGGAGTTTCTCCATAGTGAATTGGTTACCGTAACTTGTGTAGGAAAGTTAATCCCTTAATGTGTTTCTCCATTCAAGCTTCTGCGTGCAGCTGTTCCCCCACCCCTCTATTTGTTTGTTTAAAGATTAACTCGAATCCTTCAATTTCTCCAGTTTCAGTCCACTAAGTAGATACTCTGTCTGCTTGCGGAACTCCGATGAATTTGGCAGAGTTTTTCGGTAACTCTGCGGAATTCTGCTGAGTGAAACTCCATGAGCTCCGCCCAGGCCTAGCTCACATTCGTGTGACTAGTAAAATGAAGCATTTCTTTTTGTTAAGTCTTTTAAGGGAGCACTTACTGTGGCAAAGTCACATATGTATCATGAATATGCCAAGGAATGAATGTAACATGGTAGCATCTTGTGGGGAATTGGTGGCTGACAAAGCTTGTACTTTGTGCTGGATCCAGCGTCATGCCCCCATCAGAAAAGATATGTCTAAAGAATTTGAGTTTTGTTTTGTGGAACTCACATTTCTCAGCATTTAAAGTTAAATCTGCATCTGCAAGCAAATGACACACTTGTGTCAGAGCTTGGTCATGTTCTTTTGTGTAGCTTCGAAAACTAATATGTCATCACTGTAATTGAAAGTATTCATGACAGGCTGTATTATACATCCAATGTCATCTTGAAAGAGTTTGGCAGCTGATGACACACCGAAACGTAAGCGTTTATATATGAACAAACCAATAAGGGTAGAAAAGGTGGTAATGTACCTGCATTTTTCTTCGATGTCCAATTAATGATACCCTTTGTTCAGATTAAGGCAAGAGAAGACATTGGCACCATCTAGCTGTGTGATCATGTTGGCAAGGTGCGGACCAGGGTGTCATTCTCTTTCAATTGCCTTGTTGGCTTGACGCATATCAACACAGATGCGTGCAGCTCCTTCACTGTCCTTTTTGGGCACTAGCACTATGGGGCGAAGCCCATGGAGTTGGACCAGTAGATTGCTCAATGATATCATGCTTTAGTAATGTCTCAAACTCTTTCTGAACAGCTTCTTGTAGATGAAATGCAATTCAGCTATATCTTTGAGCAACAGTATGAACGTCCTCTTTGATACGCAGTTGCACTTTCATGGTCTTAAGTTTTCCCAATCAATGAAACAATGACGGGAACTGACTTACTGTTTCATGATGAGCATTCGTGTTGTAGTTCACAAATGCCAGTCCCATATCAGCAGCATTATTGAAACTGAGTAAACAGGCGCTTGATGCAGCACCTTGAAGTATATGAACAGGTGCTTGTTCTTTTGTATTTTTGTGTTTCATGGTTGCTACGAATGAACCTTGACTCTTTTTGCTTCTGCTTACTTTTTACTTCATGATTGACTCATTCTGGGCACCTCTGGCCTCCATGTCAGCAGCTTGTCAATCAGCACATTCCTCAGCTCTTGCAGCCATGAGAACTCGCTCCAGACTCAGGGTTTTTCTCAGCATTCATCGTCTAAATGAATCTGACAGACATCTTTTGATAACTCAGAGATGTAAAGTTTCTTCATCATTGAATTAATTGAACTTACGGTGTTTGATGAGCATATCAATTCTCCCAACAAATTCTTCGATCGTTTCACCAGCTTTATGGCATTCCCGACTGAAAATATATCTTTTGTAATCGACATTCAGCATCGTATTAAACTTGAGATTTAAAGCGTTTCTGATTTGACTGTATTATTTGACAATATGTTTGTTATCTGTTCCTTCCGGTGGATCAATGATATCATGAAACGCTTCTATCCAGGCAGTCCATCTGTCAGCAAGATTCTGCTTTTTAGAGTGTCGAATGGAGTGATGGTTTCAGGAAGGCAGCAGCTGTGTACCTTGCACCTCTTGCTACTGTTTTGGAAAGTACTTGCTGTTCAGACAGCGCTCAATGTGTGTTTGACTCTGTACATTCCACAAGTACCGGCTCTGTACTTGAACTGGGGTCCTCTGACCTAGTCACGGACGCACTGCACCTGCTTTCTCCTTTACGGTAAATACTGGTTTTGTTTCTTGTAGCTGTTCTTTACCCTTTGCATGGTACCTGGTTTTCACTGCCTTTAGTGCTTTTCTGTATTTGGCTGCTAGCACTTTCTCGTTCTTATCTGTTGCTGCTTCCAGCGCTTTGCTGTACCTGGTTGATTCCACCTTTAGAATTAGCATTCAATACGATTTATACGATTTATAGCTCAGTGTTGCGTAGTGGTGCAGTACCTCTTTCACTGCCTTAGTAGCAGATTTCTGGCCAATTATGAGTAATCTTCTCAGTGATGCTTTTGTTATCGTCAAATGCTTCACAGTGGCTGGAGTGGCTCCATGATTCCTCAAAGTCAAGCGTCGATCTTCACTTCAACATAGGCACATGCAGCACGCACTAGCATTTTGCTGGCCCACAGCAAATCTCTGGGAGTTCACTATCGATCTTCAGATTGCGTATCCCTTATCTTGTCGCAGTTGTAGCGTCCTCCCCACCCTGGGTACTCGTAAATGACTACGCTACACATGGAGCTCAGTATTACACTTCTTTATTCCTCAACGTGTAACTGCAAACTCAACTTTCTGAACATGAACTCCATTCCCCACACCCGAACATTTACGTCATAGTTCTACAGAATCCATCAGGAACCAAAAGGATCCCGTCATTGCCAACTCACAAGACAACACAATGTCCATGAGTGTACACTTGCTAGCTTTATTGTTTTTCCACTGGGAATGTACTTTCCTGTGCGCCGAAGCCCACTGGTTAAATATCTTCCAATTTTGGGGGTTGATCCCTTCCTAGTCTCTACCGGAATAGCAATTTTCTCCTGCACTTGATAGAAGTGAATCCCTGATCTAATCTAGGATGGGAATATGAGTGAATAAGCTCTCATGTTTGTGGGTGTTCACCTACTTAGGCCGAGGTCTGCCCTGGAACACACACAGCCAACCCATCTAAGAGCCTATGAGAGCTTGGGGATGCTAAGTATTTCAAGTGAATACAAAGCTGGAGACCTTAGTGATCTGGAGGATGTTGCCCTCTGAATCAAAGCAGCTAGAAGTGGGAAACCAGGTGGTGGGATTTGCAACAACAGCTTCCAATTTTGTTGCCTAACTAAAATGGACCAACATGCTTGGGAGCAGGACCGTCACAAGGGGAGGCAGAGGGTGCATTATTTTTCTTTTAAAGCAGGCCTACCATCTCCATTAATTGAAGATGCAGCCTAAGTGGACATACTACGAGATTACACCAAATACAATCTGTTCTCTTTTTCTGAACTTAATTTTCTTTTTAATACTTAAAAACAGTTGCTTTCTGTACCTGGCAAATACAGAAGACATGCCCTGAGAGTGCTTCATTAAAGTTTTTTGCCCCAGGCGACTCAAAGACTTCTGGCAAGCCTGCTTGGGAGATCAATTCGACATAATTGTGTATTTTACTTTGCATTTATTGAATACCCTTTAATGCAAATGTAATGTAATATAATCATCAGTCCATGACACCTTGCACCATTAAAGGGATATCTCTGATTATGGGTCTGATTTAGATCCTGGCGGACGGGTTACTCCGTCACAACGGTGACGGATAGCCTGTCAACCGAAATATAATTCCTATGGAATATATATTTCAGCGGACAGGATATTGTCAACGTTGTGATGGAGTAATCCGTCTGCCAAGATCTGAATCAGGCCCTATGTTCCAATAATCCTGGGCGTCATTTAGTAATTGCCAGGGCTCACAGCTGCGACCACTGGCTTGCTGTTGCCAACCCTGGCACTGTGTTTGCGACCCCTGGCCTCAGAGGTGGCAAAAGCAGTCGGAAGAGCATAAGGTAAAGCATGTCCTGATGACTGTTTACTTTCTGCTACTCAAACTGGGATCAGACCCTATGTTCCAATAATCCTGGACGTCATTTAGTAATTGCCAGGGCTCACAGCTGCGACCACTGGCTTGCTGTTGCCAACCCTGGCACTGTGTTTGCGACCCCTGGCCTCCAGAGGTGGCAAAAGCAGTCGGAAGAGCAGAAGGTAAAGCGTGTCCTGATGACTGTTTACTTTCTGCTGCTCAAACTGGGATCCAGGTCCATAAAATAATTAAATTCAGCTGAGTAATGTGCACTCTTTTGAATAAACAACATGACATACAAACGCCTGTTGTTAAACATTGTATCATTTTTAGGTCTCGCCTACGCAGCGCGCATGCGCTGCGTAGGCAAAAATACCTTTTGGAATCACTTCGGCTTTTCAGCCAAAAACGTGCACGCGTTCCATTGCCTTCAATGGCAACGCGTGCACGTTCTAGCGATTCACTTGCTGGGAGCGGCGGCGCCATATGGTAGCAATTATCGCTCCTGGCGCCGCTCGCTCCCGCAAGTGAAACGCTTTCACTTTTTTTTTCTTTTTGCGCGCGCGCGCACACAACTCGCAGCCGCAAGTCTTGCTTGTTGCGCGGCCAATGCTTGTTTTTTTTGTGTGCAGAGTATGCGAGCTTCTGCAAGGGGGAGCCGTGATGAACAAATGTTACCAGCCCCACGAAGCCCATGTCCCATACCTCCTGCAGCTCTTTATCGACTACAACCTGTACGGCATGAATCTACTCAACCTGGCAGCAGAGAAGTTCAGGAAGACGCGGCGAAAAGGTTAGTGATGCATTCTGTAGATACTCGTGGGGCGTTTGGAAAATGTCTAAATTAAAGCCGCATTTTGTGGAAAGAACTTCTGGCTATATTTTAAAACGGATTTTTCGAGGGGAAAGTAGAGATGAACTTTGATCGTCTAAGTTGAAATGTATTTTACCTGACCCCAGAATAATTATTAGCAAGAAGCTCAGAACTCATGCGAGTACAGTGTTGAAAACATCATGCACACGGCGCTGTTCAGTTTCGGATCAGGTCGCTCAGACATGGGAAGCACGGCACAAGAAACCGTTCCATAAAAAACGGGGAGTGAACTGTCATCCGCATAACTCTCTGCCACCCCAGAGGCATAGTTCAAGGTAAGTAACACAAACGTGCTGTAAAGTCAAGATGCATCCTAAATGGGGTGGACGGGCAGGCCGTACATAGGCATTAAAATCCGTCGCGTTATAACCTGGCGTTGGAAGTGGGTGGGGCTTGAAGCTTGGCAGCTGGTGCACTCGCCGCACTCTGGAAACTCTAAGCGCTGTGGACAGATTAATTTTCTCGAGGTCTGTAGAGTAAAAGGGTGTTTATTCCCTCTGCGTGTGTGGCCTGAGCCGTAGGTTTGTATATGCAGTAGATATTTCTTTATGGTGTGCCAGAACATGGTGGTATTCTCACAGCGATATAAGCCGTCACAGAATCCTGGTTAATCCTGTTCTTTGGCAGAATTCGCAAGCCTTTCTTTCACGTATCATCCTGTCCTGGTAATTAATACAAGAACAGGCATTTTAGTTGGAGTTATTGTGTGCTTTCTGTGTAACTTTCTTCATAGACCTGGGTAAGTATTTCACATATCATCCTGTCCTGGTCATTAATACAAGAACAGACATTTTAGTTGGAGATATTGTGTGCTTTCTGTGTAACTTTCTTCGTGGACCTGGGTAAAAATAGATCATGATTACTGACATTCAGTCGGTATTGATCGAGTGAAATAGACGATTTGCAAAGAAATCTTTTTACCTGCAAAAACCTGATACATTAGCCACATTTTTATGCATTGGTGGTATATTTTCTTACTTGTGAAATTTGAAAGATCTGGGCTTTTTGCTCTGTGTTAAAAACGGATCTCTATACAAAGGAAAAGAAACAACTAGCATGGTTGCACTGCAAGGCCGTATTAGTGGCAGTGCAGCACAATACAAACCTCTGTTACCACAACATGAGAGCTAATAAAGTAGGAAACATTTGCACAAGTTTTTCCGATCAGGATGACGTCATAGAAGAAATGTCACCCTTGTCAGAACCCTGTTATGGTTACACTCCAGTTGCTACCAGAGCCAACTGCAAAATGACTAATGTTTAGTAGGATTTTGTTTTTCATTTTCCATATACGTGGGATTTCTCTATATTATTTTCTTCCTCCGTTATCATAAGGCCCCAGATTTGTCAATTTGTGCTATTACTTGATACATTAATGTGTCACTCTCTTGCTGCTGAATGTCGATGTACAAAAAGTATAATTAAGTACACCTACTCTTTCTGAAATGACCGTCGACTTTCTGCCGTAAAACAGATTTTTTCACTGATAAAAACAAAGATTGAAGTGATGTTAAAGTTCGGTATGATAAGTATATCTTACTATGCATTAAAAAAAAACCTTAGAAATTCACTGAAAAAAAACAACGGTTAAAGGTATGTTATAGTTAGGTGAAAATGTCAGTTAAAACATGCCATTTTAAACGTACAAAACCACTGAAATTCACCCGTTATAGTTATCTCAAATGACTATAACTCGTGCCCTAAGGTAACTATATAACTCGCTCCCTGCCATGCCCAGTTTTTTTTAGCAATAGTTCCATTGCAAATGTTGCATTGATATTATAAATGATGTCATAGAACATGTCATGAGTGATGTAATATGTGGGGATATTAGCTGTGCATGGCGAGGGTGCGAGTTAGTTACTAGAATGCCCCAGTGCCTACAAGAGGCATGCCACTTCTACTCCCAAAATTAGGGGCTGCAGGAGGAGGCCCAGGCCCCCCCCAGCTCTCCCAGCTCCCCTGCTTGCACCCATCGCTGGTGAAGTGGGAGCCGGCATTGCTTCCACCCTGCAGGAGCAGTTCTTTTGTTCCCGCAGGGTGGGAGCAATTCACAGTATTTCGCTGTCTTTGAGCGCGGACAGGGAAATGTTTTGTTCTCACATTTGGCGGGGAGCTGCTTTGTGCTCCCGCCCGGTGGAAGAACAATGCACTTTCCCGCGGGCAGGGAAATAACGGGTGTCCCCGGGGGTTAGGGACCTCGGGACACTTTAGGGAAACTTCAGAACTACCCAGAGTTCTCTGCTTTTTTTGTGTGTATATATATATATATATATATATATCACTTGAAAAACCTTAGGTTTTAGGGACAGTTATAGTTAGTTGGACATTGCACTCGTACAAAACCCGTGAAATTCCCCTGTTATAGTTAGTTCAGCTAACTATAACTCGCGCCCGCAATGCACTGCTGATGACGTCACATATTACATCACTCATGACATGGTCAGTGACATCACTGATGACATCACTGATGACGTCTCAAATGACATCACTGATGACATCATCCAGTGACTGTGTTTCTGTAAAGTTTAAATATGTTTAATATATATAGGGAAAGGCGTATTGAAGAATGAGTGGGTGTATAAGTGTCTGAATGGATGATTTAGTACGTGAGTGACTGACTCTACAAGTGAGTGATTAAACGTATCTTACTGAATGCATGGGTTAGTGACTAAACTGTGTGAATGTCTGTATCCGTCTGTTTGTTGGTGTGTAAGTGGATGCATGGATTTGCGAATAGCTACATGAGTGTCTATATGGGTTATTGATTGGTTCTCTGAGTATCTGTATGGCTGCCTGAGTGTTTGTGTGGGTGGGGTGTGTGTGACTCTATACATAGATGTGCGAGTGGGTGATTCACTGGGTGCATGATTTCAAGAGTGCATCTGTGATGGACTGCTTGGGTGGGTGAGTGTGTGTATGGGTGTGTTAGTGAGTGAATGTATATCTCAGTGGTACATGTGCGAGTAACTACATATGTAAAAGGCAGTATATATGTGTGTTAGAGTATTTAAATGGCTATAAGTGAGAGTGTGTTATTGTGAGAGTGGCTGTATGGATGCGTGTGTGCTTGTATCAGTTATTGTATAAGAGCGTAAGAATGTGCTAGTATTTGTATGAGTAAGTGAGCTGGTGTGTGTATAACTGTATAAGTGAGTAAATGGGTGTGTGATTAATTTTTTGCATGACTGACTAGGTGTGTGAGTACCTCTATGGATGAGTGGCGGTGTGTGAGTGTTTATATAGGTGTATGAGTGCATATGATAGTCCTGTACTGAGTGACTGTAAGTATGAGTGACTGTACAGGTGAGTGAGTGGATGTGTGTGTAGACCTAAGAATCAGTGAGTGGGTATGTAGTTTTTGGTGTTGGAGTGTCTATGGTTTTGAGAATGGCAGTCTGTAATTTAGAGTGGGTGTATCAAAAGTTATATTAGGGTGTGAGAAGATGCATTAAATTCTCACATGGATGATGTCATCAGTGATGTCATTTGAGATGTCATCAGTGATGTCATCAGTGATGTCACTGACCATGTCATGAGTGATGTAATATGTGACGTCATCAGCAGTGCATTGCGGGGCGCGAGTTATAGTTAGCTGAACTAACTATAACAGGGGAATTTCACGGGTTTTGTACGAGTGCAATGTCCAACTAACTATAACTGTCCCTAAAACCTATGGTTTTTTCAGTGAATTTCAAAGGTTTTTAAATGCTAATTTCTAACTATAATGTGTCTGAAACCTATGGTTTTTTCAGTGAATTTCAAAGGTTTTTTAAATGGTAATTTCTAACTATAACGTGCCTGAAACCTATGGTTTTTTCAGTGAATTTCAAAGGTTTTTTAAATGCTAATTTCTAACTATAACGTGCCTGAAACCTATGGTTTTTTCAGTGAATTTCAAAGGTTTTTAAATGCTAATTTCTAACTATAACGTGCCTGAAACCTATGATTTTTAAGTGAATTTCAAAGGTTTTTAAATGCTAGTTTCTAACTATGTCAACAGAGGTAGGACATGTGAAGAAAGAAGAAAAAACGCACAGAAAGAAGCAAAAGATGTGCAGAAAGAACCAACAGAGGAGCAGAAAGAGGCCTTGTTGCAAAATCATCCTGTGCCCACAACTTTTTCAGACGGGTACTGGTGGTAACTGACTCTGACTAACCAGAGCCAGTGCGCGTTTGCACAGAGGTGAAGGGAGGGGGCCTGAGGTGACATGTGTGCAAACGCGCCCCGTGGCGCGTTTTAAGTTGCGGGATTAAGTCCCCGTGAATCCTGAGGGTCCCTGGGGCCCAACTAGCCCCCAGGTACCTACAGTTAGGACCACAGAGCTGAGTTGCAGAGAGGCGTTCCGAGGCCACGCACCTTTTTCACCTCTCTGCAACGCAACTCTGTTGTGCTTACTGAAGGTACCTGGTGGGCTAGTTGGCCCCCAGGATTCAAAGGGAATTAACTCCCCAACTTAAAACGCACCACAGGGCGTGTTTGCGCACATGTCACCTGAGGCCCCGCCCCTCCCTTCACCACTGTGCAAACGCGCCCCGTGGCGCGTTTTAAGTTGGGGGATTAGGTCACCTTGAATCCTGAGAGACCCTGGGGCCCAACTAGCCCACCAGGTACTTCCAGTAAGCACCACAGGCCTGCGTTGCAACGTCTGTAACAAATTGTGCAGTTGTGTTTAGGTAGTGAAGAGGGTCGTGCTGGGGGTAGTGTTTTAGGGTTTAGGGTAGTGCAGTGGTGTTTGTGTAGTGTAGGGGGTCATGCTGGGGGTGGATTTAGGGTTTAGGGTAGTGCAGTGGTGTTTGGGTAGTGTAGGGAGTCGTGCTGGGGGAGTGTTTTAGGGTTTAGGGTAGTACAGTGGTGTTTGGGTAGTGTAGGGGTCGTGCTGGGGTTAGTGTTTTAGGGTTTTAGGGTTTAGGGTAGTGCAGTGGTGTTTGGGTAGTGTAGGGGATACTGCTGGAGGTAGTGTTTTAGGGTTTAGGGTAGTGCAATGGTGTTTGGGTAGTGTAGGGGGTACTGCTGGGGGTAGTGTTTTAGGGTTTAGGGTAGTGCAGTGGTGTTTGGGTAGCATAGGGGGTACTGCTGGGGGTAGTGTTTTATGGTTTAGGGTAGTGCAGTGGTGTTTGGGTAGTGTAGGGGTTCGTGCTGGGGTAGTTTTTAGGGTTTAGGGTAGTGCAGTGGTGTTTGTGTAGTGTAGGAGGTCGTGTTTTAGGGTTTAGGGTAGTGCAGTGGTCTTTGGGTAGTGTAGGGAGTCGTGCGGGGGTATTGTTTTAGAGTTTAGGGTAGTGCAGTGGTCTTTGGGTAGTGTAGGGGGTTGTGCGGGGGTAGTGTTTTAGGGATTAGGGTAGTGCATTGGTATTTGGATAGTGTAGGGGTCATGCGGGGTAGTGTTTTAGGGTTTAGGGCAGTGCAGTGGTGTTTAGGTAGTGTAGGGGGTCGTGCTGGGGGAGTGTTTTATGGTTTAGGGCAGTGCAGTGGTGTTCGGGTAGTGTAGGGGGTCGTGCTGGGGGAGTATTTTAGGGTTTAGGGTAGTGCAGTGGTATTCGGGTAGTGTAGGGGGTCATGCTGGGGGTAGTGTTCTAGGGTTTAGGGCAGTGCAGTGGTGTTCGGGCAGTGTAGGGGGTCGTGCTGGGGGTGGTGTTTTAGGGTTTAGGGCAGTGCAATGTTGTTCGGACAGTGTAGGGGTTCGTGCTGGGGGTGGTGTTTCAGGGTTTAGGGCAGTGCAGTGGTGTTCGGGCAGTGTAGGGGGTCATGCAGGGGTGGTGTTTCAGGGTTTAGGGCAGTGCAGTGGTGTTCGGGCAGTGTAGGGGTCGTGCAGGGGTGGTGTTTCAGGGTTTAGGGAGCAGTGGTGTTCGGGCAGTGTAGGGGGTCATGCTGGGGGTGGTGTTTCAGGGTTTGGGGCAGTGCAGTGGTGTTCGGGCAGTGTAAGGGGTCGTGCTGGGGCTGGTGTTTCAGGGTTTAGGGCAGTGCAGTGGTGTTCCGGCAGTGTAGGGGGTCGTGCAGGGGTGGTGTTTCAGGGTTTAGTGGCAGTGGTGTTCGGGCAGTGTAGGGGGTCGTGCTGGGGTGGTGTTTCAGGGTTTAGGGCAGTGCAGTGGTGTTCGGGCAGTGTAGGGTGTCGTGCTGAGGGGTGGTGTTTCAGGGTTTAGGGCAGTGCAGTGGTGTTCGGGCAGTGTAGGGGGTCGTGCTGGGGTGGTGTTTCAGGGTTTAGGGCAGTGCAGTGGTGTTCGGGCAGTGTAGGGGGTCGTGCTGAGGGTGGTGTTTCAGGGTTTACGGTAGTGCAGTGGTGTTCGGGCAGTGTAGGGGGTCATGCTGGGGGTGGTGTTTCAGGGTTTAGGGCAGTGCAGTGGTGTTCGGGCAGTGTAGGGAGTCGTGCTTGGGGGTGGTGTTTCAGGGTTTAGGGCAGTGCAGTGGTGTTCGGGCAGTGTAGGCGGTCGTGCTGGGGCTGGTGTTTCAGGGTTTAGGGCAGTGCAGTGGTGTTCGGGCAGTGTAGGGGGTCGTGCTGGGGCTGGTGTTTCAGGGTTTAGGGCAGTGCAGTGGTGTTCGGGCAGTGTACGGGGTCGTGCTGGGGGTGGTGTTTCAGGGTTTAGGGCAGTGCAGTGGTGTTCGGGCAGTGTAGGGTGTCGTGCTTGGGGCTGGTGTTTCAGGGTTTAGGGCAGTGCAGTGGTGTTCAGGCAGTGTAGGGGGTCGTGCTGGGTGCTGGTGTTTCAGGGTTTAGGGCAGTGCAGTGGTGTTCGGGCAGTGTAGGCGGTCGTGCAGGGGCTGGTGTTTCAGGGTTTAGGCAGTGCAGTGGTGTTCGGGCAGTGTAGGGGGTCATGCTGGGGCTGGTGTTTCAGGGTTTAGGGCAGTGCAGTGGTGTTCCGAGCAGTGTAGGGGGTCATGCTGGGGGTGGTGTTTCAGGGTTTAGGGCAGTGCAGTGGTGTTCGGGCAGTGTAGGGGGTCGGTGCAGGGGCTGGTGTTTCAGGGTTTAGGGCAGTGCAGTGGTGTTCGGGCAGTGTAGGGGGTCGTGCTGGGGCTGGTGTTTCAGGGTTTAGGGCAGAGCAGTGGTGTTCGGGCAGTGTAGGGGGTCTTGCTGGGGGTGATGTTTCAGGGTTTAGGGCAGTACAGTGGTGTTCGGGCAGTGTAGGGGTCTTGCTGGGGCTGGTGTTTCAGGGTTTAGGGCAGTGCAGTGGTGTTCGGGCAGTGTAGGGGGTCGTGCTGGGGCTGGTGTTTCAGGGTTTAGGGCAGTGCAGTGGTGTTCGGGCAGTGTAGGGGTCGTGCTGGGGCTGGTGTTTCAGGGTTTAGGGCAGTGCAGTGGTGTTCGGGCAGTGTAGGTGGTCGTGCTGGGGCTGGTGTTTCAGGGTTTAGGGCAGTGCAGTGGTGTTCGGGCAGTGTAGGCGGTCGTGCTGGGGCTGGTGTTTCAGGGTTTAGGGCAATGCAGTGGTGTTCGGGCAGTGTACGGGGTCTGTGCTGGGGCTGGTGTTTCAGGGTTTAGGGCAGTGCAGTGGTGTTCGGGCAGTGTAGGGGGTCGTGCTGGGGGTGGTGTTTCAGGGTTTAGGGCAGTGCAGTGGTGTTCGGGCAGTGTAGGGTGTCGTGCTGGGGCTGGTGTTTCAGGGTTTAGGGCAGAGCAGTGGTGCTCAGGCAGTGTAGGGGTCGTGCTGGGGCTGATGTTTCAGGGTTTAGGGCAGTGCAGTGGTGTTCGGGCAGTGTAGGTGGTCGTGCTGGGGCTGGTGTTTCAGGGTTTAGGGCAGTGCAGTGGTGTTCTGGCAGTGTAGGCGGTCGTGCTGGGGCTGGTGTTTCAGGGTTTAGGGCAGTGCAGTGGTGCTCGGGCAGTGTAGGGGGTCGTGCTGGGGCTGGTGTTTCAGGGTTTAGGGCAGTGCAGTGGTGTTCGGGCAGTGTAGGGGGTCGTGCTGGGGCTGGTGTTTCAGGGTTTAGGGCAGTGCAGTGGTGTTCGGGCAGTGTAGGGGGTCGTGCTGGGGCTGGTGTTTCAGGGTTTAGGGCAGTGCAGTGGTGTTCGGGCAGTGTAGGGGGTCGTGCTGGGGCTGGTGTTTCAGGGTTTAGGGCAGTGCAGTGGTGTTCGGGCAGTGTAGGGTGTCGTGCTGGGGCTGGTGTTTCAGGGTTTAGGGCAGTGCAGTGGTGTTCGGGCAGTGTAGGGGGTCGTGCTGGGGCTGGTGTTTCAGGGTTTAGGAGCAGTGCAGTGGTGTTCGGGCAGTGTAGGCGGTCGTGCTGGGGCTGGTGTTTCAGGGTTTAGGGCAGTGCAGTGGTGTTCGGGCAGTGTAGGGGGTCGTGCTGGGGCTGGTGTTTCAGGGTTTAGGGCAGTGCAGTGGTGCTCCGGCAGTGTAGGGGGTCTTGCTGGGGGTGATGTTTCAGGGTTTAGGGCAGTGCAGTGGTGTTCGGGCAGTGTAGGGGGTCGTGCAGGGGGTGGTGTTTCAGGGTTTAGGGCAGTGCAGTGGTGTTCGGGCAGTGTAGGGGGTCGTGCTGGGGCTGGTGTTTCAGGGTTTAGGGCAGTGCAGTGGTGTTCGGGCAGTGTAGGGGGTCTTGCTGGGGGTGATGTTTCAGGGTTTAGGGCAGTGGTGTTCGGGCAGTGTAGGGGGTCTTGCTGGGGGTGATGTTTCAGGGTTTAGGGCAGTGCAGTGGTGTTCGGGCAGTGTAGGGGGTCTTGCTGGGGGTAGTGTTTCAGGGTTTAGGGCAGTGCAGTGGTGTTCGTGCAGTATAGGGGGTCGTGCTGGGGATGGTGTTTCTGGGTTTAGGGCAGTGCAGTAGTGTTCGAGCAGTGTAGGGGGTTGTGCAGGGGTTGTGTTTCAGGGTTTCGGGCAGTGCAGTGGTGTTCGGGCAGTGTAGGGGGTCGCGCTGGGGGTGGTGTTTCAGGGTTTAGGGCAGTGCAGTGGTGTTCGGGCAGTGTAGGGGGTCATGCACGGGGTGGTGTTTCAGGGTTTAGGGCAGTGCAGTGGTGTTCGGGCAGTGTAGGGTGTTGTGCTGGGGCTGGTGTTTCAGGGTTCAGGGCAGTGCAGTGGTGTTCAGGCAGTGTAGGGGGTCGTGCTGAGGCTGGTGTTTCACGGTTTAGGGCAGTGCAGTGGTGTTCGGGCAGTGTAGGGGGTCGTGCTGGGGCTGGTGTTTCAGGGTTTAGGGCAGTGCAGTGGTGTTCGGGCAGTGTAGGCGGTCGTGCTGGGGCTGGTGTTTCAGGGTTTAGGGCAGTGCAGTGGTGTTCGGGCAGTGTAGGGGGTCGTGCTGGGGCTGGTGTTTCAGGGTTTAGGGCAGTGCAGTGGTGCTCGGGCAGTGTAGGGGGTCGTGCTGGGGGTGATGTTTCAGGGTTTAGGGTAGTGCAGTGGTGTTCGGGCAGTGTAGGGGGTCGTGCAGGGGCTGGTGTTTCAAGGTTTAGGGCAGTGCAGTGGTGTTCGGGCAGTGTAGGGGGTCGTGCTGGGGGTGGTGTTTCAGGGTTTAGGGTCAGTGGTGTTCGGGCAGTGTAGGGGGTCTTGCTGGGGGTGATGTTTCAAGGTTTAGGGCAGTGCAGTGGTGTTCGGGCAGTGTAGGGGGTCTTGCTGGGAGTAGTGTTTCAGGGTTTAGGGCAGTGCAGTGGTGTTCGGGCAGTGTAGGGGTCATGCTGGGGGTGGTGTTTTAGGGTTTAGGGCAGTGCAGTGGTGTTAGGGCAGTGTAGGGGGTCGTGAAGGGGTGGTGTTTCAGGGTTTAGGGCAGTGCAGTGGTGTTCGGGCAGTGTAGGGGGTCGTGCTAGGGGTGGTGTTTCAGGGTTTAGGGCAGTGCAGTGGTGTTCGGGCAGTGTAAGGGGTGATGCAGGGGCTGGTGTTTCTGGGTTTAGGGCAGTGCAGTGGTGTTCGGGCAGTGTAGGGGGTCGTGCTGGGGGTAGTGTTTTAGGGTTTAGGGTAGTGCAGTGGTGCTTGTGTAGTGTAGGGGGTCGTGCTGGGGGTAGTGTTTTAGGGTTTAGGGTAGTGCAGTGGTGTTTGTGTAGTGTAGGGGGTCATGTTTTAGGGTAGTGCAGTGGTGTTTGGGTAGTGTAGGGGGTCGTGCTGGTGGTAGTGTTTTAGGATTTAGGTTAGTGCAGTGGTGTTTGGGTAGTGTAGGGGTCGTGCTGGGGGTAGTGTTTTAGGGTTTAGGATAGTGCAGTGGTGCTTGTGTAGTGTAGGGGGTCGTGCTGGGGGTAGTGTTTTAGGGTTTAAGGTAGTGCAGTGGTGTTTTTGTAGTGTAGGGGGTCATGTTTTACCTGACCAGTCTGCACTACATAAAACTGCAACAAAACTAAAAATAAAAAGTGTTTTGCACACTTTTGTCATTGGGCTATATGTGGGCTACATCTGGGTAATATTTGTGCTACATTTGGGCTCTTTTTTCACTGGTGGCCATCTTGGAAGACTTCTTTGTTATGAAGTTTCCTAATTTCTTCATTTACTGCAGTCTTCTCAGTAGGAAATGCTTTCAGTTTTTACTTTGATTCCATCAAGAAGGCATTCAGATGTGTCTCACATCTGCCATAAATTCAGAATGTTAGCACTCTAGTTGCTCATTAGATCACTGGAGTAAAGCTACTGCTCACCAGGGAGTTAACTGGTAGTCTGCTGCTGGTATTGAAAGTGATTGTTTCAGTCTGCATGTCAGAATTTTCTAATGAAATAGAAGAGGATATGAGATCTCACTTAAAACATGCCCTAATTTTTCTTTCTGCAGCACTAACCATAATTTCTATTTCAAAAAGAACCCCTCATTTTGTTCCTTTTTAAATTAAATGTTTTAAGTGCTACCGGTTTATTCCAATCAAGATGGCTTCAGGTGTGCCATACTTTTGTCATAAGTAAGGCTGTTAGCGCTCTAGTTGTTCTTTAGAACACTCTGGGAAGCTGCAGTAGAACACAAAGGCATCAACTGGCAGGCTGCTCCTGTTGAAATATAACAGGAAGATATTTGAGATCACACTTGAAACATGTCCTAATTTTTCTTTCTACAGCACTAACCATAATTTCTATGACAAAATGAACCCCATCATTTTGTTCCTTTTTAAATTAAATTGTTTAAGTGTTACCAGTTTATTCCAATCAAGATGGCTTCAGGTGTGCCATACTTTTGTCATAAGTAAGGCTGTTAGCACTCTAGTTGTTCTTTAGAACACTCTGGGAAGCTGCAGTAGAACACAAAGGAATCAACTGACAGTCTCTGCCCTTGTTGGATGTACATGTTTTACTGAGAATGTCAGACTTCATTCTCACATGAGTGAGAAAGATAATGTGAATTTACAGAAAATATGCTCTCATTTTAGCTTCTGGAGCACCTTCCAAACCTCCATGGGACAAGCATGAGAAAATAGTGTTCTCTCAAACATGATTCATGATTTCCCAGCAGAAGGTTTTTCACATGGTAAAATCACCTTAGAATACACCACAATTCCTAAAATTAGTATGGTACCATCAACAAATAAATTCTAATGTAACTAAAGCCTGTTATCACCCTTTATAGTTCTCCTTTTGGTGACCCTCAAAATCTTCTATTCACTACAATGCATTTCAATGAGGTACTATCATTTATATTGGTCCCAAGATGGCTGCCAGCAATTCCAGGATGAAGTGCTGACAGCCAATCAGATCTCACGATGACATGTGTGGTTAGGCTCCGCCCAGATATATATGTGACTTTACTTTTGATTTTCTCAGGAACTACTGAACGGATTTACACCATTTAAGCAAAAGGCACGACACTGAACCAAGGGCTACCTCTTTGCCAAATTTGGTGTAATTCCGTTCAGCAGTTCGGGCTGTAGCTGCGACTAAAGGTTCCTATGGAAAAATGAATGGGGAAAACGCGTTTTGGGACCCCCTTTTTCTCGGCCCCCGCTGACGTATCACCCCGAGACTTTCAGGATAGGAGCAGACCGGAGCGCCCCAACAAGTTGGAAACTTTCGCAAAGATTCGTCAACCGGCGCCAACGTTATTTCAAATAGAATGTCGCGGATTTCCTATGGATAATAGGTTTTAACTATAACTATCTACTGGCGACCGCCAGTAGATAATATATATATATATATATATATATATATATATATATATATATATATATATATGCAGATTCTCGCTTGAAGTATCCTCGAAGAAAAAACAGCGTAGTCCCAAATCAGTGCAAGATATTCTTTATTGCCACCAAGCTAGTCCGCCATGACGCGTTTCGGCCGTACCTCGGCCTTGATCACATGATATATATATATATTATCTACTGGCGGTCGCCAGTAGATAGTTATAGTTACAACCTATTATCCATAGGAAATCTGCGACATTCTATTTGAAATAACGTTGGCGCCGGTTGACGAATCTTCGTGAAAGTTTCCAACTTGTTGGGGCGCTCCGCTCCGCTCCTACCCTGAAAGTCTCGGGGTGATACGTGAAGCGGGGGCCGAGAAAAAGGGGGGTCCCAAAACGCGTTTTCCCCATTCATTTTTCCATAGGAACCTTTAGTCGCAGCTACAGCCCGAACTGCTGAACGGAATTACACCAAATTTGGCAAAGAGGTAGCCCTTGGTTCAGACTGGTGCCTTTTGCTTAAATGGTGTAAATCCGTTCAGTAGTTCCTGAGAAAATCAAAAGTAAAAGTACATATATATCTATGGGCGCGTCGGATACGCGTACCCTCAGCGCACCCTGCGCGCACCGTCCCGATCACGAGCTGCATGCTAATTGGCTGTCAGCTGGCTGTCAACATTCCGATTCAGGAAGTGTTGGCAGCCATTTTGTCCCTCGGTAGAACCGAGGGACAGAAACAAGTGCGCAAAGCGCAAAAGGGGCAGGGTAGAAACACCCTAACCCCCTAGGTGTGCTCAGGGGTCCCACAAGGACCCCTGGGCAGAAAAGATTATTTTTTTTTTAAATCGGCGGGATGCGCTTAGGGTGCGCGTATCCCGCCGAGAAAAAAAGAAACAAGTGCGCAAACGCACAAAGGGGGCAGGGTAGAAACCCCTAACCCCCTAGGCCTGCTCAGGGGTCCCACAAGGACCCCCTGGGCAAAAAAAAGCATTTTTAAAAAAAGAAATCGGCAGGATGCGCTCAGGGTGCGCGAATCCTGCCGAAAAATAATCGAAGCGCGGTCTCCGCGCTTCGATAGTTAATTGGCCCCCGGGTGGCCCAAGTCCCGGGGGCATGGTGGGGGGGATAATTTAATGTGTGGGGGCCTCAAAGGGCCCCAAGCCCCGGGGACCGCCACCCCCGGGGCTTTTTAAAGATGGTGCGGGAGGGCTCTGAGCCCTCCCGCAGCCCCTGGGACCACCACCTCCCCGGGGCATTTTTAAAATAATTTAATAACCTGTGTGGGGGCTCCAGCCCCCCACACGCCCCGGGACCGCCACCTCCCCGGGGCACTAACAAATTAAAATGGGGGTCCGTTTTGGACCCCCGAAGCCCCAGGGACCACCACCTCCCCGGGGCTGTGCTGATGTAGGGAGGGGGCCGCGGCCCCCTCCTGGAGCCCTTGATGGCCCTGGGGACCACCACCCCCCAGGGCCGGCTCCTGCAGTGTCCCGGGGTGCCTACCCCCGGGACACTGTAGTTTGCTATGGCAGGACGGGAGCCTCGCGGCTCCCGTCCTGCCATAGCAAACTGCTTTGGATATTGGAAGAGAGAGCAGGGAAACCTGCTCTCTCTTCCAATATTCAAAGCGATTGCTTTTCCACATGGGGAGCAGCATGTCAGCTGCTCCCCATGTGGAACAGCAATGCCGGCTCCCAAGGGACGTGGGGAGCCGGCGGGACTGTGGGGGATTGGGGACCCCCCACAGTCCCCAACGGAGAGGGCCAGCCCCGGGGGATGGGGTCCCCGGGGCAAGTAGTGGCCCAGGAGGGGCCACGCGGCCCCCTCCCCAAATATGAAAAATTTAAAAAATTTAAAAAAAGGAAAGGCCGGCCCGGGGATGGGGTCCCCGGGGCCTTAAATGGCCAGAGGAGGGGGCCACGCAGCCCCCTCCAAAGAATAAAAATTAAAAGGCCATGCCCCGGGGGATGGGGTCCCCAGGGCCAATACAGGCCCAGGGAAGGGGGGCCACGCGGCCCCCTTCCCGTTTTTTTTTTTTAATTAAAAATTTTAAAAAAGGGGTAAGGCCCTGGGGGATGGGGTCCCCAGGGCATAAAAACAGGAAAAAGGAAGGGGGGCCACACAGCCCCCCTTCAGGGGACAAAAATTTCTTTTTTTTTTTTTTAAACGATCGGGCCCGCAGGCCCCGCCCCCTTCCTTCACCACTCTGCAAACGCGCCCCCTGGTCCCTGGGGGCCAACTAGCCCACCTGGAACCTCCAATATGCGCCAGGGGGCTGCGTTGCAGAGACGTGTAGAGAGGCCACACCCCTTTTTACACCTCTCTGCAACGCAGCTCTGTGGCGCTTTGGAGGTATATGGTGGGCTAGTTGGACTCCGGGGACCCTCAGGATTCAAGGGGACTTAATCCCCCAACTTAAAACGCGCCACGGGCGCATTTGCACAGTGGTGAAGGGAGGGCGGGGCTTCAGGTGACATGTGTGCAAACAGGCCCCGTGGCGCGTTTTAAGATGGGGAATTAAATCCCCTTCAATCCTGAGGGTCCCTGGGGCCAACTAGCCCAACAGGTACATCCCGAAACGCCACAGAGCTGCGTTGCAGAGAGGTGTAAAAAGGGGTGTGGCCTCTCTACACGTCTCTGCAACGCAGCCCCTGGCGCATATTGGAGGTTCCTGGTGGGCTAGTTGGCCCCTAGGGACCCTCAGGATTCAAGGGGACTTAATCCCCCAAATTAAAACGCGCAACGGGGCGCGTTTGCACAGATGTCACCTCAGGCCCCGCCCCTCCCTTCACCATTGTGCAAATATTCCTCTAAAATCAGCCGAAATACGAATTCCGATTTACTCACCTGTTATCAGGAGAGACCTCAGTGCTGCATCTTTCAGCCCAGTACTGATCCTCAAAAGTAATTTTAACCGTACTTACCAGTAACTTGAATTTCCTTCCATAGGATATCATTGCCTGCTTTTTGCTGAAAAAGTTTCTAAGTGTTGATTTTTGAAACATACAAATATTCCTCTAAAATCAGCCGAAATCCGAATTCTGATTTACTCACCTGTTATCAGGAGAGACCTCAGTGCTGCATCTTTCAGCCCAGTACTGGTCCTGAAAAGTAATTTTAACCGTACTTACCAGTAACTTGAATTTCCTTCCATAGGCTAACATTGACTGGTTTCACTTGGAAATTCTTCTAAGTGTGGAGTTTTGGAACTTTAAAATATTCCTCTAAAATCAGCCGAAATACGAATTCCGATTTACTCACCTGCTATCAGGAGAGACCTCAGTGCTGCATCTTTCAGCCCAGTACTGGTCCTCAAAAGTAATTTTAACCGTACTTACCGGTAACTTGAATTTCCTTCATAGGCTAAGATTGACTGGTTTTCAGCAAAAAGTTTCAAAGTGTTGATTTTCACAAACTACAAATATTCCTTAAAAATCGCCTGTATGACTTAAACGCATTCTTTCAACTGTTTACAGGAGATGCACCAGTGCTGGATCCAGGATCCAACACTGAGTAAGAAAAAGTAACGATAACAGTTTTTACCTGTAAAGTGAATTTCCTTCCATAGGATAACATTGGTGATTCTATGAGAAAAAGTTTCTAAGTGTCAACTTTTAAAATACAATAATATTCCTTAAAAATCACGACTGTAACCAAAACGCTTTTACTCAACTGTTTACAGGAGATGTACCAGGACTGAATCTAGGATCCAGTCCTGTGGTTACAAAAGTAATCCATAAAGTAACTAATTGCATTTAACTAGAAATTCACATTGAGCTGAATGTTGCATTGTGTTTGAAAATGTGTTACCCATTGCAACAACTGTAACTACTGTACTTAAAAGTCTATTGCCTATCTGCAAAGTATTTAAACTAAAGTAATTCATTCTGAGAAAGTATTTTTTGTAATGTAATGTATAATGTAATTACAATGTAATTTAAAAAATAAAATATGTAAAAAAAAATTGTTTCTAAAAATGTAGTAAATCAGTATGAAAAAAATTAATATAACAATTAATACATTTAAAAATTGTCATTTACAAAACCTTTGAAATTCACTGAAAAAACCGTAGGTTTCAGGCACGTTATAGTTAGAAATTAGCATTTAAAAAACCTTTGAAATTCACTGAAAAAACCATAGGTTTCAGACACGTTATAGTTACAAATTAGCATTTAAAAACCTTTGAAATTCACTGAAAAAACCATAGGTTTCAGACACGTTATAGTTACAAATTAGCATTTAAAAAACCTTTGAAATTCACTGAAAAAACCATAGGTTTTAGGGACAGTTTTAGTTACTTGGACATTGCACTCGTACAAAACCATAGAAATTCCCCCGTTATAGTTAGTTCAGCTAACTATAACTCGCGCGCCCGCAATGCACTGCTGATGACGTCACATATTACATCACTCATGACATGGTCAGTGACATCACTCATGACATCACTGATGACATCTCAAATGACATCACTGATGACATCATCCTTGTGATAGAGTGGCAGACCTCCTCTCACCCTAATATAACCTTTGATACACACACTCAAAAATAGAAACTAACATTTTCAAAACAATGGACATACCAATACCAGTTACAACACACCTATTCATTAATTCCAAGATCTACACACACATCCACTCATTCACCAACAGTCCCTATACAGTCACTCATACATATACTCACTCATCATATGTACTCATACACCTATACATCCTGTTACACACCGCCACTCATCCATAGAGTTACTCACACACATAGTCACACATGCAAACAAAGTATCAAACATCCATTTACTTGCATATACAGTTATACACACACTACCACACTTACTTCTACAGAAACTTACACATACTTACTCTCTTAAACAATCACTTATAGAAACACCTACTTATTTGTACAGGAACTCTTCCAATCTCTCACTCTCACATATACTCACTTATTTACACCAATACTCACATATACTAGTTTAAAACATATGTAGTTACTCATAAAGACACTATTGAGACAGTCATTCACTCACTAACAGACCCATACACATACTCATCCACCTATACAGTCCTGCACACATGCTGTCTTCAACACATACAAACAGTGAGTCACTCATTCATGCATCTATGCACTAAGTAATACACCCCACCGAACCATACAGACACTCAGACACTCATACTGATACTCAAACAACCAACTAATAACCCATATAGACACTCATGTAGCTACTCACCAACCCATGCAGCCACTTATACACAAAGTGAGAGACTGATACAGATATTTTCATATTTAAACATTACTCACTAACCCATGTATTCACTAAGATACACTTAGTCAGTTATACAATCAATTTTACAAAAAAATCATCCATTTAGACACTTATATACCCATTTATTCTTCCATCGTCCTTGAGATATACATATATAAAACATATTTAATTTTCAGAAAAACACACATTCACTGGATGATATCATCAGTGATGTCATGAGTGATGTCACTGACCATGTCATGAGTGATGTAATATGTGACGTCATCAGCAGTGCATTGCGGGCGCGCGAGTTATAGTTAGCTGAACTAACTATAACGGGGAATTTCTATGGTTTTGTACGAGTGAAATGTCCAACTAACTATAAAGCCCCTGAAACCTATGGTTTTTTCAGTGAATTTCTAAGGTTTTTTAAATGCTAATTTCTAACTATAACGTGCCTGAAACCTATGGTTTTTTCAGTGAATTTCTAAGGTTTTTAAATGCTAATTTCTAAATATAACATGCCTGAAACTTATGGTTTTTTCAGTGAATATATATATATTTATTATACTATGTATACATGTGAAAATGTCTCGGTCCCCTGTTTGCCTCGGTGGCACGGAAAAATGGGTGGAACTGACGTCAGCACGCCGACGAGGTCCTCTTATGGCTCCGATGACGTCATACGGTGTCGCGAGCGGAGCCGTGCTCGTTGACGTGGGACAGCTAGGAAAGAATTTCCGTGGAATGCTGGTGCAGGGGATATTCACCTAAGTGTTCAGGCTAGTCCTTTGGGAGCAACTGTTTATGTTGCCACTCCAGAAACCGAAACCAGTGATCCGAGGGCAGAGGCCCTGCAGATGGCACACGAGGTGGGGTGCCCAGTCATGTGCACCGGCGGGGCAGCGAAGTGACAAGCACCACAACCCACAAAAAGGTAACGAGGGCCCTGAATAACACAGGATCTTCTCTTTGTATCTGGCAGGAACAACGAAGTTAAAATGCCCTAGTACCAAAATGTAGAATTAGTGCTACAACGGTCTTCAAGAGGACATGCGATGCCGCTTCTGCCTCCCGTACCCTGGAGGCGGCACATGGGTCACGCGGTACGGTCACTCTGCGGTGGGACGCACACTCGTTGACCTCTCATGGCACTGCTCCACACTTCAGGGAGGACGCTTTCCATTAGCTATGTTTTCTGATGACATGTCGCGCCGGCCCCGTCCAACAACAGAACTCCTTTAGATCCAAACAGACTCTTCCACTCTCTCACCGGAAGTGAAACCAGGCCACGCGGACACTTTCACAATACAACAGCCGGGAATGCACTTTTCGGTAAAAAACCACATTCCTTCCTCCTAATTAATCAAATAAACGTCTCACTGAAGAACAGGGGCCAGCTTCGATCGATAAACAGCCGTTACAACGACTTTTTTACTTTGCGATACCATTACAACGCATGCATTACCACGCATGCGTTGTACATCACAAAGTCATTACTACGCATTTTTAGAACGCATGGTCATTTACCACGCATGCCTTTACAACGAATTTTGTTGTAAAGGTATGTATGGTAAATGACCATGCGTTCTAAAAACATGTAGACGATCCATGTTCGTTGTAAGGAAACAGAGGCTGTTCTGTTTCCTCACAACGACGTGCACCACCCTCAGAGATGACGTGAAGCAGGAACCACGAGGAGAGAGGAACCATGAGGAGTGAGAGGTAAGGGGATTGGGCATGGGGTGGGGGTTTCTTTTCTAGGGTTTAGGGTAGTGCAGTGGTGTTTGGGTGGTGTAGGGGGTCGTGCTGGGGGTAGTGTTTTAGGGTTTAGGGTAGTGCAGTAGTGTAGGGGTCGTGCTGGTGGTAGTGTTTTAGGGTTTAGGGTAGTGCAGTGGTGTATGGGTAGTGTAGGGGGTCGTGCTGGGGTAGTGTTTTAGGGTTTAGGGTAGTGCAGTGGTGTTTGAGTAGTGTAGGGGGTCATGCTGGTGGTAGTGTTTTAGGGTTTAGGGTAGTGCAGTGGTGTTTGTGTAGTGTAGGGGGTCATGCTGGGGGTTGTGTTTTATGGTTTAGGGTAGTGCAGTGGTGTTTGGGTACTGTAGGGGTCGTGCTGGGGGTAGATTTAGGGATTAGGGTAGTGCAGTGGTGTTTGGGTAGTGTAGGGAGTCGTGCTGGGGGTAGTGTTTTAGGGTTTAGGGTAGTGCAGTGGTGTTTGTGTAGTGTAGGGGTTGTGCTGGGGTAGTGTTTTAGGGTTTATGTTAGTGCAGTGGTGTTTGGGTAGTGTAGGGGGTAGTGCTGGGGTAGTGTTTTAGGGTTTAGGGCAGTGCAGTGGTGTTTGTGTAGTGAAGGGGGTCATGCTGTGGGTAGTGTTTTAGGGTTTAGGGTAGTGCAGTCGTGTTTGTGTAGTGTAGGGGGTCGTGTTTTAGGGTATAGGGTAGTGCAGTGGTGTTTGTGTAGTGTGGGTGGTCATGCTGGGGGTATATTTAGGGTTTAGTGTAGTGCAGTGGTGTTTGGGTAGTGTAGGGAGTCGTGCTGGTGGTAGTGTTTTAGGGTTTAGGGTAGTGCAGTTATGTTTGGGTAGTGTAGGGTGTCGTGCTGGGGGTAGTGTTTTAGCACAAATTTTTCTTTCTACAGCACTAACCATAATTTCTATGGCAAAATGAACCCCCTCATTTTGTTCCTTTTTAAATTAAATGTTTTAAGTGTTACCAGTTTATTCCAATCAAGATGGCTTCAGGTGTGCCATACTTTTGTCATAAGTAAGACTGTTAGCGCTCTAGTTGTTCTTTAGAACACTCTGGGAAGCTGCAGTAGAACACAAAGGCATCAACTGACAGGCTGCTCCTGTTGAAATATAACAGGAAGATATTTGAGATCTCACTTAAAACATGTCCTAATTTTTCTTTCTACAGCACTAATCATAATTTCTATGGCAAAATGAACCCCCTCATTTTGTTCCTTTTTAAATTAAATGTTTTAAGTGTTACCATTTTATTCCAATCAAGATGGCTTCAGGTGTGCCATAATTTTGTCATAAGTAAGACTGTTAGCGCTCTAGTTGTTCTTTAGAACACTCTGGGAAGCTGCAGTAGAACACAAAGGAATCAACTGACAGTCTCTGCCCTTGTTGGATGTACATGTTTTACTGAGAATGTCAGACTTCATTCTCACATGACTGAGAAAGATAATGTGAATTTACAGAAAATATGCTCTCATTTTAGCTTCTGGAGCACCTTCCAAAACTGTATGGGACAAGCATGTGAAAATAGTTTTCTCTCAAACATGATTCATGATATCCCAGCAGAAGGTTTTTCACAGGGTAAAATCACCTTAGAACACACCACAATTCCTGAAATTAGTATGGTACCATCAACAAATGAATTCTAATGTAACTAAAGTCTGTTATCACCCTTTATAGTTCTCCTTTTGGTAACCCTCAAAATCTTCGATTCACTACAATGCATTTCAATGGGGTACTATCATTTATATTGGTCCCAAGATGGCTGCCAGCAATTCCAGGATGAAGTGCTGACAGCCAATCAGATCTCACGATGACATGTGTGGTTAGGCTCCGCCCAGATATATATGTGTTTTCTTTTTCAAATTTCTCAGGAACTACTGAACGGATTTACACCATTTAAGCAAAAGGCACGACCCTGAACCAAGGGCTACCTTTTTGGCAAATTTGGTGTAATTCCGTTCAGAAGTTCGGGCTGTAGCTGCGACTAAAGGTTCCTATGGAAAATTGCATGGGGAAAACACGTTTTGGGACCCCCCTTTTTTCTCGGCCCCCGCTTGCCGAATCACCCTGAGACTTTCAGGATAGGAGCGGACCGGAGCGCCCCAACAAGTTGGAAAAGTTCGCGAAGATTCGTCAACCGGCGCCAACGTTATTTCAAATAGAAATGTTGCGGATTTCCTATGGAAAATAGGTCCTAACTATAACTATCTACTGGCGACCGCCAGTAGATAATCAGATTTCTTAGAACTCTGGAGTGAGTCCGGAGTCTTAAGATGGCTGCTGCCACATCTTTGTTGATGTGGTGGTGGCAGCCAATCAGATCTCGGCATGAAATCTGCTGTCTCTGCAGATCCTCTGTGGCATGAAATATACAACTTTTTGAACATTAATTGCTCAAAAACTACTGAACGGATTTGCACCACATCACAAAAAGCACTTTTTCTAGACCAAGATCTATCTTATTGCCAAATTTTATGTAAATCCTTTCAGTGGTTTGTGGTGTAGCTGTGTTTAAAGTTCGTATGGAAAAATGGATGGGGAAAACCTGTTTTGGGACCCTCCCCCTTTTCTCGTCTCCGCTTGACGAATTACCCCGAAACCTTCCAGGAAGGAGCTGAGATAGGAAAAAAGGGTTGTTTTAGAAAATTTCGTCAAGGAGATATCCACTTTCAACCGATGCAACCACATTTGTTCCTGGTTGAACTTGTTCTCTACTTAGTTGGACACCTGCAAAAAGATGATTTGGCAGGAACAGATAATCCGATAGGTTGTGTGTGTAGCACCACTGGATTAAAAGCTTTGGTGAACAGTCATATCTGCAAGACCCATGACTTAGGAACCCAAAATCCGTTCAATATTTCCTTAAAAGATTTTAAAATGCCATAAATTGTATATTTGTATGAAGGAAGAGTTTTTGTTCTATATTCTTCCACATCATATTGTTTCCAAAAAACAAAAGTGTTGCTCCAACATAGCAGCTTGCAGTGAATTCTGGAATTATGTAAAATCATAGGATTTCATTCCAAACATTAACAAGCATTGGCATAGCCAATAGGTCTCGCCTTTGGGACCTTATAAGTTTTTAGCCATGCAACAGTTGATGTTATTGCACCAAGGATATTGTGCTGCATAACTAAATACTTATAGGGTCCCAAAAGCGAGCCCTATTGGCTATGCCAATGCTTGTTCCTTATTCTGAATACAGGAAAGATTAGCGGAACAAAACATTCACCTTTGTAGAGTGACAGTGACTTTCAATTGATCATAAATTAAAACATTCTAAAAATGAAAAGGAATATTGTAAACAAATAATATGGAGCCATTACATCATGCCCATTTGTGTTAGAAATAATTTTGGTTCATAGTGTCACTCTATACTTAATGACACTATATCTTACGCTTCCATCAAACGGAAAAGTGTAATGTTTAGTTGGCATATGATGTAAGCATCCTAATTTAAACAAAGGTGATATCTAAAGTAGACCTTTAGTAGTGTTAACTGTTGTGTTGATATATTAATTGAGCACGTATTATGGGGGTTTAGCATCAGGGTCAAAGGTCATATGATGTCACTTTCAACGTCTATGCCAATGATGTAGTCTTGTTCATTAAAACTATGAAAGAAAATGGGCCTGGCTCCCTGCAATCAAATATTTTCTAATGATAATATGACATTATTTAAAAAACTTAAAAACAAAGATGTGCTGACAAAGGAGGAACATTTTTAAAAATCAGCAGGGTTTCCCATCAGAAATAAAGCAATGTAAATTAAGAAATGGGGCACTGAGTTGCTTAACATTGTTTAAAAAGATCAATTTTGAACAGTAAGATACCAAAATATGAATATTCATTTATCTATAAAATAATATTCTGTAATAGGATTGAATGAGAGCCTCACTGTCACATAAAGGCATAGGGAAAGTTTTAGGAAGAGAGATAACCTCGGTGTCCAAGGAGAACATTTGGAGATGATAATCCGTTATATTGTTCCATAATAAATCACCTAATCACGGGTGTCCAATAAAGGTTCAGGGAGGCTATCAGCGCTAGGTACTCAAGAGCACTGCTCATTTAGTAAATAAGTTTAGATTAACTATATGCAAATTTATTTTGTATGGATATCCTGAAAATCTGGCCGGGGTCTGGCCCTCCAGGACCCCCAGTGGACATTGCCGAACTAAGACAAATATGTAGATGGTTGTTTTCCACATATCCACTTAAACACATTCACCCGCAGCCATCAGCCTCTTGGTACTCATTTGCATAAATGCTGCGAAGATTGAAAATAGAACCATAGTGTTTTAATATAAAAGGCTGCTTATTGCATGTATTTCAATTAACATCAAGAACCATTTAGCATAAACATTTGCTTTGCAACTGCAGTACATCATGAACTGGTATTATGCAGAATAATGGGGAGAAACCATAATCAGAAGGCATGATCTAATAAACCCTATCATTTAATTACAGCTGCTTCTAGACCTCAATTAAGCTGGAAGCTGAAAACCCTTACAGTCACTTCAAAGCTTGCTCGGCCTAATTGTAGATCAGCGAATTCACACTAATATCAAAACTGTTGAATAATAATAGAATTAAAGTCAGATGGCGCTTTACACAATGTTATGGGTTTTTTGGTTTCAGAGGATTTCCACATTCCGAATAGAGACTGATTAGGTTAGTTTTATAGGTGATGTGCTGCTATGATTTCCGACTTTGTTTTAAATGGAAACAAAAAAAATCACCTTTTTTTGTGTTCACTGGCATGCCCCTTGGTACTCATTGGTCCTTCGAGATGCCCATTATTCCAATCAGTTCTGCATATGGCAGAGTTAAAGGGGCAGGTCACAAAGGAGTGTACACACATTCAAACAAGTGCCTGAGTACTTGTGTGTGTGTGTGTGTGTGTGTGGCATGCGATCATGTGTGTGTGTATGTGTTTGGCTTTGGGTACTTGTCTGGTCCCCAGAATTACCCAGCGGGGATAACAGAAAATAATGTGCACCCACTTTTGCCCTTAGCTCAGAAAATGACTTATATGGGCTCTGCAGAGGGGAGGATAATGAGACATGCTATTCAACCTATATGAGGTCGTACATTACTGTTTTACCACTATCAGGTGCATCCAAGTGCCAGTAGCGTCAGTATTTTCTTTATTAACCGTACGATTACTTAAAATATTTACAGTATAAAACACATAAGAAACCCCCAAGTGGGAGTGACCGCCTGTCACACTCCACCTAACCTGAGTCAGCTGTGGCACTGCAGCACATGGCTTCGGGGCCTTACCAGACCTAATGCTTCATGGGATGCTTACTGCTTTTCCTGGGTGTTGTTGGTGGAGGGAGTTGGTGTAAGTTGCTACCAGCTCTTGTAAAGTTGTTCTTCAGCTGAGCCTTAACTTAAGGAACTCTCATCCTTGCTGTTTTTCTAAACAGTATTCTTCCTGGCTCCATGTTCCCAATTACCATGCTTCTCCCGGTACCCATACTCTGTTTCCCAGTTCCCTGTTCCCATTCTCTCATCCCTGCTATAGTGTGTGTGGGCAGATTTGGTTTATTCAAATAAAATGAAGTAGTCATCATTTAGAATTAACAAATTCAGAGAGTTGTAGAAAAAAGAGATTTGTAGAAAAAAGAGTAAAGTGAACGGAAGAGAGAAGCGTCATGTGCGGTTGATAACAGGGTAGGGTGTCAGGACTTGAATACAGATAATCTCTCACCCGGTGATTGTAAGGTTGCTTTCATTTTTATTTGGATAATAAATGGATTATGGAAAAATCTGGAAAAAAAGGATACAAATTAAATTAAATGAGCAAAACGCAAGAGTATATCACCAAAAAGGTTAGTCCAAAATATAGGGATTTAGGTATCATTTTGGGAACTCAATTTATCTTTCTTCACCACTATAATACTTTACCAACAAAGGTGATAAATCTAGTCTGTTCAACCAGCATGACCAAATGACCCTGACACAGCAATGTTGATGGACAGTGTTGACCTTAAACAACTTGTTAGAGGACCAACCCATGTAGCAGGACATACCCTGGACGGTATATTTTCTAACCATCCAGGCTTGTCCTTTACAGGCGTATTACCACTTGTGTGGTCCGACCACGCGGTGGTCCAATTTGGTATAATTATGGCAGATCAGCGTATAGGGAGCAGTTACCACAAAGGTCGGATAGAGACTAGAGCCTGGAATAGAGTCGATGGAACCGTTTTTCAGGAGCTTCTAACCTCCACGGCAGATCACCTAACGGAGGGGGTAGAGGAGGCAACCGCCTCTTATACCAACTGGCTTGCACAGCCGTGTGAGAAATTAGCACCACTAAAGACTGTTCTGCCGAAAAGATTACATCCCTCTGCTCCATGGTTTTCAGAGGAATTAAAAATCTCAAATCCAAATGTAAACGCCTAGAACGTTCTTGGAGGAAAAGCTATTTGGAAGTAGAGAAGACAGTTTATAAATCTAGTCTGCAAATTTATAAACAAGCCATCTTTGTCGCAAAACAAAAATTTTATTCAACCCAAATTGAATTGTCAAAGAACTCAACCAAAGAGCTCTTTAGAACAGTCTCCAGATTAGCTTCCTTGAGTCCAACTACTGTCCAATCTAGTCAAGAATTATGTGAGGAGATTGCTACATTCTTCCTCAATAAAGTGGTGAGCATATTTTCAGTGTTCAGTGGATCGAAGGAGGTTGGATCAAACATGATTAAGAAGACCTCTGAATACAAGAGGGTCTCCCCCCTTGCCTTGGATAAATTTAGTCCACTGACTGTACAGGACGTCCTGGAGCTTCTTAAGGGAGCCAAATCGGGCTCGCCTTTTGACCCTTGCCCAGCAATGATCACAAAACTGGCCCCCGGTCCAATTGCTTCATATCTTGTAGCCATTTTTAATGGTATGTTTGAAACTGGACAATTTCCCAAATTGTGGAAGGTGGCTTCAATACTCCCTTTGTTGAAGAAGCCAAGCTTGGACCCCAAGGATCCCAACAATTTCCGCCCGATCTCTCGTCTCCTCTCCCTGCAAAAATGGTGGAGAAAGTCATGAATCGTCAACTCAGTGCCTTTTGAAGGAGGTCCAAGCATTGGATCCCTCCCAACATGGCTTCAGAGAGGGACACAGCACTGAGTCGGCCCTTATTAAGGCTACGGAGGAGATCAGAGTAGCAGTTGATCGAGGAGGTAGGGCAGCCTTGATCCTACTGGATTTATCCGCCGCATTTGATACGGTCCATCATGATATTCTGATGGACCGTCTCAGGGAATGTGGGGTACAGGGTAAAGCCTGGGATCTGCTCAAGTCCTTTTTATCAGACAGAGGACAGATGGTATCCCTAGGGAAATTCCAGTCTAAACTCTTCACATTGCCATGTGGAGTACCGCAGGGGTCTTCACTGAGCCCAACACTCTTTAATGTTTATGTCTCATCTCTAGCTCCTGTTATCAGTGCCTTTGGATTTGGGATCACGTCTTATGCGGATGACACACAGATTGTGGTGTCTCTATTACCCGGCCAAGAGCTAGGAATAGATAATCAATTTCAGACCTGTATGGAAGCAGTAGGGAGATGGATGGCAGATAACTGCCTTAAGCTGAATTCGGGGAAAACCGAAGTGATGTTGTTCGGGAATAACACTAACTTCTGGACTCCCAATTGGTGGCCCGTCTCTTTGGGAACTCTTCCATCTCCTCTAAAAAGGTGAAAAATTTGGGAGTTATGTTGGATGAGAAATTGTCCCTGGGTGCCCAGGTCAATGCAGTGGTGTCAACAACAGTACAGGTCCTGAGAACTATTAAGAAAATTGTGCGGCTTCTCCCTTTGGGGAGCCAGAAAACAGTGGTCACAGCCTTGGTCTTGTCGAGGCTGGACTACTGTAACAGTCTATATCTAAACATACAGCAAAAGTTTCTGAATAAACTTCAGTTGCTTCAGAATGCTGCGGCCAGATTGCTTACGGGTACATCTAAATTCTCCCCAATTTCCAAAGAGATAAAAAAATTGCATTGGCTCCGGGTGAGGAGTTGAGTGCGCTTTAAATCTCTCTGTATGGTTTTTAAAGCATTGCAAGGTTCGGGACCAGAACATTTACAACGCCAGTTTCAATGGTATAGACCGGCAAGAACACTGAGATCATTGGGAGCCAAACTGGTTGTAGTCCCACCCGTAAAAAAAGCCCAGTGGGGTGGCAGAAGCTTCTCCCTATGTGCAGCTAAGGCCTGGAATGGTCTGCCCTTTCATCTGAGAAACGCCACTAATCTTTTGGCATTTAGGAAAGGGCTGAAGACCTGGCTTTTTGACGAATAATGCTTGTCTTCCCGGTTTCGGTGATAGGAGAAGTAACTAGTGCCAGGACACCTCCGGGTAATCGTGCGCTCTAGAAATCACCGTAACATAACATAACAGCATAATGGCAGTACCAATAATTCTACTCCGTGGATAGATATTGGTGGAGGGGGGTTAACAATGCTGCTATAGTAGTACTAATTTCTCAGGGGTTTGAAGAGGGGTGTCCCATGAGGAGTCCGCACAATGCAAGTCAATTGCCACTTCCCAACATATCCAAAAATGGTCACTATATATGGTCAAAAAATATTGGTCTAGTTGTCCTTAGCCAGTCGTCATAAGTAGGGGAAGGCAGCATGTGTTCCACTATTTTGGTATGCACTAACATGGCAGTAGCCAGCCTCGTGTCTAACCACCTGTTTCGGTGGTTCGTGAGCCCTAGAATATTTCATGTGTCATGCAGAATTGTTAGTGACTGCAAGAGGACAATATCAAGACCACTGTGCATGATGTCAGCTTCAGGAGCATCGCATCTCCAGCATATGGCTGAGTTACTTAGATTTGCTTGAAAACATTTTAGAAGGGACCAGTGCCAGTCTTGTAGTAGTTTGAAAAACTAAATTTCCAACTGACTTTTCTCAGCTCTTTCTAGTGGCTATCTAGTGGGCTAGATCATTCCTGATAGTTATAATCTTTGGTTAGCTTAACCGGTTATGATTCCTTGAGAAAGTGTTGTTGCTTTACATAAGGTTCTTCTTTCAGTAGGCTGTAGAAGCAGTAAATCTGTCCATTGAAATTCCTCCATCATCTAAGATATTGGTGGGTCAGGAATTCTATTGTTCCAAATCGTGATTTTCCGAATTTACTGGTCAGACAATGCTTCCGCTGGAAGTAATTCTGTTCCTACTTTTTAGTAAGTTCAATGTGTTCCCCAAGTCTTTAAAAGATATTGTCATAGCATTTCTAAGAAGATGGTTCAGCATGTCTATCCTCCATGTAGACCACTTTGGCTGGTTGCTTAAACTTTTACCAATTCGAAGACCCCGTTGTTCTATAGAAGGGCGAAAAGGTGAAGAATCTTTTCATCATAAGATTTTTGTGAATTCCAATCCAGGTTGCCTTTGTTTCTTGGAGTTTCATATTCTGTTGATTCTGGGAGTTTTTAAGTAAGTAGTATATCACCAATGGGCCATTTAGATTTCCCAATAAGTGACATTTGATGAAAACCCAGTCTGAGGTCCCATAGATGAGGAGAAAATATGTGCTAAATGAGTAATATGATGGGCTGTGTAGTAGAGCTCCATGTTAGTAAGTCTCAGGCCTCTCGATGCTGTGGGTGCGCATAATTTGTCCATGACCAATCTCAGCTTATGGTTTTTTCATATGTATTGCTGGATCATTTAAACTATTTCTCGTAGAAGTATTTGTGGTATTTGGAAAGTTAAGATGCTGAAAAAATAGTTGAGGCAAGAAGCTATCACCATCTTAATTGTCTTTGCCCTCCCCAAAAGACCAGGTGGTGTGTGCTTTCATTGTGGGAGGTCCCACCAAGAGCACAAGACGTTGTATGGAGTCTTTATGGAAGCATTTCAGCTAACTTAGATTCCCAGCTACTGCAATTGTTTTGGCATCCATTTAACAGGGAGTTCTGAAATCGCTGATTCAGTTGAAAAGGTGTTCATGAACAAGGCTTCGCTTTTGTCCCAGTTTATTTTATATCAAGTTAATTTAAAAAAGATGGAGATGATATCCAGGGCATATGTACAAACCCCTATCGCCACCACAACGTCACTTTTATTGGCCTTATTTACAAGACAGCTTTAAGCCACGTTAAGTGGCTTAACGCTGCATTGTAAATAAGGCCCCCTTTCACGCTATGGTTAGCGTGAAAGGGATGGGCAGCGGGTGTTGCGATGGGCGTTCCACCGCAACACCCATTGATTTTGACGCTGCCCCCTATGTACAAGGGCAGCGTACATAGGAGGCAGCCCCAAAATTAAGACCAGGTAAAACCTGGTCTTAAGTTGGCGAAACGAGGAGAAATGCATTATTTCTCCTCGTTTTTGCTTTTTCCATGTGTGCTGCCTTGTGCAGCACAAATGGAAAAAGCGAAATGCCATGGATTGTTTATGTACAGGAAGGTCCCCCTTCCTGTACATAAACAATCTTTGGAAAAAAATGCCATTTTGTGACTTTCATGTGTGCTGCATTAAGCAGCACACATGAAAGTGACAGAATGGCATTTTAGGATTGTTTATGGGCAGGAAAAGATACCTTGCTACACATAAACAATCCTCCCCTGCATGCAGACACCCTTGCACTGCGGTGCAAGGGTGCCATTGTTGGTGCTACACTGCTAAGTGTAGCGCCATCGCACGGGGAAACGCAAGGCTGCACCATATCGTTGTAAATATGGTCCAGCCTTGCGTTTAAAAAGTGGCGGAGTGAGGTGTTAAGCCATGATGGCTAACGCCTCACTCCGCCCCTTCCTTGTACATATCCCCCCCAATGTATTGCACAGTGAGGCCTCAAGCTAAGGGCGTACTAGCAAAATAACATAAACACTTCTCCAAAATCTGCATATAACAAACAGTACGTTTATGATATACAAATACCATAAGTCAGACCAGTTGAGTTTATGATTTATTCATCTTAAATACAAAATTTTGTTTTTTTTCCTTTTTTTTATTTTTAGCATATATTATTGTGATTTTTGATCAACATATATATAAAGTTGGTGAGCACCACACACATTAACAGACAAATAATTCATGTATTTCATGTAGGTACAATAAAAACAGAAGGAAAAATGACTGACTACATAACAGTTAGAGCAAATATCACACCATAGAAATTACGGAAGTATATACACATAACAAACATCAACAACAGGAAAAATCATGAAGTTCTAAAAATTATTACTCATTGTAATAACAGTTAAAATACAGTTATGAAAATGCTACTATAATATTTATTGAAACAAATGGACAGAAGTGCGCGACGCGCGTTTCGGAAGTTACAATTCGATGACAACAATCTTCATCAGGGCGCTGTCTGTGTTTTTAGGTCAGTGGCAACCTGCCATCCACTCAGGACATATTCAATAGAACTTTGCACATGACAGGGGGCTCACAACAATATTCAAAACAACTGGTTATCGGGGAGTATATATGGATAGAGTAAAGATCATCATTCTTCTAAGAAGGGAACTTCTGTCCAATGGCGGATTCAGACAGAAGTCTGAATTAAAATGGTTCCCACTATAACTACGGTAGCAATCCATATAAAGAAGGAGAGCAGAGAGGCTCAAATAGCCAAGGTAGTGGATAAAGGCTCAGTATCAGCTGCCCAGCTACAATCAACTTGGGGCATGATCCTAAGATAAGGTAGCCAAAAAGGTCTGGCAAAGTTACACGGGATCAATCGCGCCTCATAGATGGCCTCGATTTAGCCGACTAAAGTTCTATTGAATATATTTAGCTTCTCAGGGGCCCTCTGTGCATTTTTAAGGGCGTACTAGCTACATGTCATCTGCATACAAGTAGATCTTTATATCTGTGGTTACAGTATGTAGGTCTTTGCTCTCATCAGATTTTTTGATAGTAGCTTCAAGAGGTCCCAGCACTGGTAGAAAAAGTGTGAGGAAAAGGGTCTGCCTTGACTGGTGCCTCTTTGAATTTGAAAGGAAACTCATATGAATCCACCACTATGTATTGCTGCAGTTGGGTTGGTGTTTGGACAAAAAATAAAAAATATATATTGTGATACAAAAATATTGTGTCACAGTCAAAGACAGCTTTATTCGATTGCTATTTCATACAATCATAAAAGCACATATATAAAACATACATATTAATTAAAACAAGTATTATAAAGTGTACATCCTGTACATAGATCACTATTCAATTGATTGTTCACACCATTAAAAAATCACTAAAAAACAAACACATTATTACATGAAATAGCAATAAAAGCATGATTGATATAGTTTATAAATTCATCAATAATACAAATATGCCCTTTGCGTCTACATGACCTTTAAACTTCAATTACCATACTTTTCCTGAGGTTGACTATTTGCTTTAAGAACAGTGCTATCTTCCAAGTACTATGTACATTATCCAAAAATTGCAACGCAATAAACGCTGGGCGGCATTGTCTAATCCCTAAGCATTTTAGGATTGGAACAATCCACACATTCCTCAATTCTGTATAGAATTTACAAAACAAAAACACGTGTATGGTGTATTGAACTGAATGATTGTCACATGGACACAGTTGCAATTCTCGGGCCCAGTCATTCATTATTGGAAGACTAACAATTCAATGAAAGATCCCCAGCCTAAATCTTGTCAATAGAAACCGATCATAACCCCCGGGAACGATTGTTAAATATGGCTGAATATTTAAAGTGGTTAAAATCAGCAGGTTCTGGTGAACGCTAGGCTTTAAAATCTCAGCTGATGATCTTATCGTATCCAAGAATTGTAGACCCTCTTTTTTGAAATCCTTTCTCCTAACCATATATAAGGTGCTTGGGTCGGTAAAGTATTCAGGGTGTCCGAGATCCTCCATAAAATCGCGGACATACCTTACCCAAGGAATCTTTAAGGCCCCTTCCAATTTCAGACTTTCCATCAGAATGTCTCTATTTAGCTGGGTCTCTATTTTTGTCCACACTCTATGCCACAAGAGGATGGGCTCTAATTTTATGAGGTCCGAAATATGTGGCAGGCCCAGTTCCGCATGACAAACATACGAGGATGTACTGGTCGGGACAGACAGGATGTATCTCAAAAATGTATTTTCTACTGTTTGCAACGAGTTCGTATCAGCAAAGCCCCAAACGCCTGCTCCATACATAGCTGTGGAGACGCTTTTGGCTTTGTATATCTTAATAAGCTCCACAGGGGGTCGCCTACCCAATTTTCTTGAAACATTTACAAGGGCAATAGTAGTCCTTGAGAATGCTAGTTTTTTTGCTGATACGGCTTGAGACCATAAATCTTTTTGATCAAAGAGTATTCCAAGATATGAGAATCTCTTTGTGGGCTCTATCTTTTGTCCGTCCACAAACATGTCCTTACATCTATGGCTTCCACGACCACACCTCATTATGAAGGTCTTTGATGTATTAACCCTAAGGCCAAGACCACTCATGAAATTAGAGAAATTATCTAACACCCTCTGTAAACCTACTTGCGTGCGTGACATTAAAACCGCGTCATCCACATAAAGGAGAGCGGGTATGGGACGTCCAGCTATTTGAGGAAAGTCATAACAATCCTTGATCAGCGCCTCTTCCAGGCCATTAATATAGAGGTTAAAAAGAAAAGGGGCCAGAACACATCCTTGTCTGACCCCCCTCTTTATAGGAAATGGGGCGGTGCATTCACCACTCAGATTAAATCATACTCGCCCCCTGGGCATTATTATATAGGCGCCTAAGGAAAAGAATTATTTGAGCTTCCACCCCCATCACCTCAACAATCTCCCAGAGCTTCTCATGCTGCACACAATCAAATGCAGCGGTGAGGTCCACAAAAGCTAAAAAAAAGTCTACCCCCTTTCACCCGTGTGTATTTCCCTACAAGGATGGCTAAGTTTAAGCTCTGCTCAGTTTTACCCAGGCCCTCCCGGAAACCATATTGGATATCAGAGAGGACTTTATTATCCTCAGCCCATACGTGTAGTCGTTCTAAAAGTATTCGATCCACGACTTTAATCAAAGAGTCCAATAATGAAATGGGCCTACAACATCCAGGGTCCTGGCAATTCCCTTTTTTTTAAATTGGCACAATGGTTGACTCAGCCCAAGTCTCCAAAAAGGGAGCAGAACAACTGGCGTTAATTACCTGGGTAATGAGGGGGCCCCATAAGGTCAAATTTGCCTTAAACAAATCAACCGGGACCCCGTCTGGCCCGGGTGCCTTGCCACCCTGGCTTGCAGAAATAGCCCGGTTTACTTCTTCTAGTGTAAACTGGAGATTACAATATTGGGTGAAAGAATCCAAAGAAATTTTCTTGTGGCTAGTCTCAAAATTACCCACAGGGTCATATACCTTTGCAAAGTGATCAACCCAGAGGTCCTCACTTATAGCAATTTCCATTGTAGGCCCACCTCCGGGGTTCAAGAAGGGTACTTTAACAGCTTTCCAGAAAGCCGAGCTATCTCCCATTAATGAGGCCTTATGCAGGGATTCCCAGGCATCATTTCTCAGGGCGATTTTTCTTTTCTTAAGCGCTAATCTATAGTCAGCTCTTGCCTGTCTCACACCATTTGGATTTCTAGGGGTCTCATGTAATACCTTTTTGAGCTTAGTATAGGCTTGAGTGCAGTTTGAGTCAAACCATCCCTGGGTTTTCCTTTTTTTGGTACTCTGAAATGATATTGAAAAGCATAATGGGAAGTGTTCACTCAGTGAATTGTCACCAACAGTGAAAGAGCGGAGTCTGGAAGTATGGCTATTTGACAAAAATACATAGTCTATAGTACTATATAATCCTCTTCCATTGAAGGTATAGCCCATAGGAGCCGATCGATCACATGCCTCGTTCGCAAAGCCTATGTCAAGACTAAAGACCATTTCATTATACAGATCGCCCAATGCAGAATGACAAAAATGGGTATTACTAGTCCCTCTTCATATGTGAAACCACACTGTTTTCCCTTCACATTTGGACACAAAGAACAATTAAAATCTCCTCCCACAATAACCATCATATCTTTAGTACTTTTACTACATACAGTTTTCAATTCATTAATCAGTTCTGTTACTACCAATCCCACTTTTTCGGGGGAATATTATTATAAAAATTTGCCATTAAGATACGTTGCCTTCTATCAAGATCAATTACAATTAGCTGGTAATAGATCTCCTCCAGGTACATCTCTATCTTTTTTACATTCAACATATTTGAAATATAGGTACAAAACCCTCCCTTAGCCCTTCCACTTAATCCCTCAACTGCTGAGGTATGAAATGTTTTGTACCCATTATTGTGAATTGCCTCTTTAGTCCATGTTTCCTGGAGGCATAATACATCGTAAGCTGCTATAAAATCACACCAGATAGCATTACTTAACTTGGAACGCAAACCTGCGATATTCCACGAGACAAAGTTGCAAATTGCTGCATCCCTCCTACCGGGTGGAATAGTTGGCGTTTCTGTGATTGATGTTAATCCACCTACATTAGCAAGTACCTCAACAGGGGTTAAGAGTTCAAAAACCTCCTGAATCTCACCAGGAGACGTATTACAACCACCGCAGTATTCCCCTTGCCCTCTTCGATCCTGTGAAGCTAATTGGGTACCTACAGCTGATTGAAGCTTATCAGGGATAGGTTCTTCATTATAGAGTCTAAAATCACGTGGTCTCTTAGGATCAAACTCGAGCTTCGGGAAGACTCTCCTGAATAAGCCACACAATTTCCCAGTCAATCTACGCCTTCAAGCGAATTAAGAATTTCATAGCGATTGCTAAGTGGAATCGCATCACTACACTGCCTAATACCTGGGAATAATTGCCCCCCCCCCCTCGATTGCCATAGATCTCTAGATGGAGTCGCATCTCTACACTGCCCAATCCCTGGGAATATTTGCCCCCCCCAATTGCCATAGGTCTCTGGGGGGTTGATAAAAGTATCCCAGCGGGAGGATATTTATCTCCTGCGCCGTGATGTAACTATTTCCGGCCCTATCCAGGATGAGTTGCACGAGGCTTGGCGACCTAAAGGTTAAGACCACACAATCACCAGGTAGGGACTTTAATGATTTGCCAACCCACCCCACTCTCTGTGCCATTTTAAACTCAGAGAAGAGCGTGTCTTTAATCCCAGTCCTGGAACTCACTAAATGTAAGCATTTGTTCCGCAAAGTTGACCAATGTTCAAAGACATTGGGTAATAAAAGTGGAACGTTTGCCAGGACAACTACATAGGGAGTTACTTCTGGGGGGAGATGCAAATTCAAATTCAAATTTGGGCTGATAACAGCCCCCTCACTAGTTCTCTGAGAGATCTGTGTGGTAGGATGTCCCAGCCCGTCCCCCAGTTTAGGCCTCCCATTAGCAGTTGTAACCCTAATTACAGATTTTGAACCAGTTGAGCTATGCTGATGTCCTGGTCGGGATGACGTGGGGGATGTTGCTCTTTGTTGTGGGTGATTAATCCTAACTGGGTCTTTAACTCTGTTGCCCGATGTACTAGGACGGTGGTCATTGTTAGAGTCCATATTACTTATAGGAGCACCGCTCTCATTTCTCATTTCACTCATAGATGCTGTACCAGTACCCCTACCAGGGCATACATCCAAATGGGGTATGGGGATGTTAATGATAGACTCCTCTATCTTAGCAAGTCTAGCTTCAATTTGGGATAATTTATGGGATAAAGGGTCCAACAGGGCTACAACCATTGACTCTAACCTTTTCCATGGTTCCTCCTCATTGTGCCCTGAGAAAATCCCATTTACTATGGTCGCAGGCGCTATACTATGTCCCTGCCTACCTATACTTTCAATAGTGTTAACTTTTCTCCTAGTTACCTTTGGTGACTGTAGTTTATTTTTCAATGTACCTCGGCCCTTCCTCTTCTTTGGTGACGGTTCATGGCTATTACCTTGGCATATTTTTGCCTTCTGGCCCCTAGTAGTAACATTTGGCCCACTTAGTCTTCTTGCCGGCTCCAAGGATATATTTAACTCAGGATCCATTCCTATAGCCTGTGACTGATTACTTTGGGGGACCGTAGCTTCAACATCGTCTTGCTGATTAAGAGGCTCTACCTGTACGCTGCAAGTCTGGGGGCACTGGGGGTACTGTGGTTCCAACGACAACCTACGCTCTGTAAGCTCTAGCTCATGGATAAGTGCAGATTCTGCCCTAAGCAAGAAGGCATCGAGTGTCCCCACTACCCCTACACCAGATTTGCGTTTACTCATTTTGACTAGCCTACGTAATTTAAGATCTTAAAGTATCCACACAGTACCTTCAACGGACTACGATCTTCCAGTCCTTTACAAAAATGTTGATAATGTGGCCCAGCCCGGCCTCATTCGGCCTCTGACGGGCGCAGACGGGTCCGCCCTTGGCCCGGGCTTTGCCCGGGCACGGCCCGGGCACGTCCACGCGCGTCCCGCGCTGCGGGAGTGCAGGCGCGCCTTTACGGCGTTGAGTGTGTGTGGCCCCGCCCCTTTCCAGGAGGCGCGTCGAGCTGGGGGACCAAGTCCCACCCCAGCGATGGCGGCGTTGTTTTACGGGCTGGAAGGGAGAACAAAGAAGGAAAGTTCAGCCCAAAATGAATGGCAGCACCAGAGGTAAGTGCTGCAGTCTGCCTCAGGTCCTCGAAAAAGCGTCCCAAATGTCAAGTATATTACGATGTCAAAAATATCATCAACAGGAATATCAAAGGTAAAAATTGTTTTGAGTGTTGTATTTAATACCGTTTTCAAAATATTGATTTAGAAATTATTTGTTGTATGTAATATCGTTTGTAAGTGTTATTTGTTATGTAATTTATTGTAGTGTGCTTTATTCTATATGTTTATGATTTTTTTATTTGTGTTTTAATTAGATAATTTATTAATGCAGGAATTGTTGAAATTTGTGTTTATAATTGTAATAATTTATAAAAATATTAGGATTTATATTTTTTTTTATTGGCAGGATATTGGGTTTTTAGGGGATAAGGGTGTGGAGATTTTTAAAGTGGATATTGTAATGTAAATTTAATATAAATTATTTTAATGATATAGAAATTAATATTATAAAAGTTGGAAATTAATTTTGTTGCATTAATTATTTTTTATAAATAATACTTTATAAAAAATAATAATAAAATAGTATATACATTAATCATAAATATGAAAAATAAAAAGCAAAATACATTAAAAATATAAAAAATGTAATTAATAAAGTAAAATCGTTTTAAATTGTTTTAAGCAAAAACATTACAATTTTTGTGAAACAAAAACCATAATTAAAATATATTTATTTTATTTATGTAGAAAATTATAATATCATTGTAAAGTTTCTTTTATTTTTATATTAAAATTTGGCTTTATATATTTTTATTTGATTATTTTAAAATATGGATCCTGATTCTTTTATTTTTATTTCATGGTTCAAAGTTTAGGAATGGTAATAAAATGTAAAATAATATATTAATTACTAATAGTTTGTTTATATTTTTGGTTAGTGTCTTTTTTAAGCAAATTTTATTTTATTTTATAGATGCATAAAATGTTTTAGCTTGGAGTGTGACTAGTAAAGGTCACCCCTTTAGTGTCCAAACCTTTCTCCAAATTTGTTTAAATTGCAGTGGGAATAGTAAAGGTCACCTCTTTAGTGTCCGACCCCCTCCACAAATGGGTTTAGATTGAGTGGGATTAGTAAATGTCACACCTTTACTGTCCAACACCTCCTCCAAATTGGTATAGCTTGGAGTGTGACTAGTAAAGGTCACCCCTTTAGTGTCCAAAACTTTCTCCAAATGTGTTTAAATTGAAGTGGGAATAGTAAATGTCACCTCTTCAGTGTCCAAACCCCTCCACAAATGGGCATAGATTGGAGTGGGATTAGTAAATGTCACACCTTTACTGTCCAACACCTTCTCCAAATTGGTATAGCTTGGAGTGTGAATAGTAAATGTCACCCCTTTAGTGTCCAACACTTTCCCCAAAATTGGTTTAAATTGCAGTGGGAATAGTAAATGTCACCCCTCTAGTGTCCACCCCCCAATGGGTATAGATTGGAGTGGTACTAGTCAATGTCTCCCTTTCCGTGTCCAACACCTTCTCCAACTTGGTATAGACTGGAGTGAGAATAGTAAATGTCACCCCTTTAGTGTCCAACACCTTCTCCAAGTTGGTATGGATTGGAGTGGGAATAGTAAATATGAAACTTTTAGTGTCCAACACCTTCTCTGAATTGGTATAGATTGGAGTGGGAATAGTACATGTCACTATTCTAGTGACCAGCACTTTCCCCAACTTGGGGGTCGATTACGATGTCATTCGGAAGAGCTCCAAACTAGGGGGCACATTACGATGACGGGCGGACTTTGTCCACCCGCCACCGTAGCGGTGAATGGGACCGTCCGCCATAGGAGCGGCGGTCCCGCCGCGAGTATTAGGATACCACTGCTACGGTGGCGGTGGCATCCCCTATTCCCAACATTGTGGCGGGCGGTGTTCACAGCACCGCCCGCCACAATGCTGGGAATGCACGTCATGCATTGGCATGCATAAGGTGACAGGCACCGCGCGGTGCCTGCCACCTTGTCCATGCCAATGCAGGGGGGTACCATAGGTACCCCCTATGTGCACCCCCCACCCCCCCAACACTCTGGGGGCCCGCAATGGGCCCCCAATAGCGAAGCATCGTATGCCTTTCCATGGCGGCATTGCCGCCATGGAAAGGCTGCTCTCTGCAATCATCCTAATATGGATGGCGGTGTCTTGCAGACACCGCCACCATATTACTGCCCTTTTCCGCCCGGTCACCTGTGTGACCGGCGGAAAACCGGCGGTCGGTCTTTCCGTCCGCTGGGCTCCCCCCCGCCATCGTAATGTGGCGGGGGGAAATGGCATGCGGGCGGAGGGGAATGGCGGGTGGATCGCCACCGCCATACGGGCGGTGGTGATCTGCCAGTCATCGTAATGACCCCCTAGATTCGGAAGTAGCAAATCCGACTCGGAGTGTAGTTTCCGACCGAATCGTCCCCCATTCCGAATGACCAAGTACGATGCGAGGAAGCTGTCCATGCCGACTGAATCGGTTCCAAACCCGAATCAGTCAGTCCAACTCGTTCGGAGCCGATTCATTCAGCTCAATGGGGCCGGCTTACGAACGATCGAGTCTGATGCCCGATTCTGAGGGCCGTACCCACTCTGTTTTGCCGAGACGAAACGGCTGTGGGAATCAGACTTCGGGGGACCATAGCAGGCCCCCCTTCACCCAGGGCCCTCCGAATGAGTCGCAGGGGGGTACCCATGGGTCCCCCCTTTCCATGCATGCAGTGTGGCGGCCACCATGGGGTGCTCACCATAGGGTGCATGCTTTTCCTCACCCACCCCTTTTTGCAATGGGAGCCTGTGTATGCGTTCGGTACACAGGCTCCCATTGAGTTCAATGGGAGTCCGACCGAACTGAATCCGTCACTATACGGACACATCGTAATCAGTCATTCGGACTCACATAGAGCGATTAGTTCGGAAAGCTCTCCGGAACTGAGTCGTTCTGAGGGCTTTCCTAACAACATCGTAATCGGGCCCTTGTTATAGATTGAAGTTGGAATAATAAATGTCACCCTTTAATGTTCAGCACCTTCCCCAAACTGGTATCGATTGGAGTGGGAATAGAAAATGTCATCGCTTAAGGGCCTGATTACAGCACCTTCCCCAAATTGGTATAGATTGGAGTGGGAATAGTAAATGTCATCCCTTGAGGGCCTGATTACGACTTTTGGCGGAGCAGTGGCACAGTGGTATCCGTTCCGCCGAAGGTCGACGCCGCCAGTGCGCCAGATTACGACTTTTAAGTAGTCTGGTGGTTAGGCAGTCTGGCGGTCCCAGGGCAGGGCCTCATTCAAAGGCGGAGGTGCCTTTGAAAAGGCACCACAATGGGAACGCCTCACAAAGTTCCTGCACGGCATGAACTCGAAAATCCATGCCATGCAGGAACTGTTGTGCATGCCCACAGGGGGACACAAGTTATGCCCCCCTGTAGGCATCCACAAGCATAGGAGGCACAAGGGGGCCCTTTGCTTCCTCTTCTCCTGGGTTCCTCCTCCATGTAAATCCTGGAGGAAAGGAAACTCGTAATGATTGGCGGGACCGCGGTGGTCCCGCCAAGCATATTGCGGCCTCCTGACCATCACGCCACCTCCAGGTAATGGCAGTTACCTAGCGGCAGCAGCGGCTCCAGGGCGGTCTGACCGCCCAACTCATAATGGGGTGGTCGGACCACCTGTACGGCAGTGTCTGGTCCACCACTGCCATACCACCACAAGTCTGGCGGTCCTCAGACCGCCTGACTCATAATCAGGCCCTAAGTGTCCGACACTTTCTAAAAAATGGTATGTTGGAGTGTGATTATTTAATTTTATAATTGCAGTGTGAAATCCTTTGTTTAAATTGTATTTGTATGTAGTAGAAATAGGTTGTATTATTTAATTAGTATTTTTGGTGTTTAGAAATATATTAAAAAAGTGTTAGTGATATGTTTTGTAATAAACATTATCATTAATTACATATTTGTTTATATATTGTTATATATTGCTATATTGTACTATTATTTAATTTATATTTTACATTTTTTAACATTTTCTCCAACATTTGTTGACATCTTTTACATGGACAGATGTCCTGATTTTTGGACCCAAGAACTCCCCCTGGGACACCACTTTGTGGTCCCCTGAACTGTGACCCACCTGACCCCCGCCGACCGGGTTCGTAACCTGGGCATCCTCCTGGACACCGAACTTTCCATGAGACGCCAAATCAACATTGTCACATCCCCCTGCTCAGGAAAATCTTTAAATGGTGCCACCTGAACACCAAAAAGACTGTCACTCAGGTCCTGATCACAAGAAGGTTAGGCTACAGCAACGCCCTCTACTACAGAATTCCTGCCCATCTCACACACAAGCTCCAAACCATCCAAAACGCCACCACAAGACTTGCCCTCAGCCTTCCCCACTGCACCCACATCACGCCTCACCTAAGGGAACTCCACTGGCTCGCTATCCTGAAACGCTGCCACTTCAAATTACTCATATTTGCCTAAAAAGCGCTACACCAGAAAGAACCCGCCTACCTTAATGGCCTCCTGCGCTTCCACCAACCAACACGCAACCTCTGATCAGCATCTCTGTCCATCGAACACACTCCCCGCATTCGCAGAAGCAGAGAAGGAGGCCGATCATTCTACTACCTGGCAGCAAAGACCTGGAACACCCTCCCCCAGGACTCCAGAAATGCATTCACAACATTCCACAACATTCTCAACATTCTGCAAGAAACTGAAGACCTGTCTCTTCGTCGGAGGATCCTAACAGTCTGCACTTACTGAGCGCCTAGAGACCCTCAAGGGTGATTAGCTCGCTCTATACAAACTCTATACCATTCCATTCCATTTAATATTTTTTACCATTTCTTAATACATTTATTTAGAATTTTTCATGTTTTTCCCATTCATTTCTCTGGGGAGATAGTCTTTTTTTAGTTTCATTTAGCACATTTGTTTTTGCTGCTACCTTCTATTTTGTAGTCTATGTGTGTCATTTTTAGTCTAAGGCTCGTATGTGAGCCTTAGAAAGGCAGTGCCATGGGACAGTCACAGCACGTTCCAGCACGGCATGGACTGTGGAGTCCATGCCGTGCTGGAACTGAGGTTGAAAGCATGCAGGGGGGCACACCATGTACCCCCCTGTATGCATCCCCTGGCCCTGAGGCATTAGGGGGCCCTGTAGTGCCCCCTCTGTTTCCTCACCACCACACTTTTCATGGCTGGCTCACCGCCATAAAAACTGTGGCGGTGAGGAAACTCGTAATATGTTTGGCATTGGCGCAGCGGCACCGGCAAGCATATTGCAGGCCTCAGACTGCTGCGCCACTGCCGGGGATCTGTCCAACCGCCAAACTCATAATAGGGCAGTCAGACCGCCGGAGCGATGGTGCCCGCACTGTCACTGTGGCTAGTCGTAATTGGCCCCTTAGTGGCTAGCACCGTAGCCAGTGATTTTATGTCTGTATTCAGAGCAAAATTGATCAGTAACTGGCACAGGATTGGGATATTTTCCTAATTTTGGTATTAGAGTAATAGGGGTTTTGTTAAATTCAGGCTGGAGACCATTGACTTTTGTTGCAACAGCAAAAACTTTTTTGAGAAGGGTAAATCACACTAGGTATATTTATTTTATAAAGTTCATTTAGTAGTCCATGTTCTCCTGGGGATTTGTTCATTAGCATAGCTTTAACAGATTCTGATATTGCCTCTTCTTTTATTTTGGCCTCCAGGGAGCTGACCACGGAATCAGTTTTGGAACTTGGCTCGTGTCTAGAAAATCTTTATCTTGTTATAATGTCTCCACCGATTCCAATTTATAAAAGGAGGTGAAGAATTATTTAAATTCCAGAATAAATTCTAAAGGGTTCGATAGCAGCAGCCAATTCTATTCCTGACTGCCAGAATGGGTATCCAGGCCCTGTTTTGCTTCAATTGTAGTTATGGTAGTTGTCAGCTTTTTCATATTGTTTATTCTTAAGTCGTTTCAGTGCCCATTCGTGAATATTGAACTAGGTTTTTGCTTTGGTTATCGATCTTAAGAGATCAGGGGATCTCTTTTTTTCTGTTTCTCAAATAATACTTTATTTTCATTTCCCAGTGTTTAACTGTTTTTGCAGCGACGTTCATTTAGCTACGGTGGTATCTTTCATTAACTGGCATCATATATGCTTTGCTGGCTGCTAGGAGAACTTGTGCTGAGGGAGCTGAGCCTTTATTTCAGGCCATATAGTCTTTCAAATACTTTTGTAGTTTCTTTATGATATTAGGGTTTCCGTATTTCAGAGTTGGTGCCTTCCATCTATTCGTATTTGGGATTTGTAATCAGTGGCCTGATACTCCATGGTCATAGGCACTGAGGATGTTACAGAGTAAAAGGCTAGTCGGTAGGAAATAGTCAATCTGTGTTTTGTACCAGGAACACAGGATAATAAGATGTATCGTCTGTCCGTTGGGTGTGTGAGATACCAAGACTCTATAAGAGAATAGCCTGTCACTGAGCCAGTATGCAGACATCTGTCTGTGTTTCAGTACTTTTCGGGTGGGGCCTGATCGACCCAATATAAAAGGTTGTGAGTTATAGTCCATTCTCTTTCAAGCACTATTTTAGTAAGGTCAATGTCTGTTATAGGACTATTCAAGGAAGAAAAAGTCACGTTTGTTCCCATTAGGGGCATATATTGAGCCAAGAACAAATCAGAACTTTTGTACAGTTACTTTTGCGAAAGCAAAGTGACCTTTATCATTAATCCATGTTTTGTTAACACAAATCAGTACATTTTCCTGTATGAGTATTGCTGCTCCTCCTTTCTAGTAAACTGGGCCTCAGGCCACGATCACTCTATGTGCCCGGTCCCATTTCAGTTTGGCTAATTCTCATGGAGACATGGTGTCCTCTTGTTGTAGAGCAAGGTCTATTTTTTTGCTGCTACGTGTGAAATAATGTTCTTTCTTTTGGCATAATTGTTTCGATCATTAACATTCAGAAATACGATTTTCAAGTCATTCATCTTTGACATTACTGCAGTTGTTGTTTGTTTGTTTATGAGATAAGAGTCATTTGCACTTGCGTAGTTCCTAGATTTTAAACAGATGAACTACATCTTTTGGCCACATTGCCTTCACTTATTTAGATGTGGAAGCATTTCGAGACCACTTGTACTTAAGGAGTATAGAGAACTCAACGGGGTATAATAAATGCGTGATGTCTTAAATTGGGGTAAGTAACTTTTGAGTCATTCTTTTAATGTTGATCAGGATTTCTCCTCAACTTCCATGATTCTGGATCTTCTGCACCATGCTGCAGTACAACTCGACACATTGAATAGTTATTACCTTCATGAGGATGTCCTTTTTACTGCAAGGCTGTTTATGGGATGGACACTGTTCACTCCACCCCTGTTTGGAGGTGGTGGAGACATGTAGGTCTTCACCTAACAATACGGCCCTAATTACGAGTCTGGCAGTCTGAAGACCGCCAGACTCATGGTTGCGCGGCAGTGATGGTCCCGCTGATGCCGCATCCGCAATCCGACCACCCAATCTCGAGTTGGGCGGTCAGACCGCCCTGGGACTGCGCCGCCGCCAAGGAACCGCCATTCCCTGGCAGTGATACGGCAGTCTTGAGGCCTAAATATGCTTGGCGGGACCGCGCTGTCCCACCAAGCATATTACAAGTTTCCTCTCCGTGCAAGGTTTTCATGGTGGTTCCACCTCCATGAAAACCGTAGTGGAGAGGAAACAAAGGGGGCCCTACAGGGCCCCTGGTGCCTCACGCCATGTGGATACATGCAGGGGGGCACAACATGTGCCCCCCTGTATGCATGCATCCCAGTTCCTGCTCAGCATGGACTTTACAGTCCATGCCATGCAGGAACTGTTTTTGGCGTTCCCATTGCGGAGCCCATTTTCTGAGGCACTGCCGTGTGAACACCAAAATTAGCCCATCAGGCAGGAGGAAACTCCTAATCTGGCGGATGGCCCGACCACGGCTTTAGCGCAGCAGGAGCGTAGCAGTGGCATAATCAATTTGGTAATTGTGAATAGGAAAAAAGTGTAAAGTTACTGCTTGGTGTAGTAGCAAGTTTACATGTAAGGACATCTACATGGAAAAGTTTCCTATTTTTATCTATATGCTTATACTGTGCAAATTGATTTTTTAATTCTTAAATCATGCTGAACATAAAGATATTTGTGTTGCTGGGAGCTGTTCAGTCACTGCTAAGAAATGTGAATTAGAAAAGAATGATTTATATTCATTTCTGGAAACCAAAGGTTCAAGTGAGTCACTTAAATGTGATTGGAGTATTTTTAATTTGGCCTAGACCTTTTGCACGGATAGAATTAAAGAGAGTCCAAGTGCTTTATGTTTGCATTCTTCACCTCTGGCAGGGTGGCTGGGACTACCATTGTCAGTGAATCACTCAGAGACATGGGGACAAGCTTATCAATGATGGAAATAGAATACAACACACCCATGAGTCCTTTTACTCAATATGAAAAGCTTCAGTTTCCATTGCCATAAAAACACTACTCCATGCCTCCTGGGGAAGAACGTGCCCTTGAAGTCAAGTGTCTCCAATCTCCAGAGACGAAAAGATTTATAGCAACATGAGATGTACACAGAACCAGGATATTGTTCATGAAGTCTGAAAATATAAGAGTAGGCAAAGTAAGTTCTTAAAATTCTCTTTCTTAATGCTTGTAAAGGAAATACTTATTTTGGTTTTAAACCAGGATGCTAAATGTCATCATAAATTTGCACAGTGAAGCAAGCTATTTATGCTTGGTTGCATTTGCATTATTTTTGTTAATGTTACTTTACTAATACACTGTGGCCTTACAGAAGTTTGATAGCTATTGCCTATGTAAGTATTTCTTCACTGCTTGCATAAGTGTGTATATTTCTTTATGCTGTGCATGGAACGCGACTGAGATTTATAATAATAATATTACATTGTTCTTTAACATGCAAACAGGTACATGCATAGCAAATTAACCTCATCTTAGTTCTTCCTAGCTGGAAAGGACTCAGGTCTATTTAACCTTAGACTAGCTGATACTGGGCCACTGACCCACGGCTTCTCATGGTTGAGCAGGAGGCTTGTGATTCTGGTTCGTTAGCGGCCGGCTTGTTCGGCCTACATCAAAGATCACCCATGTTTAGTGACCCATTAGGTTATACCACAAAAGCATGGAGATGGCTTATGAAGAAAGGAAACTTGCTTTGTTCTATTCAGTGGAAATGCAAACTACCTAGAGCGTATGGCGGCCCGCGCTTAAGGAGGCGGGCACTGGTGACTGACTTGAGAGGGCTTGATGTGGGTCGCATGAGTTACCTGTTTATTAAACCACCCTTATTACCCTTGAGCAGCTAAGGGAGGGTTGTCCAGACTTGTCTGCGCTTGATATGTTTCTGTATTATAGAATTTAGTGTATGATGAGTGGCACTGTGGTGGACTTTCCAGGTGAACCCAAGCCTTTATTCTCTGACTCACACAATTGATACAAACTCGAGAGGTAGAGCATAATATTTCTAGGCTACATAAGTTGACTTGGAGCACTGTGCCCTCAGGTGATAGCTGGGTGCGATTGAAATGGAAACAGTATTTGGTATGCATTACTTCAGATGAGCGGTGCCAAGGTTGCTGCTCAATAATCAAGATTGTTTCTCTCAGTAGTAGACTTATGTTCATCAGTGGTGTAACATAAAATGATGGCCCCCATGCAGAATTTGATGAGGGGCCCCCTGAGTCTCCCATATCTCACAGATATTCATTGGCCTTGGGCTGATTGATGCCCTTTGAAGGGTCGGGGGACCCTTGGAGTGCTGGGGGCCCCCTGCACCGCAGGGGCTGCATGAGCTTGCGTTACACCCCGGATGTTCATGCAATTTAGTTTCTTACAGCGTTACTACTATACACTTGTTAGACTGCTGAAACACAGGCTAATGCTGATGCCAGGTGTCAGAGATATAATTAGGATGGGGCAAACTCTATGCATCTGGCATGGTGGTGTTCTGGTATATGAAAGTATTGGCAAAAGTTCTTCACTGAAATAGACAGAATGATATGTTATAGTCTAGAGAGATCTCCTGTGGTTGCACTGTTGGGCTAGGTAAAGGCCACCCTTGTTGCTACTAGAAAGTTTGCAGCTCTGCACTTCTACTTGCCAGGCGTAGCTTGGTGATGAGATGGGGCAGGGACCCACTCCCTGTCATGCACAAGTGTATTCAAGATCTTATTTATTGTAACAATGCAGAAGACACAAAAAAAGCACTATGCTAGCAGTAAAATCTAGGCCTTGATGTCAATCGATTATGACACTATCTTGAGTGATGCGTAATGTACTAAGTACCTATCTTATTGCCTTCTTTCCTGTATGTATGATTTTGGGGTCGTTAGTGGTGCACCTAATATTACTGTATTATTGCAGATTGATGGTATTTTGCAAATGTTGGATGGACCGACTACAAAGTGCACGTTGAGAGCACAGCACAAGCGGGCAATCAGGCACAGTCCACTGCAAGCAAAAAGGCTCCCAATCTCTCTCCCTACACACACTGTGGCAAGTCAAAGTGCAGTTGCCGGACTTGTGATGACCAGAGTTCCATGGCAGTGGTGAAGCCCTTACTGTCTATTAAACCTTACATAAGTAATGTTTTTATGTAGCATGCACATTGAACTAATTTTTCGAAGGTAGTCCCAGATTTGACTTTCCATCAAAGTGAGTGACAGTGAAGTAAAGTGATTTGCGTAGGATCACACAATTTGCTCAAATTGGGATGCCGGGATTTCAATCCACATTTCCTAATCACACACTGTGAAGTTCAGCCTCTGGATAGTTAGTTACTTCTCCCTTCCTCTTAAAACCAAAAGACAATGCTTCGTGTTTAATTTAGGAACTAAATTAGTACACCCTGTTAAATAAATACCTGACATTATATGTTAATTCACCTAACACAAGGACATCTTTCTAGAAAAAAGTACTAAGTGAAGGGGAGGAAGGGTATTCTGTTTTTAGGTCTCAATTACCAAACATCGCAAGCTGTCTGGTTGAGGAAGAACTTTTGTTGGCTTACCAAAAAAGTATTGTGGTCTTTACTTAACTTTGGTTGTCTTAATTGTCACTCTCATTTGCTTGATTCTTATTCGATTATTTGCTTTCCTTTTCTTGTGTTTATCCCTTCCCTGGAACATACCCTCTTTACCATCCATTTGTCTGGCTGACTTGTAGCCATCCACTGATCAGTTTTAGCGAACTATTTTTTTTTTGGTCAAGTAATCCATATGAGTGCATGTGTTCTCCAGCTCTCTCTCTCTCTCATGTGTTCTTCTACCCTCTCCAAATACTCACCCTTGTGCTCCATGTTGTTCTCGTTCATATTCTGCTCTCTCTCTCATATGCTTCTCCCCACCAAACTTTGCTGCAGTCCACCTCTTTGGTGTTCTCTCCCTCATTTGCTGCTTTCCCCCTCTCCTCCCACTGCCTCTTCCTTTCCCCCACCGGCTCACCCACTTGCTCCTCCATTGTACCCCTTTGCAGTTCCTTTTTTCAAATTTTATATTGTTTTCTGGAGGGCAAGGCAGCAAATTGTTTCAGGTTCCTCCATACAGAAAGCACTTTCATGCAAGTGAAACTTGATTTTTTTTTATTTACTGATCCGTCTTGGATCAGTAAATTAAAATAAATGGTGCCCACTTCATTTTGTAAGAATGAGCATAAGTAGTGACGCATGTGTCTGCTTGCATGACAACACATGAGCCTGCATACGTCATTATACATGCACATGCCTACGAAATGATGCAGCAAAGGCCAACTCATCAAGCCTTTTTTTTCTTTTTTTGGCTGATAATGCACATCATCTACAAAAATGCTTCTTATCGATGCTTCATGGTAAACTGCACTGACTATGCCAATAGGGCCAAAATATGAGACATTTTGGCTTTACCAATGCTTGATTGTATGATACTATCACTGGCTTGTTCACAAATTAAATGTTTCTGCAGAGATCAGAGCTGCAAATAGATGTGCCTGTGTTTTCTGTTTTTTTTTTTACAACATGAGACTTAACCTGGCAACCCCTGCTAGCTAGGCCACTTGACACTTTTTTGACTGCCTCATAGGTATTTCAAGAATAATGACAAAGGTTGTGGTTGCAACTCTCTACCGACCCCTAAATGATAATTTCCAAACGTAATTACGGAAAAGAAAATGGAACTCTCAACTAGAGTGATTGATGTTAGTGCTTGAAAAGGTTGACCTTGATCATGCAGCGGAGTTTGCTTGCTTGCTCTTTAAAATAATTTACTAATACCAGCACCTGCACTTTTTTCTAATACTCTCCCATGTGGGCTCGCACTGCATAGGCACTTGACTTGGAGAAAGTTAGGTGTTGGCTGAGCTCTGCAGTGCACACTCACCTGTGATGCAGCACAAAGCTTACCCAAATTTTGCTTCACCCTTTCAATATATCTTGAATCACTAGGCCCATTTCATCAACAAACCTCAAACCTCATTAGACTCTATTTATACTCCATTCTCCACTAAACAATGGTCCTCCGATGGATCTTTTGTTGACCTGCCAGGGACTAGAAAACTTTGAAAAGTGAACAATATTCTATGAGGACCTGGAATAGAACAATTGTTAAGCAAAACCTAATTCAAACCTCTCTCACCCACTGGTACAAATGCTTTGAGATAAGAAACATGACTAAAAGAATGAGACAGAATCGATATGGATAATTCATGGAAAACATTTATCTAATGCCTCGTATTGCATAGACAGGTCAAGAAAATGCATTTCAAATAAGATTTAATGACAAATTTCTATAACAGGTAGCCTCACAAACACAGTACAGATCAATATTAGACAGTTGGACTTTGTCTGGAAAGAGAGAAACAAGACAAAATCTTTGAAGTTCAGTTGTTAATCATACAAACCAAAACAAAGCTGATCATTTCAAGTCCATCCTCAGTTGGATCTGGTCAAGTCCGAGCTGCAACACAGCATGCCACAGTAGGAGTCAGATAACCTCTCACCTGACCATTTTATTTCCTGCTTGACTTTACCAGCCAGCAAAGTACAGGATTCGAGGTCGCAGTTAGATGTAGTTCAGTTCGTTAAAGTCTATTCCACCCAGTGTAGGTGGATAAGGAGCATAAAAAAGACAATAGAGATCAAAAGTCTGTCTGACAGCATGCCAGGCAGGAAAGGAAAAGTGATAGCCTGACCCGACTCCTCCTCTGATGGGGCAATTATACTTCAAACTTTTCTTGGTGTACACCCCTTAACGTATCAATTCCATCAGTCCATGGGGTTCTCATTGGTCATTCACAGTGAGCTGTTGTGGGGTGATCAGTGAATCACACAAATCGGGAAGGATTAAGTAATCCATTTTGAATATTCCATTAGGATTTATTAAGTTCAATTGCATCATCATTTCGTCTCTTTCACGGAAGTGGGTGGAACTTTACTTTGCTCACAGTCCGCCAGTTCCCAGGTGCTTTTCCCTGTGTTTGCAACAATAAAGTTACATTTCTATCAAATATGCTTCTTAGTGAGAAGTGAGTACATTGTTAGTCAATACAGAAAAGAAACTTCACAGAAAGTTCTCATAGGGCTTAGCTTACTGTCTCACATGTTACATATTGACGTAAGGAAACGAAAAGCATTTGAGGCCTACATGAAAAATTAGCTGAATCACTACGATTTAATGTTATTATAAATCACACTTTCATCAATCCATTTCAACTGACGCATTATTCTTAGTTATAATTTTCTTCAGGAAATACACATCTATGTTAGGTACTACTAAAAATAATTTCTATAAACATTCTTTGTATGTTACCATTCTCATGCATATTTATTAACGATTTACTCTCAAATGCATGTGTTATTTTATTAACGTTAGAAAACTTCGGGTTTACACCATGTCAACTTTTCTCTAAACCAAGCAATTTTGCATTTCAAGAACTTCATTGGTTATGTATGTTTCATATTCGATGCACATTTGAATGTCTATTGTCACAAAATTCTCGATCTTAACTGTATATTTTATTCTCGCATAACACGTACATATGTTTATGTGCAGTTCTCATTGTTTCTCTCTTTATTTACCTTTTTGTTTCATCATTTTAGAACACACTGCATGCTTTCATGATGTAACATACATTTTCACAGTTTTTCGGCTAAGCCAGTTAACATGTCTTTATCAAGGAATATTTATCGTAATGAGCTTTCCTGGTGAGAAATGATAAAGGTAGACGTCTGATAGCATCAACGCTCCATCAACTGTCTTGTTGGTTCTGTACAGTTGGAATATGGTGTCGCTCAGTAAGTGCAGTGACCAGTTGTGAAAGGGTGAGGTGACATGCTCCATTCTGTGACTGAAGTGAAGTCCCACAGCTGCACAGCTTGAGCCTGCAGTGCTGGGGCTACTTTTGTCTCCAAATCATGAGGAGGTGAGATTTTTTCCAGCAGGCTATTGCTTTCCGGGATGATGACATGAGCCTGAGATTACTACACATGTGCATCAGCACGTAGCAGAGCCCAGGCAGGGAACTGAGCATGACTGGATGTTAGTAATGCCCCGAGCCACTGCGTGGGTATTTGTAACTTTGTTTTTTAACCACCAGTAAAAAATATATATATTTAAACAAAATTATTTGCAATTCGGGTCAGAAAATAATGTGGTGGGAGCCGCAATGCCCACGTTGGAAAGCTGCCACTGGTAATACCAGAGATTTTGGCTGATCACTAAGTGCATATTCACTACGCCCGTCACCCACCAGAAGTATATGCTAAGTGACAAGAGTAAAAGCCATTGCTGACTTTTTATCCAACATCACTTTGCACGCTGGCATTTTCATGCATATATTTTTTATAATATCCTCAAAATAGAGTCACAGAATGTGAGGTACTGTTGCAAAGTTGTTAAAAAAAAGCCTAAAGAGCTTGAAAATGTCACAAAAGACATGAGTGTGGTTTTTACAAGACAAATTAAAGGACAGAAGAAATTTAGAAATTCACACATGTCGCCATTTTTGACTTATTGACCAATCACAGCTATATTTAGTTTCCCGCATTCTCCTACCACATTGGAGTCATAACTCAAACATGGTTATAGAAAGTGCTAGAGGCTTCGTATTGCTCTAATTTCATTGTATGCTGTTTATGCTGATGGAGACATCAGAGGTCGAAGAGACAGACTTTTTCTGGAACAGATACAAAAAGAAAAACAGTTGTGCTCAATCCAAGGGTCAACCATAATGATGACCCGAATGTTTAAATTCTGTCAAGTAAAGATAGAAGGAGCACTATTTTAATTGATTAATCAAACTCTTGGGTTACATTCCTAAAGTCATATTTCATTAGATATCCAACAATTTCTTACAAACAGAAACCAATGTATCAGGGAGAGAGAAGCCAACAAAATCAAAGAAATGAGGCAATATCCTGATTTGTATATCTGTAGACTTTTTTTCTTTATTAGCCGTTTCTTATAGTGAACACACAAATACAGCCAACGCATTTCATCCCACCATAGAGGGACTTCTTCAGGGCTGTTAAAAAACATATAACACAAACAATACATTACATACAATTCACAGATAAATTAACACATACCTTTACAATAGCACATAAATAGTGTTAAAAAAATTACAGTACATATACACCAACAAATAATATATAATCAAACATTAAAACATTTTTCATATAAGTCATGACATGTGACAATATGTGTGCAAATGCAATATGAAAAACTTCAACTAGTCAGTACCATAGTACCAAAAATGTTGTGCATTCTCTAGAAACAAAAATAATTGTATAGTAAGTGAAAAAAAGCAAAAAAAGCAATAAGCTGCAATATTTATTGACAACATCGTCAATGACCTTCTATTTAAACCTAAAAAGGCATTCTATCTCCCCTTATTCACCTGTTCAAATTAAACAAAAAAAAATGTTTTTGGAGAAAATACCCAGCAAAATATTAATGCATAACTCCATAACTCTTTCTTAGTAAAATCCATGTCAAAAAAGGGCATAGTTCATTCAAAAAGTATTAAAATTCTAACCCAATCTCAAAAGATATTAATTGTTATATTAGGCCTGGGTCAACTTTTCCAGAATTTGCCCACCAGAATGTAAGTACACAACCGCACGAGTATAACCACAATATGAGACTGTGTCACTTACCAAAACGTAAGTCATTCAGAAATGCGAAAATCCCAATCTACTTCGGAAGGCATTAGCGTTCGAAAAACGCAATCCCTTTGTACAGAAAAAACACATATATCAATGACCACGATCAAAAAACATTTTTCTTAGAGAAACTTAGTTTGAATCTAAAGACCCAGTCCACAAGGTGCAACTTACCAACAATTTGCCTCATATATGGACAATCCAAAAAGAAGAATACTTCCTAAATGTATAAGGCGAAAGTCTATCTCATAGGTATCGAAGTACGTCTGAGTTGTATTTACCAGTGTTTAAGATGTGATAGTCTGTTTAAACAGAAAAACTGTCAATGGAGAATCCGCAAGAAAAAATAATACATTCATATAAACAAACATTTCCTATTAGACAAATGTTTCAATATTCAGAACAATCTTTGACCATGCAATGTGCACTTCATACTGGATTGCAAGTCCATCCCCAATATTGATATTGGAAAAGTAACAATACGGTGCTTGTCCAAACTACATAGTTAATAAATTATACTAGCCAAGATGTTCCCAAAACTCAATTCATTCATTACCCAAAATTTGTAGAATGGCAAGTATCCGTCCGAATCCATAATGTGCCAACATAAACAAGTTCCACATTGAACAGATCCCAATATCGGGCCAAAACACAATATGAAACAAAAACCCCAGTTCACAACTTCCTTTTGTAAGTGAACGGTGTTTTAGAGAATATCTCGCTGGAACATCTCATGCCCAGCATACACCACAAACGTCCTGATGCTTTCTCCATACTAAATTACAGTTAGCACAGACACAAGTTGTACCTTACAAATAGAATTGATCGTGGACCATCATGTTTCCCGGCCTTTTCGGCAATGTCAAAACCTGTAACACATCTGAGCATCTATTAAATAGCTGTACGGAATCAATGCGAGAATATTGAGGCGTTTCATTAGACGCATATCCGTTATCTGGAGAGTCAAAGCTTCCGCCATCTTGGAACGGCTCTGGGACCACTAGAAATCAGTCATTTCAAAGTCAATATCTATTGAAACAAAGCTACCACACAGAGAGAAAAAGTAAAAAATAATAAATAAAAGCATTCTAAAGAAACACCAATCTACCCAGTCTTTGCAAGAATCGCTCTATATATATGATATATAAAGGAAGATAGCGTTCATTATATTGCTGCTTCGTTAGATGTAGATACTCTCATATTGTCCTAGTCAAAAAAGTCATACCAAAATCAAATCACATAAGTGCATTACCTCCTAGAACTGGCAATGAGTGTAATGAATATAAATAGCACAAGCATAACAGTCTTTTTTTTTTTTTTTCAAATACCTTTATTGAATTTTCAAAATAAACAAAAAGAACCAAGAATGACAAGAATGGAACAATATACGAGTGAAACATTCATAGCAAAGTTACAAGCTATCAACGCATAAAATGTATAAGATACCAATAACTAAATTTCCAAACCATACCATATATAAACCAAAAATAGAGAAAAAGGAAAGGGAAAGAAGAAAAAGAAAGGAAAGAGATAGAAAGAGAAAAAAGATAGATAATAGATACCAAGAGGAAACCTATATTAATGGACTAATAGCATAGTATATAACTATTGGAAAGCTCCCTGTTACCACAACAAATAAATAATAATAATGATAATAATGGAGAACAGACATTCAAATATTACCAAAAGAACATAACAGTTAACACAAACAAGGTATAACTGTTCATAACAGTCTTAAAAGTAACTGTTTGCACTTGAATAATTGTAAGAGATCAACTCCAAAATGTCAATACATTTCATGGGGCACAAAGTTTATTGTTTACAGAAAGAGCCAAAGCATCAACCCTCTTAAATTGGCTCTAGTCCCAGTGAAAGATAATCGTCTCATAGCATATACCAAATCCATCAGAGACCTATTAAAAAATAAGAGACAACAAGACCATTCACCTTAGTACTAATATAGATCACAATCCACAAAAAAAGGCAAAACACAATAGTAGTATCTGTCATATCACAACTCATATGTTAAATATTACTTGTGGAGGTGTATTGCTCCCACAGTATTTTAATTAACATTTGCTTCCAAGGGGCATCTATGGTGAAGCCTAATAGACACCCTAGCTTCTAGGCAGTCAATAAATGTAAAGTAAACAAATCTACAGTTGTGGAACTCATCTTCACGGTGCAGTTGTATTAATAGTTGAATTCCTACTACAGAAAATGATGGAATTCATGTTCCCTATTCAAGCCCAATTCAACTGTACGCAAACGTGAAATCCATGTAGCTTCTCTTTGTCTTAACGTTCGTTCTCTGTCACCACCACGACACCAGTGGTGACAACATCTATTCCATGGAACCTGAAGGGAGAATCTGTGTCCTTGTTACATACATGTGAGGATAATGGATATGCCGGATCTCTATTTTTGTTAGTTCTAACATGTTCCAATATCCTCTGTCTCAATTCTCTGGAAGTACTACCTATGTATACCTTTCTGCATGTACACACAATTGCATAAACTATATAGGTAGTACGACAGTTGATCAACATGTTTATCTTGTGACTACATCCAGTATTGAATACAAAATCTGTAGTTTTGTTTACTCCTAGGTGGCACATCGTGCAGGTGTTACAAGTATAGAAGCCTTGGGGCAGTGGAGGCAGCCAATTGGACATAGTAGTGGCTTTATTTGGAAGAGTATAACTAGGACTCACAATATCCCTATTAGTAGGTCCCCTTCTATAGGTAACCATAGGTTTATTGCTTAGCAGTGGTTCCAAACCTGGAACTCCTGCCAAAAGATCCCAATGCTTATTCCACGCGCCAAATAGAATTGCTAGATGTATTGTATGTGGTAACAAAAGCCAGCCTGCTGTTCCCCTTATTCCGTGGATTTTTGCGTAGTAAGTTATCTCTTTGTATTCCGGATACCTTTTTGTGTGTGTCTTTTAGCTATAGTGCATCATAGCCCCACAGTTGCATCCTATCTACTGAGAGTTTCAGATTACTCTTCGCATTCCTGTTCCTCACTACAGTTCCTTTTAATACAGAGCATCTCCCCAAATGGGATAGACTTGACCGTATTGGCCGGATGGGCACTACTAGCCAATAGAATACTATTACAGGCTGTGGGTTTACGGTATAATGTACTTTTTATCTTATTCTCTTTGATGTAAAAGGTGACTTCTAAAGAATTGAATTATTTTTATGGCAATCCATGGTGAATCTCACATTCCAAGGATTATCATTCAGATACTTAAAGTAATCCTCTATCTGGAACAGGGATCCTGTTCATATCACTATTATATCATCGATATACCGTCCCTAAAAGTGGACAAAATCAGTCCACTTAGAAGCCACGTGGGCCCAGGCATGCCCTTTCTCAAACCAACTCATAAAAAGGTTGGCATAAAAAGAGGCAAACCTGGACCCCATAGCAGTGCTCTGAAGTTGTTGGAACCACTCTCCTTCATAGAGGAAGTAGTTATTACTCAATATCAAATCTGACATCATCTTAAACATCAAAGAATGATCATAAAAATTGCCACTTCTAGTAGAGAGGAAAGAGTCCAAAGCATGTAGTCCAAAGTCTTTTTTAATGCAGGTATAAAGACTCTCTACATCTAGCGTGACAAGCATCATATTGTCTGGATCCGAAACAACATCTTTAAATTTATTTAGAATATCTGTTGTGTCCCTCACATACGAGGGCAAGTTTGTGACGAAAGGTTTGAGAAAAAATCTACAAACACAGACAAATGGTAAGTGACATGGTCTAATTTTTTTTTGTTTGATCTGTTTTTTAAAGTTTTGTACATGACTGCAAAACAATGTACCATCATAGAAATTATCGTATAGAGCCAGTAGGTAGTTAGCCAGGCTAAATTTGTAACCCAACATCTCATCGGCATGGAAACATCACTATTATCAGTTGCATCTAGTAACCGTAAATGGCATACTCCATCAAGCACTTAACCGCATCCCTCCTGCAGCATGGCTATTAAATCTTGTTGTAATACAGTAAAATTCTACTTTGCATGTACATATCAATTGCCTATATACAACTTATATAGCTTCACTCCGCCATAACACATCAATCTGTTTATGCAATCAAACAGTCTTATTAATAACTTTTAACGTAAGAACACCATGGGGGGTATTTTTAGGAAGGGGGGCAGGAGCCTTCTAAAGGTAGGTAATAAAACATGGATCTCAGTTGCAATGAGACATTACCGTGTCAACAATCATATAGTTGCACTTCATGTCGGCTTGGAGAAACCTATATAACAGTTCGGGGTATATGGGACGCTCTTCACAAACCAGCGTACATCTCGGGCCATAGTTCAACACATGTATTACACAATATCAATCCGGAAGAGGAATATCCGAAGGGTCATCCGGCACCAGCAGCCCCTGAAGCGTACACAGCATTTCATTCCACGCAGTACAAATGAGGAATTTATGAAGCCCCAGCATGTCCTCACGTACTAAAGAGACCGCCTCCGCCTTAACCCAATTCAGCATTGAGAGAAACCAAGCCTTCTTCGGTGGGGGCTCTTCTGCTTTCCACCGACGTGTGATAAGCCGTTTGGCCACCACTAGACCCAAATCCAAAAATCTAGAGGATGCTTTGTGTTTTTTGCCTCTTGGGAATATGCCTGTGATACATGCCTCCCACATCCGTGGTACCTCCCTATCGGTGCTAGTGGCTAACGCACCAATCACCCCGTCCCAGTACGAATGCAGATCGGCACAGAACCAGAGCATATGTAAAAGATCCGCATCTACCAATTTGCAACGCGGACAACACGCGTCCTGTCTGTGAAAATACCTATTTATCTTGCCTGGGGAGAGATATACCCTGTGGACAATGTAGAATTGGATCAATCTAAAGCGAGCATTTCTAGGGATCTGTTTAGGGCTCTCCAAGACTATGGACCACTCCTTCTCCGAATAAGACCTCCCCCGATCTGCTTCCCATTTAGCTCGCACCGGCGTTAAGTCCACCAGAGTGTGCTCTTGGATCGACTCCGCAAACCACTTCACTAGGTGACGTCCCATACCCATTACGTGCACACATTGCATAAGGAGATGTGTTGGAAGCTCCTGCGCAATGTCCCCCACCAGCGCCTCATCATGGTCGTCCAGGAGGCATAATTCAGGAATTGGCCCGGAGGAACCCCATCCTCCTCCGTGATGATGAGGAACAGCCGTAATGCACCCTCCCCATATAAGTCCCCCAAGGTAGTTAAACCTGCTCCCGCCCAATCAGCAAGGTCCGAACTCTGTACTCGTCCTCTCGCTGTCGGCATACACAGCAAGGGCACAATGGGTGCGTACGGTGCAATGTGCCCAGTAAGGCGCATCGCCCTGCGAAAGCACATCCGCGCAATCTGGACCAATAAAGGAAGCGGTTCATTCAATCTGTTACAGGGGTGGAATAAAAAAAGGATCCTATCCAGAGAGTACGTGGGGCCACTTTCCCCCAAATCTGACAGATGTAATTCCTTCACCCATTTTGCCACCCATAGTATTTGAGAAGCCAGGAAATAGCGCTCTCAGTTGGGTAAAGCCAGCCCTCCCCTTGACCGTGGTAGGTACAGCTTCGCCAGAGCTACCCTGCACCGCGAGTTGTTCCAAATAAAATTCCTGACAACCCCCTCCAGGGAGCGAAAGAAGGACACAGGTAGGTAAAGAGGGAGATTGGAAAAATAATAAAGGAGACGCGGTAGCATGACCATTTTGATTAACTCCATCCTTCCTATCACCAAGAGGTTGAGCGTCTTCCAAAACTCAATCTGGGACTTGAGCGCCGTAACTGCCCTAGTGATGTTACCGTCCATAAGATCCCAATCGTTGTGATAAATACGTATGCCCAGATACCTGAACACAACTGGCTGCCAATGCACTACTGCCCCGTCCACCTCCCAACATGGGTCTTCCGTTCCAGGAGTAAATGGGTATAAGCAAGACTTACCCCAGTGCACACCCAGCCCAGACAGAGACGCAAAGGACCTCAACGTGTCAGGGATGACTCGTGGGATCGCCAAAATATCTTTGACATACAGCAAAATGTCATCCACATAAAGCGAAACCGCATGCATGCCATCTCGAAGACGTATCCCCCATTTCGGTGCCGAGATCCGCAGCGCCATCGTTAGTGGTTCTATCACCAGAGCAAAAATCAGTGGGGAGAGGGGACACCCCTGGCAAGTCCCTCTTTCTATTGATATAGGGTCAGAGAAGAGAGTCCCCAATCACACCCGGACCGTAGGGGCCCCGTATAGTAATTTAATAAGACTTAAGATGTATGGTCCAAACCCAAATCGATGGAGCTCCGCAAACATGAAGGGCCATTCAACCGTGTCAAAAGCTTTCTCCAAGTCCAACACAACGCAACCAGCCGAGGGCCAATCCACCGGAGCGCAACGCATCACCTGGAATAGCTGCCGTTTGTTGAGTGACGTACTACAGGCCGGCAAGAATCCATTTTGGTCATGATGGACAAATTGTGGGATCATAGGTGCTAATCTATTTGCCAGGATGCCCGCTAGGATCTTATAATCTCCATTCAGGAGCGCCAAGGGCCGGTAGGCACCCGTGGAAGTGGGGTCCCTACCCGGTTTGGGAAGCGTGACCAGTGTAGCTTCCGTCATCGAGGCTGTGAGGGCGAGGGTTTCAAGCGCTTCTGTGTATACTTCGAGTAGGTGCAGGCTCAAGAGGTCAGCATATGACTTGTAAAATTCATGGGGAAGTCCGTCGGGACCTGGAACCTTCCCAGATGGTAAGGCCCTCATCGTGCCCCTAACTTCACCTAACGTAAGCTGGGCATCCAACTCCACCCGCTGTTCCTGCGACAGGGTTGGGAAAGGGAGTCCGTCTAGGAACTCCTGTATCGCCCCCTCTGGGGCCTTATAAACAGACCTATAAAGCTGTATTAAGTGCGTGGACAGCTCACCGTGTATTTCTAACTGCGTATGTTTAAGTCTCCCATCTGAAGATCGGAGCACAGTGATCGGCTCAACTGACTGCTCCTGTTTGATTAACCAGGCAATAAGGAGCCCCGACCGATCCGCCTTGGCATGCGCGGATGCGGAATGCGCCGCAAAATTAAGACACTGCTGCCGCTCGGGCAGTTCCGCATGCTTCTTGCACGCCTCTTCCAGGGAAGCCATTTCCTCAGCATCGACCACTGCCCTGAACTCCAACAACAGTAGCCGTCTCTCTATATCAAGCAGGTCCGATGTCACCTGTTGTCGCAGACCAATCCCAGGCACTTCCCTCGCAAGGTGACCTTCATGGCATCCCACTCCACTAACGTGGGAGAGGCTGTCCCCGTGTTGGGCGCAAAATATTCCCCTATAGCCTCTCCAATTGCCTCCCAGAAGCTCGAATCCTCAAGCATCGTCGGCTGCAGCCTCCATGTAGGAACCCCAGGGATCCCGTTTTCCCAGGCCAGCGTGACACAGTGAGGGTTGTGATCTGAGTGCGTGCGCCCCCAATACTCTGATCTGGAACATATGGAAGCAAGGATGGGAACCCGGAGAATCTATTGAGACTGACATGCAGGTTATGAGGTACTGAGAAAAAAGAGTACACCCTATCCCCTGGGATATGATGCCTCTAGACATCAACCAAACCCCATCCACTTGCCCAACCATTCAGTATTGTAGAATTAGTCGTGGCGCCGTACCCCTAAGTGGGGGAAAGGATCTATCAATCCCCACGTCTAGGACGCTGTTAAAGTCCCCCCTAGTAACCACGGTACCCTGCACCACTTCCCCAACGCAAGGGACAGCTGGGCAAAGAACTGACCCTGATCCACGTTTGGAGCATACACATTTCCCAGCAATATGTGTCGTCCATCTAACCTACCTTTTACAAGTACATACCTGCCCTCCCTATCAGTAAGGACCTCATCCATGGCAAAAGGCGTCCCAGGGCGTATCCAAATAAGGGCCCCCCTAGCAAACAGGGAGTAATCTGTGGCGTATATATTGCCCCTCCATCTACGTTGTAACCTGGTACTTTCTACCAAATTTAAGTGTGTCTCGTGCAAGAGTGCTATGCGTACATTATGACATTTAAGATAGGAATATACAGCATACTTACGGGAAGGCGTTCGGAGACCCCGTACATTCCAGGTGAGTATCACATAACCCATTTCAAAGCTAAGGTGAATAAGCAAGAAGGAACGTCCTGACCCTCCCGACTCCTGTTAAGTAGCAGTCGGACATGCACATCAACTACTCCAATACCCCCTGAGAGACTCCTGCAGCAATGGGGAAACGGGGTAAACCAACCAGGGAAAGAGAAAACTTTATAAGGGCAACCCCAATAACATTAGGGTGTTGTCAAAACACAAGATAAAGTAGCACAGCCACGTGTCCTACTGGCCCCAAATAGATGGGAGAAACAGGGGGTTGTGTAACCATGCAGGGCGTACCATCATGAATCCCCCCAAAATCATCTAATGACACATCGCCATAAGGTATATCTTAGAACAACCCCTCCAGGGGCGCAGAGGCACTCCCAGCACATCAGCTCAGTCCCATCCTACCGCTAAATAGCTAACAAACAGTAGTAATATCACCCACAGCAATTCAAATGTCAATGTCTATTAATAAATGTCCATTTCAGCCATGTTTCATACAATACCGTCCGTCGTCTGAGGTGTAACGTACGACATTCTCAACGAGACCTTATCTGATGAGTCCGCTATCGAGGAGTCCCCAGCCCCGATGACTGAAGGGAAGCGTCTAGTTTATCCTCCAGTACTGCTGTGTCTGCCATCTGTTCCGCAATGTGGACCACCGCCTGCCGCTCCCTTCAGATCTGGTCCGGGTCAGGTGCCGCTAATGACCCAGGGAATCTTCTCCCCGGTCACCGTCGTCTGGACCTTCTACCACCTGCCTCCCCAGACCATGTTGCAGCTGTCCCCATGGGTTGCGGGCCAGAGTAATGCCCGACATCTCCAACCAGTCCCACGCATCCTGGGGCGTGTCGAAGAACCTAGTCTTCCCTTCAAAGACTACCCGGAGTCTAGCCGGGAACAGTAGCGAATAGGAGATGTCGAGCTGCTGGAGTTGACGCGTGACAGGCAAGAAGGACCCCCGCTGGCGTTGAACTTTCATTGTATAGTCTGGGATAAACAGTACCTTGGCGTTCTCATATTGGACTTCGTTCAGTTTCCTCGTCTCCCGGAGGATCACATCTGATCCCTGAAGTGTAACAGTTTAAAGATGAGCGGGCGTGCCCTATCACCTGGGGCCGGCTTCCTGCCCGGGATGCGATGCGCCCGTTCTGTGGTGAAGAAAGGGGAAAATTCTGTATGCGGCAAGATGACCTTTAGCCATCGTTCTAGGAAGGCGACCGCGTCTTGCCCTTCCGCACCCTCCGGCAGCCCAATCCGCCGGACATTATTTCTCCGGGAGCTGCCTTCCGCGTTCTCAAACCGCTCCTCAAGGTACCTGATTTGAACCTCATGGGCATTTTACTGCTTTTCTTGGAACTCAGTGGCCTGTTTCAATTTAGCTACCTCCTGATCAACAGCATCCGCTTCACTAGTGCCCGTAGCTTGCGAGGAGGCCCTCGAAACAGCGCCCCTGGTGCGCGCCATGCTCCTTCACACGTCCGATCTCACCCAAAGTACCAACTGGGCCTCTAGTCAATCAAAGTAGCAGGCCGGTGCGCCCCTTCAAGCACGGGGATCAACTCAAACATGTAATGCATGGGGGCACAGTCCACATCTATCCCCACCGTTGTCGTATCACCGGCTCACAGAGGCACGGCCCTCTCCGCACCCACTGCACCAGTGCGTTGTCACTTCAGTTGGCCACGTGCTCGGCCCAACTACTTCAAGGGTCTGCAGCTGTGTCCCAACCCCACATTTGTAGCTCCTAGGTCGTCACACTCCACCAGCTGTGCACTGTATGTCTCCCACTGGCCACTGGGCGAGCGCTACCTGGATCTTGCCTCAAGGGGGTCCTCACTGCGCCTCTCGGCCCACCGCCAGTGTGCTTCTCACCAGGCCGCACCCGTGGGGCTTTCGCTATCCCCCCGCCGCTCACCTCCTTAATAGCGGCCAGTGGTAGCCGCACTTCGCTCCACAGTCACAGGTGCACCAGGGTGCTACGCCGCTCCACCGGCCCTAAGTGTGCCACATCTGTGTTCCAGCGTGTTAGGCCTGCACTCGGCCATGTTCTCCGCGAGGACCCCACCCGCGTCCGTCCGTTCTGTGAGTGCGCCCCTGGTCAGTGCCAGCTCTGCGTACCTCTTACTACTGCTGACAGGATGCTCCAAAGCGGTCCGTACCATTACACTACCTGACGTCCTCTTCCAGTCCGGTCACTGGTCGCCGTCCATATCGGGCCCCGGCCAGATGCTTCCTCTGTTCTTCCGCCCTATCCTAGGCCCGCTGGGCTCCTCCTCAGCAGCTTCGGCCTCCGTTATGCCCGCTGGTGACACCGCACCACCACCGCCGCTTCTCATGCGGGAAAGCCGAGCCCATCCCAGCCACTGCCGCTGCCTGCAGTACCCTCCAGGGCCTCGCAATCCGCGTTCTTCACTGCCCTCGGCGTCTCGGGGGCCAGCCCCCCGTTTGTTGACTCACACCCCGTTTCCACCAGGGCACAACTTATGCGGAAGCCAGGACCCAGGAGCCGGGGCCTAGTCGCAGGCGCCTCGCCTGAGCAATTGCGGCCACGGCCGCCCGACCTCTCTCTTGCGTTCCGCTGCAAAGAGCCAAGAACTTGCCTTCGAGGCCCAGTTCCAGCCTCCGCTAGCCCCCGGGGGTGTCACTGGAGCATTAGGCACAGCCCTGCGACATCAGGTGACGGCGATGCTTTAGAATTGTGTCGGATTAAGGGGGTAGACGACGGAGCGACATCAAAACGCGTCCGCCATGCTGCCCCTGCAGGCCACGCCCCCGTAAGTGACATGGTCTCATATTGTGGTTATAATCGTACGGTTGTGTATTCACATTCTGGTGGGTAAATTATGGAATAGTTGCCCCAGGCCTAATATAAAAATAGATATCTTTTGAGATTTGGTTAAAATTTTTGTACTTTTTGAATGAATTATGCCCTTTCTTGACATGGATGTGTACTAAGAAATAGTTATGGAGTTATGCATTAATATTTTGGTGGATATTTTCTAAAAAAAAAAATGTGTTTAATTTGAACAGGTGAATAAGGGGAGATAGAATACCTTTTTAGGTATAAATAGAAGATCATTGACAATGATGTCAATAAATATTGCAGCTTGTTGTTTTCGCTTTTGTTCACTTATTATACAATTGTTTTTGTTTCTAGAGTATGCACAACATTTTTGGTACTATGGTACTGACTAGTTGAAGTTTTTCATATTGCATTTGTACACATATTGTCACATGTCATGACATATAAGAATGTTTTAATGTTTGGTTATATATTATTTGTTGGTGTATATGTACTGTAATGTTTTTTAACACTATTTATATGCTATTGTAAATGTATGTGTTAATTTATCTTTGAATTTTATATAATGTATTGTTTGTGTTATATGTTTTTAAACGCCCTGATGAAGTCCCTCCCTTGGTGGGATGAAACACGTTGGCTGTGTTTGTGTGTTCACTATAAGAAACGGCTAATAAAGAAAAAAAGACTACAGATAAACAAATCAGGATATTGCCTCATTTCTTTGATTTTGTTGGTTTCGCTCTCCCTGATACATTGGTTTCTGTTTGTATCAAATAGTTGGATATTTAATGAACTATGGCTTTAGGAATGTAACCCAAGAGTTTGATTAATTAATCAATTAAAATAGTGCTCTTTCTACCTTTACTTGTGAGACTTTTTCTGGACTTGCTACTTCAGTGTAGAACAGAATGCACAACAACTACAACCCTCAGACTTCTTTGTAGGTCTGGCATTAGCTAAGACCTTTCGATTTTAGTACAATTTTATATATATTATACTCACTTATAGGGACTTATAGTCAGTCCTCTACATCCATTGGTCTGTTGCAGCATCATTGACATGTTGCTACTGCCCAGCCCAGCATAAAGCATGGTGCGGGGGTCCGCCCATTTCAGCCATTGAATCTCCTCACTTTGAGTGACTGCATTTTGCTTGTGCACATTTTGCACATCCACCTAACATATAGTTCCCTTTTTCATTTTCTCTTTTCACTAGCTCCATTGAAATTTCTTATTTCATTGTTTTTAAATTTTATTATGCCACTCGACTGCATCATCAGCTCCCTCCATGGTTCACGCCATCCCAGCAGCATCTCTGACCTAGCCTCCATCTCTCCATGGCTCTTAAAAGTCCCAGCAGCTTCCTTGCTCGCCCTGTTCCTGTGTTTGCCTCATTGCAGCCTCAGCAGCTTCTCTTTTTCTTTAATATAAACAATTGGTGTTATTTAGGAGCAGAATTATCAATTTATTCTGCAAAGTATACATCTGTTTCCACAGTCTATCTCCATAACGTGCCCTGCCGGTGTATGTGAATAAATGTTAGATGGTGATTTTTGTATGCCTTTATTCTTGTTATGACAGCCGCATTTTGCTGTAATATGCTTTCATTGATGTTTCAGGCACCAGCTCCATTCTAAGATACTAAATACACTTTACTTTCTTCTTTTCCTGACATCCGTGTCTACACTGTAGTGTATTTATTGAAACATCTGCTTTAGGTCTCCCACTCACCCATGGCTCATATTCCTCTGCTCTGTTAAAGCGATCCCTCCCCCCTCTTTCCCCTTTTGTCAACAAAGTGGAAAACAGTCTGGCTCATAAATGAACGCTCTTGTGGCATATGAGCACTTTATTTATTTTATATCATTGCTACACGATTAGCGTTACTTTTGAAAGCTCTGCAATGTGGAAATCAAGAATCTTCTGCATTTGTGATTTATAGTAATTGTATTTTTTTTCCCAAACCTTAGTTTACAGGGATGTTTTATTGATTGTATCATTATGTGCTAGTAGTGTCATTTTGAACAGTAGTGCGTGTATGTGAGCTTGCAGACAAAGTGATCCTGTATATGTAAGCTTGTAACCAAAGTGATCCTGTGTATGTGAGCTTGCAGACAAAGTGATCCTGTGTATGTGAGCTTGCAGACAAAGTGATCATGTGTAAGTGAGCTTGCAAAGTGATTGCGTGTATTTGAGCTTGCAGGCAATGTGATTGTGCGCAAGTGAGTTTACAAAGTGATCCTATATATGTGAGCTTGCAACCAAAGTGATCCTGTGTATGTGAGCTTGCAGACAAAATGATCCTGTATATGTGAGCTTGCAGACAAAGTGAATATGTGTAAGTGAGCTTGCAGACAGAGTTCCTGTGTATGTGACCTTGCAGACAAATTGATTGTGTGGAAGTGAGCTTGCAGACAAAGTGATCATGTGGAAGTGAGCTTGTAGACAAAGTGATCGCGTGGAAGTGAGCTTGCAGACAAATTGAATAGTCAAATTTGCAATTATGTGAGAATGATGGTAATTTCAGTGTGAAAAACACTTCTGCTTGCTGCAGATAGGCCTTTTTACTTATTGTGTGGTGCGGGATAAAAGGCAGACCAGCAACTGAGAGCAGTGAATGTATGAGATTGAGGCAGTATGTAAACATGTGCAAAGGGATTTTACTGTGACATTTGCTATGATGGTTGTGATTAAAGAAACAATGCTAGATATTTTAAAGCTGTTTTGAAATATTCAAAGAAGTTTGGACACACATCATATCATCTCTATAACCATCCGCTTGTGTCCATTTTGCACTAGTGTTTGTCTACAGAACAGTTATCCACAGCATGTTTCATATGCTACTGTATGCTTTCAGTCTTTGGTCTTTTATTCTCACTACTGTCTGAAAACAAACAGACCATCACCATAGAGCAGTGAATGATACTGAAATGGTGGTCAAGTGTTGCATAGAGAAACAGCACTGCAAAGCATATGAGAGTGAATGGAGTATATGCATATACATGTTTGTTGTTTCTGTATACCATTTTATTTGTTTTCTTATTCAAAGGCCTGTCAGTTCATTAGACACTGGTACAGGGCCCTTGTAATAGCCACAATCTTAAAAATTGCTGTTGTGAACTATCCCAAATCGCCTTGTACGCACATGCATGTACATCAGGCTTCTCCAACGAGTAGCTCATGAGTTGCTGGTAGCTCTCGAGCTACCTGTAAGTACCTCTGTGTTATAATGTAGTTGCATGCCCTTTCAGCATTTTAATGATTCATAGGCATTCTACTATTCTGCATTCCTTTAAAGAAGGTTACTGTGTGGGGTTCCATTCTCCAGCAGTTGCCTGCTGACTGGTGAAAGGGGCACCACGTATTGAGAGTGCCAGCGACTATAATAAAAGCCAAGAGTATGCTATCTTGGAGCGTCACATGACTACTACATTATTGGTGACGATTGTCAGTGCGGCAGGCAAGAAGGGGAATCTCTTAAAACCTGGATGTCGTGAACCCACATTCTAAAACCAAGTAAGATTAGCCCCAGCGTGTGGCTTGACTGCCGTGATTACAGAGGAGAACCACTTTCGGGTGTGTCAGGCTGTATGGGACTGTTTTATGCAATACAAACAGCTGTATTTTTAATGTAAGTACTGAGCAGCTGAATACGTGCATTGTGCTTGCATTGTTTACCACTGCTTCTAGAGATGCAACTTCATGAAAGACAAGCGTGTGGATATTTAAGGGGGCTGGAGGAGTTAATGGAGCAGCATGACTGTCAACAATGCGCATGATTAATGGGTTCCATTTGAGCATCATAGACTGTACGATTCTAAAGGCCCAGCTAACAACAATATTTTCCTTACAAGTGCGTTGTTTGAATTCGGCATGCGGCATTGTCCATGGGCACATGTTTCCAGGGCAGCGTATCCGTGGTCACTGCACATTCTACTATAGATGTGTCAGCACAGACACAGTTTGTGTCTTCCTAAGCGCCTCCATGAAAACCTGGAAGACTTGTCTTTAGCAGAGCTCCTGCAGCGCCCGTGCGCCACCTAGTGTTTGTTTACATGTGACAACAGCATTTCGGCAGCATTTGTGGTGCTGCGAGTGCCATAGCAAGGAATTCATCAGCACATCACAGTCAAAGGAGACAGGTTACTGAGTACGCACTGATTCACAATAGTTTTTTTTACAGGAAAAGCAGCTCAGAACTCAAATTGATTCATAATTCATTTTCTTTTTACAGGAAAATAAGACAAGTTGTAGTGGATAGTTGTAGAACTGATGGTGGATTCCAGTTCATTATATACAATAATTCCTAAATAAATGTTTTTACAAGTATGACCATCTGTGCGTTTGTTACCTAAAGATATTAACCTGGGTGGGTACAAAGGTGAGCAAATTGATATAATCGGGTACATGCACACGGACATTGTGTTCAAGGACAGGTGCATGAGGGGCAAAGTATATGTGGCAGAATCTGAACCTCCAATTTTGATGTGGTATCATCAGTATCATCTGTACATGATTATTAATCCACGAGCTCCTATGCTGGTTATGATTGTAGAGGATACAACATTGCAGGACATTTTACAAGGGGCAAAGAATATATTTGGAAAAGAATTAGGTGAGAGATATTGAGGAAAAAGGGGCCATTCCGGTCCAACATAAAGCCAGGCGAGTACCCAGTATGGTTAGTGAGGACCTGAAGAAACTGCTGAGTGAAATGCTTTAGAGTGGGGCGATAGAACTGGTTGAAGCATCCTATTGGATATCTCCGGTGGTCAATACATAGAAACGATGGTAAATCGAGATTTTGTGTTAATTTAAGATGATTAAATCAAAACATCGTGGCAGATTGTTTTCCATTGCTGAATATCAATGAACTGTTCTTGTTACTCAAAGGGGCAAAGTATTTTTCAAAACTATATCTTAAACATTCATATCACAAGCTACGTCTGTACAGTAGTTCCAAGCCCTTGATGGCGTTCATCACCATGGAAGGCATTTACCAATTTACGATGATGCCGTTTGGTTTGTCTTCAGTGGCTAGTGACTTCCAGAGGATGATGAATGAGGTTTTAAAGGGTTTGGACAACGTCCTCAACTTTCAAGATGACATTCTAGTGTTTGGTGATACAGTTGAAGATCATAATGCAACATTAAAGCTAGCTTTGGGCCGTCTCTTTGATTCAGGTTTGGTGTTGAGCCAAGAAAAGGTCAATTTTTGGTTGAAGAGATTGCGTATCTTGGGCATACCTTAACTGCAAAAGGAGTCAAACCAAAAAGAGATTTGCTATTGCCAATTAAATCTGCACCACCGCCAAAAGACCAATAGCAGTTATGTTCTTTTTTGGGACTAACAGAGTATTACTCAAAGTCTGTAAAAGAAATTGCCAGCAAGACAGAGAATTTGAAAGTACTTATGCGTAAAGGTATACATTTTGTGTGGGAGTGTGAACAACAAAAGTGTTTTCAGCAGATCAAGAACAAAGTGTGCAATGCCAACATGCTAGTGCCTTACGATACAAAGAAAAAAACAATCATTACAGTGGATGCCAGTGCCACGTGCATAGGGGCTGTTTTATCTCAGATGCATGGTTCCACAGAGAAGACTGTTGCTTTTGCCTTGCGCTCCGTAACTATGCCTTGACACTATGCTGTCATTGAGAGAGAAGCTCTGGCAGCAACGTGGGGCATAGAGTATTACCACACATATGTGTGGGGATGTCACACCATATTGCATACTGATCATAAAACCCCCTTGAAAATTATATCACCAGGGGGCACTGGGAAAGATTCAGCAAGATTAGCTATATTAGCCTCACATCTGAAAGAGTACAATTATTGCATCAAGTATATCCCTGATTGGAGAAATGTCCAAGCTGATTGTCTTTCACATTTGCCACTTGATTAGGAAAGGGTGGATGAAATGGGAGTGGCTCGTAGTGAAAGGGTAGGAGCTGTAGCAAGTGTTGGTGATGTTGTTCAGTGGAGTAAAGGAGTAGTGAGTGAAGTTGATTGGTCTTGTGCCATGATTAGTGACAATGTATGGATATGCATGATTGATATTATAAGGAAGGGGGAAGAAGAGAGAGTGCATTACCCAGCTCTGTGCAACCTTATGGGAAAATACTTGATGAACCTTCTGAACGTGACAGGAAGATGGTCATGTGGGGTGACAAAATTGTCCCACCCAATGGGGTGCATAGAAAGACTTTTTGATATTACTCATGAGAGACATTTGGGGCAGACTATTACTAAAAAAAGATTAATTATGGAATTTTGGTGACCGGCGATGGACAGTGATGTTGTGGAGTGGATGGAGCGTTGTTCTGCATGTAACGAAAGTGAGAAGAGGTTAAACGTTGGCGTGCAATCATATTTAGGCAGTATTTGCAATCCAGGCAGTGCTTGGCATAGTGTGTGTGTGGACTTTATTGGACCCATGTCGTGTTTGGGAAGAGTTCTGCTATTGTGTTGGTTAATGTCCATTCTAAATGGTTGGTGATAAAATTCATGTCTGAGTTCTCTACCACCACAACCATAAGGAAACTGCATGAAGTATTTCATGAAGAAGGTTTCCCCATTGTCCTAATTTCTGATGAGACACAGTTTACCTCTGCTGAGATGAGAGATTTTCTTGAGTCATGTGGTTCAAGACATTCGCGGACTGTGCTGTACAATCCCGTGCTAATGGAATCATGGAAAGAGCTAATCGCATGATTAAAGGGGCTCTGCAAATTGCCAAAGCCAACAGGTTAGATGTGGAGGTCCCAATTTCAGACCTGATTTGGGCTTATCGCATGACAGAAAACCTGGTTACTGGGAAAACTCCCTTTTGCTTGATGAGGGGTAGAAAACACATTTCCAAACTCAGTCCTTGATGAATGCGGGATTTGATCAAGTGCAGGAGCATTGAGTGGGACAGAGCTCAAACAGAGCAGGGAAAATCTAGAATTTTGCCAGGTGATTGGGTCAAGATTAAATCAGGACATGTGAAGAAAGGTTTGAGTAGATTCCTAAGGCCTTTTAAGGTAAAAGAGGTTATCAGGTGGCATGTGGTTCTGTTAAATGGTGACCGCTGGAACTTGAGACGGGTGGCCAAATATAGTGCACAAGAGTGTAGAAGGGAGGAAGATAGATGTGATGGTTGTAGTGGTTACATGTTAATGAGAGATGAGGAGGTGGTGAACCCAAGTGGCTCTAGCAGTCAGTTTAAAAGTGGTGATTAAGCTAGGATGGTACCCATTCCAGCTCCAACATTTGAACTGGTGTTGGTATCTGCAGGATTCCAAGACCAAGAAGATCACACAAGTATTTACATGGTTATGTTCAATGAAGTTTTATTAGTCCAATAGACAGAGTTTCTGTATTTCATGTGCTGATTGGCTTTGCATGCATTCACTCTGTTGTTCTTGCTTTATGTAGCAACAGCATTTTATTATCTTATTTTTAGTGTAATATATTGTCCTTGTTTCCATATGCAACTTTATTTCTCCATGTACCCCTTTACTTCACTCTTAAGTGCTTGTGTATATGTTAAGTGGCAACAGGAGGCGATGTGTTATAATGTAGTTGCATGCCCTTGCAGCATTGTAATAATTCAAGGACATTCTATGGTTCTATATTCCTTTGAAGAAGGCTGCTGTGTGGGGTTCCATTATCCAGCAGTTGCCTGCTGATGGGTGGAGGGGGCACCACGTATTGAGAGTACATGCGACTATAATAAAAGCCAAGTTATGCTATCTTGGAGCATCACATGATTACTACACTCTCTTCTGTGCAGGTCACCCTATTAAATTAGAGCGTGTTGCTTGATTTAATTAATACATGTATACCAAAATTGAAATGCGTGTATTGGAGATGAAAATGTGTTTATGTTCAGAACTTTGTTCAGAAGCTGATGTTCAGAGAAAAATGGTTGATTTTGCAAACTATATTTAAAAGCTGATATGAGTGATAAACCATGTGGGGTCAGGGAGACTTACTACTCACATTATTACCTTGATGCCGGGGGCTTTGCGGATACAGCTCTTTTGTATTACTCATGTAGAGGCATTCCAAATTGAGAAAGCCTTTTTACATTACTGTTAAAAGCCTTGCATGATGCATTAAGGTGATCACTGCTGACAACCTTTCATGGAGTGGCTACTAATGTAATTGGATCTTAAATGGTCACTATTGCAACGCTAATAATATTAGTAGCTTGGGATGATTTTCATTGAACATAAGTAACTCTTGCTTCATAAAAGGTTGGAGACCCCTGTACATCTTTGTGAATCTTGAAATGGTTTTTCTTTCATTTATCTGAAAACGTGTCAGGATGGTAATGCATGCATGAGGATGTGTGGGGATACATTGGTAAGCCCGTTGGATTTTTTTAATAAAACCTGTGGATGCATGTGGGCATTGTTTATTTCAAAACGCATTATTAACTTTCTGCGAGTCACTGCACATGAATCTACTCACATGTGTGACCATATCATATTTAAGCTTTTCCAGAGGAAACACATTAGCAAAGCCAATAAGTTTGCAGACACCAGACATATTGGCTTCGCCAATGCTCGTTTTAGCTCTGGCATTAGATCTTCTGGTTTTACTTTAATTATACATAATATACTTACATATAGGAGCTTTCAGACAGCCTTTTTCATTTATTGGCCTGTTGTTGTAACATTCACATTTTTCTCCCATCCATTACAGCATACATTAAAGGGCACTTGGCCAGCCCACTTCAGCCATCGGCTCTGTTCCTTGTGAGTGTCGACATTTTGCCTGTGCACATGTGCGCATTCACCTACCAAGTGTAGAGCATCACCTCGCCTACTGAGTTTGAAACTTCAACTTCCATTCTTTGAGATGTTGTTCCTACTGTAACTGTATCCTGCCCCGTCATGCTGCTCCTCCATTTGGCAAGAAATGCACTTTATCTTTATGTCTTTCAGCTGCACTTCGTATTGGGACTGTGCCAATTGGGAAATCAGTAGTTGGATGGGAAGGCACTGCCTCAAATTGAATTCGGATAAAACCGAAATAGTGATCTTTGGCAACCTTCATCCAAGATGGGATGGACTATGGTGGCCGGCCAAAATGGGAGAGCTTCCGAAACCGATAAAAAAGGCAAAGAACCTCGGGGTTCTGATTGACAATAAACTCTCTTTCTCCCAGCAAACCAATGCCACAGTTTCGGCTACATCTTACTTGATAAGGAAATTGAAGAAGATCTTGCCCTATATTCCCACAGATTCCAGGAGGACGGTTGTAACTACATTAGTACTATCAAAACTAGACTATTGTAACAGCCTTTATCTCGAATTAAAGAAACAACATCTGAAAAAAGTTCAGATGCTGCAAAATGCAGCTGCCAGGCTTATATTGAACTTACCAAAATATCAATCAGTCGCGGAAGACATTAGGAAACTTCATTGGTTGCCAGTGGCCAAACGTATTAAGTTCAAAGCACTGTGCCTGGCCTACAAAGCACTGAACAATTTAGGACCTGCATCTCTGAAAAGCCTTTTACTCCTGGTACCAACCTTGCAGGCATCTAAGGTCTACTAATGCCAGATTGATGTCGGTACCAAGGATTCGAACCTCGAGATGGGGAGGTGGAAGCATAGACCATGGCACAGCTAAACTGTGGAATACGCTCCCGGTGAATATAAGAGCTGCCAATTCCCTAGCCTTCTTTAGAAAAGAATTGAAAACATGGTTATTTGTAAATTAAATTGATTCCCCCTCCTTCTCTAAGGGCTTACGGTCAGGATCAGCGCCAAGACACCCCCGGGTAATCGTGCGCTTTATAAGTTATATTAACATAACATAACATAACATAACACCCATTTATACTTCACCTGCATTTGGTGGCAGTGCATTTTGCAGTGCAGGTATTAACTTTGGGTGCCCCTACACAGGGGCAGCTGGCACGTCTCGCTGGTAGGGGGGCGGGAGCAGAGGTGGTCTTGCGGGCTGCTTTTAAAAAAACTTACCTTTCCACCGACGGGTCCCGCGTCTTCTCTCCTGCTCGCCTGTGTATGACTCTAGGTAGGAACAGGAAGCAGGCAGCCGGGCTCCCACCCCTAAGCCAATCACAATGCTCCAATGGAGCGTTGTGATTGGTCTGAGCGTTGTGGCATGGCGCTCAGCCAGGAGCTCTATGGGTGGGCATGTTCTCCATGCAGGGTGTAATGCAGCCTGCATGGAGAACAGGGGAGTGCGCATGACTGTTTTGGGCATCCCAAGAGGGCTGACCAAATAGTCATTGCGCACAGGAGTGTCTACCACTCCTCCCCTGCAGCTACGCCCGCCCCCTCACGCACTGCTGCAGCAGGAGGAAAAAATAAAATGATAACATTCTGTTATTATAATTATATTTTTTCCTTTGTTTGCTGCTCCTAGCAGTGGGGCGACGCTCCTCCACCTTAGCGGAGGAGCCGCCACTGCCCCTACACTGCTCACTGCACAGCCCCACAATTCGGCCGGTCGGACCTGGGTTCGTTAGAAGATGACAATCGAATTTTCCTTGGTAAAAACACAGCACCTTCCAGAGTCTTTTTTTTAGGTTTCGCCTGCGCAGCACTTGCACTGTGCTTGTGAAATCTATTGTATTTACTATAATTCTTAAAAGAGGTTTACATCCTGTTCTACTAAATGCACAGCATGTGTTGTCATAGACGGATCTGAATGTGATAGCATTGAGTCTAGCCTTGGCACGATGCTGCTGTTAAAGACAGAAGGCTAGAGGGGCTGAGGCTTTATTTGTGTCATTCGAGGTGGCAGTATTTGTACACCCTAAACCTGTTGTATGTTTTGGGGTTAAAATAAAACTTTTCAAATAGAACACCAATGTAAGAAGCCACCTAAAAGATATGCATTTGCTCCATCAAAACCAGTATTCCATTTCACAAGTTTAGGGGGGTAAAGCGCATTACAAAGATAGGTGAGAAGCAATCTGAGGTGCAGCGAGTGAAATTATGCATAGTTTATGCCATTACTTAAGCTACGATATCAATCATCTGGCTTATGCTCCACTGTGCATACAAGCCCAGTTCAGTGCGGCTGCGTAGGCCTAGATCTACTGCAAAAAATGCAGCACTGGCTGGTACGGTGGATCAGCAAGTGGAACACTTGTCGCTGAAGAAGGGGTGATCTGCAGGAATAAAGAAAAACAAATCATTCTATTTATCATTAATCTTAGGAAAGAACAGCACCATGAACCAATGAAGGCCCCACCTATCGTGAGTCATAGTCTTTTCCTGCAATAAATAATGGTGGAAAATAGCATGTTACACTCCACGGATCTACATGTATGGCTTATTTCACACTGCTTTGTATGTGGCGTAGTTACAAATATTAGACACAATTCGATTCTTTTCTATTCTGTAGGTCTTATATAGCACATATCTACCCGGAGGCCTCCCAGCGCTAGAACAGTCAGAGAGGAGCTCAGAATTCATGTTAACCAGCTCTCAGCGAATTAGTTGCTATATAGCCACGTTTTCAGGACCTTACAGAATGTAAGTTCATTAAAGAGCAAGCATAGTTCCAAAGGAAATGTTCCAAAGTTTTGGGGCCCGTAGCAGAAAGAACGGCCACCCCAGCCGGATCTTCTAAACTTAGGAACCTGCATTAAATGTGCTGTAAATGATCTAAGTAGCTTTCCAGGGGTGTAGGGGATGGCTAGCGGTCCGAACAACATGGGACTTTTCTTGTGAAGCAACCTGTGCAGGATGCAGAGAGTATTAAACTGGACCATCTGCTCGATTGAGGGCCAGTAAAGGTCTTTTAGGGCTCTTGTTATAGATTGGTGCCTGGGGACATTCATGAGAAGCTGAGCAGCGGCGCTCTGCATAATCTGTAGTCTCTTTGTGGCATAACTAGGTGAACCAAGATAGAGGACATTGCCATAGTCGAGACTGTAGATGATAAGGGCCTGGGCAATTAATCTTCTAGCTAGGAAAGGGAGCAGATTTAACACCATTCTAAGCAGTCTCATGATACCAAATCAGGTGGCCATGAGCTTCTTTGCCTGGCAGTCCATAGTAAGAGTAGAGTCTAGCCACATTCAAAGGCTCTTTATCACTCCCTTGAGACCTGGGAGTCTCAACATACAATCTAGCACAGAGGGTGGGAGCTTTTTATTTCCCAATATCATCACCTTGTGCTTGTCTTCATTGAGCTTCAGTTTAAAGTTGCCCATCCATCTGGCCACCTCCTGAAGACAAGGGGCAGGCTGAGGTGACTGGAGCTAGGGTCTGGGGAAATGGAGCTCACGAGCTGGGTTTCATCAGCGTAGGAGATCATGACAACCCAAAAGAATGGACAATCTTGGCCAGAGCATACGGATAAAGGTTAAAAAGAGTGGGGCTGAGGGCAGACCTCTGGGACACCCCGCAACATAGGGGAAGGTTTTCGGAGTACCAGGAGTGATTAAGCACCTAGAAGGTTCTGTCTATCAGAAAAGATGAGAGCCAGGTCAAAGCACGGCCGCAGATTCCCAATTCAGACATCCTATGGATAAGTGTGGATTGGTCTACCATGTCGAAGGCCGTACTCAGGTTCATGAGGATAATAGCCACTGAGCCTCCTTTGTCCAATAGAGATCTGAGTTCCTCGACCACAGCCAGCAAATCTGTTTCTGTGCTGTGGTCTGAACCGCATTTGTGTTGGGTGAAGAACATTGTTGGACTTCAAGAAGGCAGAGAGATGAATGTTGACAATCTTCTCCAGGAGCTTTGAAAGGCCGGTTAATAGGGAGATAGGCCTGCAATTGCTCAGGCAGAGAGAATCTAATCCAGGTTTTTTTAAGAGGGTTATTGTGGGGGAACTTGCCCACAGGTGAGGGAAAGAATAAATAAATCCACCAAAGTAGGGGCAATGCTGTCAGACCCTTGGCGCAAAATGTGAAGAGGAGCTGGGTCAAGGGGTGAGCCAGATTTCAGCATAGTTAAAATATCTAAAAGCAAGCTTGCAGTAATATCAAGGAAGGCAAAGAGCGTTGCTTCGGGCTGTACAGAGGAAGATCCACTTGCCGAGGTATCCTTCTCAATTGGGCCAGCGGTAAAGGAAGAATAGATATCTAGAATCTTTTTATGAAAAAGAGGGCTTGGTTACTGCTATGCTCAGCTGAAGCTTCTAGACGGGGCTGGATAATTTAGGTTATCTTAAGTCCTTAAGAATCTGGAAGATCTACCTAGGAGAGTTGGCGGATTCCTAAATTTTTTAGGAGAAAAAGGCTGATTGAGCAACTTTTAATCCAGTATGATATGTTCTAACTGCGCTCTTGTAATTAACTTTGTTAACTTCATTATACGTTTTTCTCCAACGTCTTACGAAACATTTGCAATTCTTTTTTAGTGCAAGCAGCTTGGCATTAAACCAAGGGGACTTTTCTCCCATTGGGAGGTCTTGTGCCACCTAGCTGGCAAAACTGTGTTCAGGGAGTTGGGGATCCATTTATTAAAGCTAGTTGTGGAGGGATACAGAATACAAGGGATTAAATATGTGCAGTGATATAGAATCACAGTAAGTAGGCCTTATGAGTATGGCCCAAATTGTCTTCTTCTGTTAAGTGCTTCTAGAAGGGAATCTATGAGGCATTCAGCAGTGATTTTCCCAACTCTACTGCAATAATTACATGGAATATGAGCTTTTATTAATACGCTTCATAAAGTAAAATTTTATTGGCCGCATTTATTTTCACTGTTATGGCATAGATATGCTATTCTAGTGCAAATAAATATGACCCAATGACATGTTATTTAGAACAAGTACATTAGTCAGGCCTTTGGTGAATGTGATTGCATGTCACGGTATGGATTTAACTGTTTGGAATCCTGATTTCCATTAAAACAACATGCATAAACGATATCTGCAGATCTGCATTGAGTAATAAGTATTTTATTATCATTGTTGACTGAGGGGAGTGGCTTCATGAACCACCCAAGGCTTCTGTTCTGGAGAGGCAAGTCCTCTCCTCACACTCAACAATGTTACCAGCTAGCGTATTACACAATGTGTTTCTACATACATCCTGATGTAAATATTTAAAGTATTATAAAAAATAAAGGTGCTCAATGCAAAAAAACAAAATGAGTGCTGAAGGTGTGGGAAAGTGTACCAACCAGACCACTCCTCCAATTTCAGGAGGTATGTAGGTAAGGATGCCCTGTAGGAAAACAATATTCTCAGATAATTAAATAACACAGTGAATAAATATTGAAATAGAGCATTTTCCTAAACTTTTGCATGCGCAATGTACACAAATACTTTGGATACATAAACTGCACTTTAGCCAATAGTGTGCCACTGAAAGCGAAGTGATAGTTCTTTTTTGCGCTGTGCTTGTGAAATCTATTGTATTTAATATAAATCTTAAAAGGGGCTTAGAACCCGCTCTTGCTTTTCAATGTTTCCTTCATTTGTCACTTACTTTCGCTCCATTTCTATTGGCTGTGGCATACTATTTCCTGTTGTTCCTCTGTATGTTTCTCTTATCAGTGTCTCATGGCCCAAGAACTCGTGTTCATCTGCTTTGATGGAACTTCTTTCTTGTGAGCAAGCATGTCAGCACCCCTGCTTGTTTCACTTGGTGTCCACTTCGGAACAACATGAGCTTCATCACTTGTTCAGTACAGCGCTACTATAGACGACTCTGTTTCTCCCTTTTAATTAAAACACAGCTTTGTAGGCTCTACGCTTGAAGGTTATGCCTTCGAACGAGATTCAAACTGGTTGCACCACTACACATATGAGGTCTTTGTATCTTCACTGGGTACAATATTTTACCCAAATTAAAATGGCGCTCAACAACGCTTCTTGCACTTTCCTGGTTGACATAGCAACACAAAACAAAATACGTATCTCTAATGTGACGTGTCACACCAATCTGCACATCACCTTACAAGTGCAGTCAGCTTCCGTAGCACAGTTCCGAGAGCGCATCCGCCTTGAAAATAAAAGATGCCACTTTCTGGTAAGTTGATTTGTTGCCCTCGCACTTTCTGCTTGTTCTCATATTCAGCTGCACACAGTGAAGGAAAACGTAACTGCACCTCCTTTGATGTGTCTGCATACATGTGCTGTCGGGGCTCGAACATTATCTCCAGTCAGCACATGCCGCGCAATCCAAGGTACACTTCGAATGTCAACACAGTGGGACCTTCACAGTTTGCAAATCGAAATTTTGGATAGTCTCACTCATTTATCCAGAAGATATAACTTCTGCATGCCCCACTTGCAGGCTTGAAACACCAGATTTCCTCGTTGCAACTCACGAGCCGCTGGAAATACCAAGAAAAATTCCAATTGCCCTAAGAGTTGACAGTGATTTGACCGGCAGTGAAATGAAGGGTCATCGTCGCAACATAAGGTTTAGGGGAACATATGCTATTCTTGATGTACTTGGATGCATTCAGGTGAGACCAATTGCCCAATGTATAGAAGATGCTGTCAGTACTGGATGCACTGGGCGTCCCTGCTGAATGCCTGCAGAGTCCCAGTCAGAGGATCGCCTTACGACTGAGTTCAACTGTAGGATAAACATGGGTTTTCTGCATGGCAAATTGTGTTTCCTTGTTGTGTGTCACTACACTACTTTTACAACTTCACCTGAGCCAGGGCACTATGAAGTTCACTGGAACCATACACTATAATCATATATGTGGCATGTATAAATAGTTGCTGCAACCAACTTTAAAATGTAACTTTCATGCCACTGGCGCATCCCCTGTACCAACCTGCAAATACCTTACTGGAACGTTAAGCCATCAGCATGTAAATAATTTCACAATACCCACTTAGGGACAAAGCATACATAATGGGTTACTAAAATTCAGAGTCACAGGACACAGTGTCATAATACCAGGAAAAAAAGTTTATAAAAGTCAGAAAGAATGGCAAGCAGAAAAAGGCAATTTGTTGCAAGTGGTCTTTCCCTTTCACCTGAAGGAACTGTTTAATTTCTCTTGGCACTTCAGCAACATAAGAATTGGCTCCCCCATTCCATCTTTGTCTTCCAATAGCACACAATGAAGTGCTCCAGCATCCTTGAGTCAGTGGTCCTCTTGGGTGGCTACCTGAGCCCGAGAGCGACATTCGATCCTACAATGGGTGTGCAAAATGTCTTTCACCCACAGGACATAGGTGTGATGTTAATTAAGCACATTATTATGTGAATCTGGATAGTCAAAAAGCTTTCACAAATAGACATTTGGTTGCAGTAGCTTGGTTTTGAGTTCTGAGAGTTTTTGTGAAAAGGCATTATTTAAGACCCCAACAATGTACTTAAAATACCCGAAGACCAAGAAGCCCCAAGACAGAGCAGGTAACCAGTAATCTCCATTTTTGGACTTCAGAAACAGGATAAGCCAGAAGTCCCAGGTCGATGCAGCCGTCCGGTTCAGTTTCTAGGCTACACCCTGTCAGTGGTTGTTTTTTATAGTAGAGGGACCACTCCATCTTGGAAGATCAGAAGCCACTCTTCTACAGCATAGATTTGTCTTTGATTCTAATCCATGTAAAAAAAAAAAACAGTTGTTTAAAATGAAAAATATATTTCATTGAGAATTACCTTTTTTACTCAATAAGAAATTATTTTATTCCCAACTTTCCAAAGTAAGGAGTAAAATACTCCCATTAAAAAACTCATCAGGAGTCCTCTGTTAAATCAGTTAGGACTCCCTTCCCCACTCTGGTACCCCTAGTTAAAAAGTGCAGGTCAAGACAATTCAGTTAATAAGCCCAGTTTTTTAGTTTTCCAAACGTTTTGTTCTGTTTACGTTCAGTAAAAGTTACCTCCAGAGAATCTCTTTCCTCCTGGAACAATATACCATTAAAATGTCATTTGCCTCTATCTAAAATCTCTGAAGTTCTTAGTTCTTGAAATGGCTATAATTAACTTGTTGTTATATAAGACCTTGGTGACCCCCCCAGCATACCCTGCAGCTAGTCTCCCCACACCAATCCCTGATTAGGACAAAGGCTGGTCCGTTGGTGGCTTAAATAGTCAGTGGAATATCACGGACCAACGTACTAGTCTATAACGCCCTGTCCGCAGCTACACACTTACCTTGGGCCCTATTTCAGCACAATTAGTGCCGCACCAGCGTGCCTTCCTCACGGCTTCACATATTACTCCTTTCTGCCTCTCATCCCTACACCAGCAGCCTGCGATAGCGTATGAACCCACTTGCACGGAGCAGTAATACATACTTTACTCTTAATAAGTCGCTTGCCTGTGCATTCAATTTTTTCACCATTTTGTTCTCCCTGGCTCAGCCCATTGTTGTGTTGTCCCTTATTCTCCTATAGTGTCCCAAAGAGTATGGTATTATTATTTTCATTGCATGTATAGGTGAGCATGCACATCTTCTGCATGCCGCACCCGTACCTTCTGGCATTCAGGTTCCCCCGTTCAAATATTACTTTACCATATCAGTTTTAAACCTGCTCACCAAGCTAAAACTTACAACAAAAAATATTATTAATCACATAGGCGAAACCTATTGCATTTGCCAATGCTTGTTAGTTTCACTTGCGCACACATCACAAGGCTATATATCATCTCGAGGCATTATGTCAACAGTAGGCGTCCAGCAGGAAACATGTCCTCTCGCCTCATCATCATGCTTTCAATTTTAAAATCATGTTGGGCAAGAAATGCACAGAATTTGTCATTTTTTTCTGACAACAATGGCTGTTTTGGAGAGAATGTGAGAACGTGCATGCCATTTGTGAACTAACAGGAGGACTGTATTATTCAACCAATTTTCATTTGTGTCCTTTCTAGAGGTGGGCGAGCTAAGAAATCAATGGAGAGCTGAGGCTGAGTCACACCAATGGCCTTGCTTGGCTCTGCACGAGCTGAGCTATGAAACATTTGGCATGTAAATCATGCAACAACCATGTAAAAATATGACAAATTTGCTTCAAAATTCAAAAGAGTGTATTTCTTTAACACAGAAGTGTTTCACTTTACTACATCAGATTATATGACTGCAGTGAAAGACATTTATTAAGAGTGTTAGGTTTAATTTACGAACTTAAAATGATCCCTCCCCCCTTCTGTCCTGACGACAGCAAACCAAGAGGCAAGCCATTTGTGATGTACACCCAGTATGTGACCTAGATTCTAGTATATAGAGCACCATTATAATCTATTAAATGAATCCCAATGGATTTTGTACAGAGCACATCCTAAACTCACATATTTGAAGATGCTCTCATTTGTGATACTGAAGTAAAAAGGAGTCTCTGTAAAATAAATTGGACTGATCCCAGGCTTTCTGGTTTTACATAGTCAAGTGCAGCCACTAGATGGGTCTTATTCACTCACCAGTTTTGGATTAAAGGTCACTGCTTTGCCTTTCTTCGAACATTTAGCTCGTTTTGGGCTGAGGGTCCAAGAGGACCTTGAGCTGAGCCAGGGCCGGACTGGGAACCGAAACCGGCTTTGGCAAACTGCTCCGCCGGCCCCCCCTCCAGGGGGGAGGTGGGGCAGCTGAGCTGTTTGCTAGGACGGGTTTCGGCCGATTTTGTTACAGGGGGCGATATTGCCGGCCCCCAGTAACAAAAATGGCCCGCAGGGGCCCAAAACCGGCCCCCACCCTGGCGGCCCACCGGGGAAACGCCTGGTGCCCGCTACGGCCAGTCCGGCCCTGAGCTGAGCCAGTGCCAGGAATGTCGCACGAGCCCAGCTCAGCGTCCAGTGGCTCCCCCGTCCGTATTTTCATTAATGTGTGTTGTTGTGAATGCACTGAGGCCATGCAGTGGGCAAGTGCATGCTCCATCATTGTTTCCATTGCATTCCAGAGATATTTACTGTGCAAATAAAGACCTTTATGCCCACACCTTTGTCATGATATCAGCATGCATCAATTTGACACCCAATGAATGCTAAATATTTTCATAAAAGCCTTTCTCCTAGTAGTGCTTATAAATGATCTGCTGCTATATGGTTGGCAGAGTACAGAAGAAAAGAATTTAGAACACTTTCACACTGCAAATAACACACTCACACCCATCTCAAAATAGCGGCCATACAGTGCTGGAAGAATTCTTAAACAATTCACAAACTTGCGGTCTTGCACTACTGACAGGCTTGGACTGCGACAGAAAATAGGCCCGGGCCCCAGAATAAAAGTGGTTCCCGTTAGTGAATTAGATAGCTAAAAAGTGCCCCACATATGCAAATTTGGGCAATTTTGTACCTTTAAAAACACTCTGGGGGATATGTACAAGGACTGGCGTTAACTAACGCTAACGTTAGTTAGCGGCAATTTTTTTATCGCCGCGTACCGCCGAAAACTATCGCCATGTTAGCGATGTCTTTACAAGACGTTGCTACATGGCGAGACTTTCTCATTGCGGCGGTATTTCTCGACATCAACAACAGTGTGACGCGATAAAAATCTTGCGCTAATGTGAAAAAAGTGGCGGCAGGCCAGTCAGCGGGAAAATCGACTACAAAACGCCCGAGATGTATCACAAACACACAAAAAATAATAATAATTAAGAAGAACCATGGAGGAAGCTGGACCCAGTACTGCAGGAGACAACAACCCCCCTAACACCACAAACAGCCAGGAGGACCAGCCAGAGACCAAGGGGAAGGGGAAGAGGAAGAGAAAAACCAGGTTCAGCCAGCAGGAAAATCAGATCCTGATTGCGGAGGTGACAGAGAAACAACAATAGCTCTTTGTCAGCTCCACTGTGTCATTGGGGACCAAAAATGCAATATGGCAGTCCATTGCAGCCAAGGTGAATGCTGTCGCAGATGTGAGGAGGACAGTGACCAACTGCAAGAAGCGCTGACATGATGCTAAGCGCAAGACCAAGCAGAAACTGGCCAACAATTGCCAGGCAGCACTGCAGACCGGAGGTGGGAGTCCAGCGCCACAGGAGTAGCTGGATGCCTTGGAGGAACAGGTGTCCGCAGTCATCTGTGAGGAGTCGGTGGTTGGAGTCCAGAGACAGGATAGTGCTGAACAAGACCAGCTACATCAGCAACAGGGTGAGTACCAACCAGGGACCGGGGGGACAGGGGTGGATGGAACCAATGTCACTCATGCCCATGTAAATATCACTCAGTGCACACCTATTCTGACTGCAGATCTTGTCCCAGATACTCCTGTCCCTGGGGGTATAGCTACATATCACCCTAGTCAATGAACATATTGCAATACACATAATGGTGGTGTCTCAGACTTGGAAATCAGCAAAGAAAAGTAATCCAAAATTCAGACAATAAAATATTTACATCAGACCTCAAAATAAGGCAAATATGAACAAGCAAAGGGGCACATTGCCTGGAGATGCGGCAGGGTGTAAAAATGCCCCCTTGCCTCAACACCACGCACATACATATTGTCTGCGCAGGGCTGCATCTCTTTGACGACAATATGAGGATGCACTGTGAACGCGACTGGTTATGTGCATAAGTGAGCATGTCACCACCTATGTCAGCACACATGCACCATTGTGCACGGGTGTCTGAGTTGTGCGCAAGAATGTGTATGTGCAGTAAGGTCCCCCTTCATGCACATGTACAATTTTCAAATCAACTCAGACACCCTTGAACAATGGTGCATGTGTGCTGACATTGGTGGTGGCATGCTCACTTATGCACATAATCAGTCACGTTCACAGTGCATCCTCATATTGTCGTCAAAGAGATGCAGCCCTGTGCAGACAATTTGTATGTGTGTGGTGTTGAGGCAAGGGGGCCATTTTGACACCCTGCCGCATCTCCAGGCAATGTGCCCCTTTGCTTGTTCATGAGATGCAGCCCTGTGTACACCAAGTGAGAAAGCATGTAGTGAGTCTGCATACCATAAAACATGCAATGTCACAACATAGTGATCATGCAGCCTTCTGTCTAAAAGGTGCATATCACACAATGCACACGTTCAGCACAGTTGAGTCAAAATGTGATGTAACACTATAAGCAGGGGTGACATGCCTTCAACAGTGCAGTGCATGGACTACGCATATCAGGAATGTGTCACCCAGTGGTCGAAGTGGGCGGGATCGGCAGGGCACGGCGTGCCCCTACTTCTTTAATTTCATAGAGTCTGTTCCCCTACTCTCTTATTCTAAACATGCCTCCCGGACGGCAGAAATCGCCAAGGCCGATAGTTAAGGCTCGGCTTTTGGGGATGGGCGGAATGGGCAGAGAAGGAAAAGGACTCTGTCTTTTCCTTCGTGCCCAGAGAAGACAAGGACAGTGTCCAGTTCTCCTGTCGCTGGCAGCTGCCCCCCCACTCTCCTTGTTCCCCCTCTTCCCTCTCTTTCTGTCTCGCTCCTCCTCATTAGTGAAAACCGAGAATTTTAGAAACAGGTATTACCTTCTCTTTGCTCCTTTCGTTTATTTGCTCCCCTGTGAAATGGATCCAAAAAAGAAAAACACTTTTGCTGGAAACATCCTCTTTTTCTAACATTTTTCAATTTCTAAGTGCAGCCTCGGGGTGGAGAGAACTAAAACATTCAAAATATGAAAAATCAATCAGTTTGTTATAGCGCGACTACTCACCCGTGAGGGTCTCAAGGCGCTGGGGGGAGGGGGTGCAGGTTCCAGTCCATCAAGGAGGGGGTCTGTCGAAGAGCCAGGTCTTGAGGTTTCTCGCGAAGACGGGGAGCGAAGTTGTCTGTCTGAGGTGGAGCGGAAGGGTGTTCCAGGTTCTGGCCGCGAGGAAGGAGAAGGAGCGGCCTCCCGATCTGGTCTTTCTGGTGCGGGGGACCACGGCGTAGGAGAGCTGGGCTGATCGTAGGGTCCTTTAGGGTGCGTGGAATTTGAGTCGGCTGTTTAGGTATGCTGGTCCAGTGTCGTGGAGTGCCTTGTGTGCGTGGGTGAGAATCTTGAAGGTGATTCTAGCCTCGATGGGGAGCCAGTGGAGTGCTCGCACGTGCTGGGAGATGTGGCAGTGTCTTGGCAGGTTGAGGACCAGTCTTGCGGCGGCGTTCTGGCTGTTTTGTAGCTTGCGGGTGAGGTTTTTGTTTATTCCGGCGTAGAGTGCGTTGCCGTAGTCTAGTCTGCTGGTGACAAGGGCGTGAGTGACGGTCTTTCTGTGCTCGAGGGGAATCCATTTGAAGGTCTTGGAAGCAGGAGGATGCGACGGAGTTGATCTGGCGGTCCATTTTGAGCTCGGCGTCCAGGATGATTCCAAGGTTGCGTGCGTGGTCTGTGGGGGTGGGTGGGCTTCCGAGGGTGGGGGGCCACCAGGTGTTGTTCCAGGCATTGGGGTTTGGGCCCAAGATGAGTACTTCTGTTTTGTTGGTGTTGAGTTGTAGGCAGCTGCTTTTCATCCATTTGGCGACGGCTTCCATGCCTTCTGCAGAAAAGCAGAAAAGAGCAGAAACGCAGAAAAGTGCAGAAAAGAAGTTAAAATGAGGGTAAAAACGAGTGAAAAGCGGAGCGAGGAAAAGGAGACAAAGGTCCACTGGACCACCAGGGATGAGGCGCAGGTAAACCTGCGGGTGGAGGAGGGCCTCGAACACCAACTCTCGAGAGTCCAGGGGCTCGAGGGAGACCTCACTTAATGGTGGAGCTGCGAGGGTGGGAGAGCTATTTCACTGACAATGAGTCAGTGGTCTTGCTCGCCTGTCCCCGCAGCGGCCGCCATCAAGTAGGGGTCGGGGAGGGCTGGACAGCAGGGAGGCGGGAGCGGGGAGGGGAGCTGGATTGGGCCGGTCACGCTGGTCGTGCCGGGGGGGGAGGGGCCGCGGGGCAGCAGCGGCGGGGAAAACGGGCGGGAAAAAGGAGGAATAAAGGAGGAATATAGGAGGAATGAGTGGAATAAGGCAGAAACGCAAAAAAGAAGTTAAAATGAGGGTAAAAACGAGTGAAAACGAGTGAAAAGCGGAGCGAGGAAAAGGAGACAGAGGTCCACTGGACCACCAGGGATGAGGTACAGGTAAACCTGCGGGTGGAGGAGGGCCTCGAACACCAACACTCGAGAGTGCAGGGTCTCGGGGTAGGCCTCACTTAATGGTGGAGCTGCGAGGGTGGGAGAGCAATTTCACTGACAATGAGTCAGTGGTCTTGCTCGCCTGTCCCCGCAGCGGCCGCCATTAAGTAGGAATCGGGGAGGGCTGGACAGCTGGGAGCGGGGAGGGGAGCTGGATTGGGCCGGTCGCGCTGGTCGTGCTGGGGGGAGGGGCCCCGGGGGCAGCAGCGGCGGGGAAAACGGGCAGGAAAAATGAGGAATAAAGGAGGAATATAGGAGGAATGAGTGGAATAAGGCAGAAAAGCAGGAAAGAGCAGAAACGCAGAAAAGTGCAGAAAAGAAGTTAAAATGAGGGTAAAAACAAGTGAAAACGAGTGAAAAGCGGAGTGAGGAAAAGGAGACAGAGGTCCACTGGACCACCAGGGATGAGGCGCAGGTAAACCTGCGGGTGGAGGAGGGCCTCGAACACCAACACTCGAGAGTGCAGGGGCTCGGGGGAGGCCTCACTTAATGGTGGAGCTGCGAGGGTGGGAGAGCAATTTCACTGACAATGACTAAAGCAAGACAGAGTGGTTGCAAGGTGGCCAGATTGATTTATTCACACCTAAACACATTAACGTCACTTTACAGTGTTTGCTAGTGAAGCGCTACTTTTGTTTTCTCGTCTCTCTTTGAACAACATTGTTTTCCCTCGGTGGGAAAGTGCACTATTCCTGGAAGTACTGAAATACCTGCTTGATGGGTGAATTGGAAAACAAAATGTGTACAGCGGCTGTTTGTTCACGAATGTGGTCTTTTTAAACCATACTGCTTATGTTTTGTAAGGATATAAGCAATGGGCATTGAAACGGGTCCCTTCTGGGCCCTGTAGTCATAGCCTTAACTTTTCAGGCAAAAGCACTCACTAATTTCTGAATAATGAGTGTAAAAAGAAAAAGGTAACCTTGTTGTTCCTGCTTACATTTCACATGCTTTACTTAATCTTGCATTCCCTATGGCTGTTTGCTTTTTCTAGGATGTTGTTAATTTTTTTTTAGGCAGCATATTGCTCTTGTATAGTGCGTAATTTGAATTGAGTCACATCCAGGTGTTTATAGCGGGTCCGTGCAGTGAAAGTTTCTCTCAGTGCGGCAGTATGGTGTTCAGTGGGGGAGAGGATGTGGCACTATGGTCAGAGTTGCTGAATTTGGAACTGGGGAACCAGGTTCAGCCTTCATGACCAGTCCACCAGACCACTCCCCCTGAGGGAGCACATTCCCATGCTAAATCTTAGAAGGCCCGCAAGATCTTAAAAGCCCTGGTGTCTTAGCACCAGCAGGTGTACCCTAGCAGCGGCAAGTGTGGGTTAACCTTGAAGGCCTGTCGGCCACAATTTATTCTGAAGTTCACCTCCAGTTTTGCAGGCAGGCCTATGAAGCAGCACACCATAGAGTGACAGTGACTCTGTCACTGAGGTCACAGGACCCTTGAGCAGGGTGGCTCTAGGGCAGTGCCACTGCACCAGGCGCTGACCACCCGCGGTCCGTGCAGCTAACAGCGGAGGGGCAGAGGGGCCGGGTAAGGGGGGATTTCAAGGGATGATGCAGTGGGAAAATTAAAGAAATAATTAATTTTCCCTCAGCATCGTCCCTCGAAATCCCCCCTTACCCGGCCCCACCGCTGTTACCTGCACGGTTTGCAAGTATAATATGGTTTTAAAAGCACTTGCTGCCTCCTTCCTGGCCACCAACAATTTTCGGCAACAATAAAAATGTCATGATAACTCCAGTGATTAATGTTCTTAGTAGAGAGAGATGGTGTTTTGTCTAGTGGACGTTTTGAATCATTGGAAAGGAAGCACAGAGGGTTAATGTGCCCACTGCTAAGAACATGTACCATGCAGATCACAAAGTGCACATAATGTAAACAGGTCTGTGGGTTACTGCTTTTGTCAGAGAGACCCTATTGTTACTTGCAGTTAATAAGTTAAAATCCTAACATAGAACAGTGAGCTATTAACTGTCATGTAAGAGCTGCATGCAAACTGCAAGGTATAAATTAGAGCATTATGTTTTTTCCCCAGTCTTTGATTATCCTAATGTTGCAAAAAAGGGTTCATTTGGGTAGAAATCAATTCTGATTATTAAAGAGAACCCCCAACCATGGTATTACGTTTTAAATTCTGAGTTTGTGTTTCTCCAGACTAATCACAATTAAACTATGCTGCCTACTAGTATGGTTGTCATGTGACTCCTACACCTTGTAATCCTTTGTCTTATGTAACATTTGCTATACAGTGATTTACACACGTATGTTTGCTTGTCTCTGTGTAATATATGTGATGTAAAGTGCTCTGACACCCTACACTGTTATTAGTGGTGCTGTAAATGTTCTGATACTTTATTATTTTGACCTTTTTACACATGCTAACAGTCTCTGCAAAGATTTTTCCTTTTTAGTACCAGTGGAACATACAAGTGCAGCAGTGAGAAAGTTGACCAGTCAACCGTTGCAAAGGGCCCTCCACTTCACAGCAGCACAAGTCACATTTTTTAGTAACTTTTGATCCATTTGAGCTATAAACAATTTATTAGTTAAAATCGTCAGATTATGCAGCAGATGATGTATTATGTGGCAAATATGGCAGAGCCATAATTATGTGGAAAACATTTGTAAACTAGGATATTTTGCCATTCATGTTTGAACTGCTCTTGTGGAAAAAGGGAGAAGTGCTGATGACAGATACTCCATGGCTGGGAGACAAATGGCTTGCGATTCCACTTTTAAGGATAATTGGGACATTCTGTGATTGGAAACGTATCCCACTTTGTGAATGTATTTTAATGTCAATAACTCATATTAAACCTTAAATAAACATGTATATCCATTAGTTAAATTAAATAACGTAATAAGCTGTAACCGGTTAGTGAAATGGGAAACAAATACTAAACATTGGGATATTTTGCTCTTTCTGCCACACCTCTAACTCCGCCCACTGACCCAATCCACGGGTTAATCCCGCCCTCTGATTCTCCGCCCACAGTTCCCCTACTTTTTTTCCCCCACTTCGACCACTGGTGTCACCATAATGTTTTACTACATGTCTTGTCTGTGTACCATACTCACAGAAGTAAAAAGTCCCTGTAAAGAAGTATGACAAGCTAAGTATGACACCAAGCAAGAATATCAATTTAGCACCAAAGAATGTCAAATTGCTAAATGGCACCATCACCCCTTGGGTCAAAATGCACTCCTCTACTCTCAAGTGTACACATGTGCCATACAGAAAACAGTATTCTACATTAGTCCTGGTATGAGTTGCCCATTACACCTTGATGTGCATGGAAACAAGTATTTTGGGAAAGTCAACAGTGTCAGTGAACAAATATGCAGTCATGTCTGTCAACATCCGAACACAAACCCCGGCATCCAATAATCTTAAACATAACAGTATGTATCATCCATGTGACCATCTGCGTGGCATATTCCCAAACACACATCACCCTGCCAATCGCACCTGATGTGATGTTGGGGTGGGGGGGTGATAGAGCCTGAGCACCACTAATAAGCCTTTGGAAATCCACAGCCCTGAAATCTAGGCCCACTTACACACTACACGTGGTATCAACGTTGAGGGTAATGGGTGTTGTTACTGTCTGTTCAGCCTGCAACAACAATAGAAAGTCACGCTGCACCATACTCACAACAGTTAAGCCAACAGGAGGGCAGTAAGCAATGCATGCAAGGGAAAACATGACCGATGACATGCACACAACAGAAATCACAATAGCCAAAGCTATTTGAATGTACATGTGTACTGCATTGTGCAGCACACATAGAAACAGCAAATAGTCCATCATTGCCAATGTGCCTGAAGGGGTTCCTCCTCACACATAAACATTCTGTTGAAGTAGAATATCCTCAGGGTCGGTTTGCAGCTTAGAATGATCCACCTCTTGATAGTCCCAAGCCAGAATAGCTGTAAAAGCACAGGACAGTGGGATGATCAAGCGAGGGAAGGAGAGGGAGGGAACAGCAAGGAGGGAGATCTGAAATTACAGCAGAAAACCATAAATACTTCTTTCTTTCTAGTGATAAAAGCTGTACATTTAAACACATCTATGCCCAAGATTTACAACTCCAGTAAATACCTGTAACAGAAAATAACACTATGCGGCCTGCAGTATCCTACTTATTTCGTAGCTCTTGTGTAGAAACGTCAACTCTTTCCTCTTGGGGGTTTGCTGTATCAAGATATACATATATATATATAAAAGAACCACTCTGTCACAAACAACACAATATGTACAACATCACAGGCAAAAACTCATGTCTAAATAAATTGGTACTCAAAACCCTCATGGTAACATACCCTTTATAGACTCCATAAGGCTTCACAGGGGTTGAGCGTAGTCCCTTACCGCTCTGGAATTCACCCCTGTTAATTAGAGCCAATGAAAACAGCAAACGAATGAAAATCATATCCAGTAATCATGTGTATCGCAATGACTTCCGTTAAGTATAAAACGAGGAAATCCATACTCTTTCCAACGTCTTGTACGGAACAATTCCCAAACTTCATACCCACAGAACAAGGTCCGTGAAGAGTTAACTACATTCACAAGAACAAGCGATCAGATAAAAGTTCCCACTGTAAACCACTGGACCGTGGTTCAACACCTGTGGGGTTTTATTTTCCCTTCACAAAGGAAATTAGTTGCTTTCACTACCAATGCCAAAGAAAAAGATCCCACCGCAAGAGCCAAACACCCCCACCCGCCAGCTCCGCTCGACCAGCCTCGCCCTCGCCACAGTCCCCCGCATCCGGAAAATGACCGCCGGCGGCAGATCCTTCTCCCACCTCGCCGCCAAGACCTGGAACACCCTCCCCACCAACCTCCGACAGACCCAAGACCTACTGGCCTTCAGAAGACTCCTCAAGACCTGGCTCTTCGATCAGTAGCAGCACCACCCCCCTCTTCCCCCAGCGCCTTGAGACCCTCGCGGGTATGTAGTGCGCTTTATAAGTGACATGATTGATTGATTGATTGATTGAAACAGAAATGGCTCGCCAACGATAGGAACGATTGAAATCGCCAATAGTCTCTGTGCACAAGACAGAGATAGAGCTAGGGTCATCTGCCCTTGTGCACAGAACAAAGCCATAGAGTAATACAACCAGCAGGAGAATGATCCCCACTACTTCAAGGACAGACCAGGATACATGGCGAGCGGTACAGCGCACCCTTACCTAACCGGAGAGGAAACAACAGCGTCCTTCCTTCGAGCCACAAACCCGATTGGAATTTCCGATGCTGTTCCGCAGCCCGTCTTCGGTTTTGAAGGCGTTTCCATCACGCAAGCGTCGGGTCGCTAAGGCTGATGGGAACTGTAATACTAACATTGTTCCGGTCTCTGAGCCTATCCCGATTGAAGGATTTCGTTATGTGCTAGTACCATGAGGATTCCGGGACAGATGGGGCGTGCTTGAGAAGATTTCATGACACATTCTCGCCCCGAACCCATGCACATGTGCACTACCCAGCAAAGCTGCCTGTCTGTGTGCCACACTGACAAGGCAAGTGAAAGTGCATGATGAAATGCATGCCTGCACCATAAACATGTTAACATGGTGCAGGCCACGGTCACTGAAGTGGCTGAGTGTGGAGTTCATCCTTAAAGGAGCAGGTCACACTCTGTCACTTCCTCGTGTTCATACAACCCCTGATGTAAGAAAGACATCTGCTGGCCAACAATGCACAAGTGTTCCAACTGTGACCAAGACCCATATTTCCTCAAGCTTGCAACATCTCACCATTGGAAATGCACATAAGTGAAAGGGTCACTGGGTGAAAGGGATAAGGGGCAGTAAAACCAAAGCTGTACCATACCTGCAGATCAACATGCATCCATTAAGATGTCATCACTCCCTTTGACTTAACAAAATGAACAAGTATCTACACTGTGTATATCATGGCAAATCAAGCATACCTCCCTGTCCATATCATGTGGCACATCACATCAACCCAGATCACAACAGTGGGAAAGCCCTAATCATGGCACAACAACAATCATGTTGCATTGCCAACAGCAAGGTGTGGCACCATGCAATAAACCCCTCCAAAAAAGAGGAATCTTTTAAAATATCAGGAGGGACTGAGTAGGGGTGACTCTCCCACAATGCAATGCACAGACACATAAATCTGAGCTAATCAACATTGACAACAATGTGGTACAAACTGCATCACTGTCACTACTGAACAGAGGACACAACTGGTGCTGCATGTGTGTAGAAATTGGTCACTCACATTTGGCATACTTGTAAACTGTGAGATGATAATGTACAACTAAAATGTCACATCCGTGATGTTGTACAATGAATCACTATCCGGCATGTAATAGGCATCTCCTCCTAAACATTCTGAATGGACATTGTCATGCAGTCTGCTTGTAAACTTATCCAATGCATGACCATACTTGAAACATACATACAACCGCATCTCCCCTTTACATTGCAGAGGGAGAAACATCACCTCCTGTACAGCAGCCTGTCCCACTCTTCAATGATGAAGATGAAGACATCACAACCATCGACCAGGACACCCTCCAAGAGCTGCTCAACTCCATTGGCACCTCATCTCCGGAAGCAGGGCCATGCAGCAGTGTCGTGGAAACTCCACCCCCTGCACAAAACACCCAGCAGCAAGCACCTACCACCACAGCTGTCTCCCAGGACCTTGAGGACCCACTTCTGACATTTCAATGTCGTGCGGTAGAGGTCCAGCAGGAGATGGCTGGTCAGGTGCGGGTGGGGTTTGACAGCTTGGCGGCCAAATTAGGTGGGGTACGTGGGTGTCTCAGTCCCATTCGGCACCACCTACAGACCATCACAGACACCCACAGTCCGCTCCATGCTCTCCAGCATTCCATGGCTGACATCGCTGGAGTACTGACTCAGAGACAAGAACAACTGTCCAGTCAGAGTGGCTCCAGCGATGTCGCCAAGGAGTTGCGCCACATGCGAATGATCGTGGAGAACACGGAGCGGATGCAAGCCTCACAAATGGCTGCCACGGCTGTACACCACAGAGACGGTGCTGGAATCTTCCATGCCCTGCAGCTGCTCATCACAGCAGTGCTGCCTCAAGGTTTGGCACAGATGAATGCTGCTGCAGCTTCAACATCCACATCTCAGACCCCTGATGTGTCAGTACCTCACAGGGCCCCAGCCAATCTAGCACCACACACACGGGAGGCACATGACACATCGGAGGATGAAGATGTGGATGATTCAACATTCTTGCAAAGAAGAAAGCAATAGCATTCATCTATGACAAATGGACTCTTTCTTCTTGTATCTGTGCTTAGCATCATGCCCCAGAACATCAGCTTCCACTGTCCCCAGATTCACTCTGCGACACTCACCTTGGACCTCGACATGGACTGCCATATTTTGTGTTGTTCCCAATGGCACTGCAATCAGCCTTCTGACTGAACTCTGCCTCTTCCTCTACATGTCTCTGGACATGTTACCCCCAAAGGACTCTGTCAGGCCCTCCACTGGGCATCTATAGAATGTGGGGGTTGTTTGACCAAGTACTGGGCCAGTCTTCACCAAAGTCAAAGCACATGCTAATAAAACAATTTAAGTCACACAGATGTGTGTTGCCTATGACCATTCAAGTATAGAAGTCTTAAAAAATGTTGGGCCAGTGAATCCATCAAAACTTACACCGAGGGACATAGGATAAATGGTCATGTTGAATCTGTGTCCCAGATAGGCAGTGAGATGACCGGGTATGTGTGAACTAGCTGTGTCCTCATTGCTCAAATACAACATTCTTGCAAGATTCCAACATTGCCCTACGTACATGATGGGAATGGGCATGTGTGGAAATATGTCCAAGTCAGTCACATGCCACAAGTAGTGTCTCCATTTAGCATTGCTAACAAGTCTCACTTGGCAGATCTACTCACACTCAATGGGGTGGACAAAGCTTGTTGTGATGGGGGTAATTGCATGTCACATTCCAAAATAGAGCACACACCATATTCACATAGATGATGAATCGTAATGGCACATATCTACCACCCGCTATTGGAACCATAATATCTTTTTCAGTGAAGTTGTGTTGGCAATAGGGACTTATCCTAAAGTGCAAGTCCTCAGTCAGCCACTTCCCGTGGCTTAACAATGCCTTGGAAATAAGGAACCCTCATGCTGTGCTCACTGTGAAAGGAGAGGGCAATGTGTCTAGTGGTGTGTAGTGCACTGCAATTAGCAAATAGTCAGATGCTGTACCACCATTTCAAGGGTGGTATCACTACGATGCAATGCCAAAAGTAACAGCTGGGAAAAGTGGGTATTACACTGGCACTACAGGGAGCAATGCTACAGTTCCTCTCCTGTTTGCTGTAGAACTGTGTTCTGCCTTGTGCCGTGCACATTTGATCCTCAAAATGACAACATTCTGCATGGCCAGGAAGGTGAGCCTCCCTGCACAGGAACATCCAATTTCTATAATGCTGACACACTTGCACTACGTAGCAAGTGTGCCTATGTCTGTGCTTGGTAGATGGACTCTGCGCCAGGCTCATGTGAAATGCAGGGTGGGGCCGTAATCTGGGTAACACAGCGCATACATTCATTTTCATGATGGATAAGAGTTGCAATTTCAATGTTTGCTCAAGCCCATGTTCCTACATTGTGTTGTAAATGGGCAACAATGTGGTGTCCAACTCTGTGAGTCACACATAAGATGTTAAACTTCACAAAAGAGTGTCCCTAGCCTAGGGCATAACTCCTACTTACCACCCTGTAATCCATGCAAGTTTCCTGTGCACAAAGCAACTGGATACTGACACTATCCCTCCAGCTAAATTACATGTCATGACCGCACGTACACATTAAAATGATTGTTCTGTGATTGAATAAGTTGTATATAAGGTAAAAAGCCCCACTCCACCAAATCACTTCTGACATAAGTGCAACCACAATTCAAAACCAGTAAACATTTATTATTACTTCACAAAATTAACTACCCTAAAATCACACTAAGCACTACTACAAGTAACCTAATCTTAACTAACTGGAACTAAGTGAATGCTACTCTAAACTATCTACCTTAACTAATCCTAAAGACGCAACAACATATCTAAGACATCAACCCCCCTCCCACCCTTAAAGCACAGCAGCAGACAGGACAAATACATCTTAGCTAAACATAAATTAACTACACAGTCATCCTACACAAATATATATATTTTTTATTTTTTATATAACAACAAATACATCAACCCACCACCCAAAGGAAAAGGAAACTTATCCCCAAATACTACAACAAGAGAATTAAAATCTAAAACATTGTTAAAATCTTACACTACCTATTCCTACACTACAACTACACTACCTAACACTTAAAAACCTACACAATAACTAATTATCAATATGATAAAACATTGGGGGACAGGCGAAAAGGGGGATGGATCACTACTGGTAATTGTCAAAATGGGAGACCCAGGGCAGCCTTGATGTCCTGGAGGTGGGTGTTCTGCTCCGCCATTTCACATTCTATTCGGGCCAGTCTTACGTTCATGTCCATCATGCAGCGACGATCCCTCCTAGTAAATCCAAAAGCATGTGTCGGTGCTGCAGATGGCAGTGTGGCAGTCCCTTGTCCGTGTGACTGTGAGGGGGCACCAGATTGTGTGCCGGATCCTGTAGCAGCAGGTTGGCTGTGTGGTGTCTCGGTCTGATGTGCAGATCTCTGGCCATGTCTGGACCCACGCCTGTCGTCAGAAGGACCAGGTATGGCCTGTGTGTCCCTCTGCAACCTTTGGAGTACAACTTCGGGCAGAGACTTCCATCTCCCAGCTGCCCGCTTAGCTCTGTGCCTCCTCGCCATGTTCCTATAGCCCTTGGCCTCCCTGCGTATATGCAGATATCGGTCTTTCCGGACCTGAAACGGGTGGGCCTCCACTGGCGACATGTTGTCTGTAAAATAAGAGGAATAATAAAATGTGAGTCCAGATGACTATGTCAATGTTCTCCATTTAACTCTGAAACACAAGGTCAGTAAGACATGGGAGCCTACACTCTAACAAAATATTGTGAAGTGCTAAAGTGACATGGACAATGCAATGTTGAATTAAGGATCAGCTACAACATGATGGTGACACTGACATGATAGTGCATGGCATGTGACATGTAGTGTTACAACACAATGAGACTGTCAGTGTCAAATGATGGTGCTGTCACATACCCTGACTGAGGGGGACATGTACAAGGAATTGGAGGAGAGAGAGGCATTAGCCCTCCGGGTGTAGCGCCTCGCTCCTCCACTTCTGTAACACAAGGCTGCACCATATGTACAATGATGTGGTGCAGCCCTGCGTGTCCCCCAGCGATGTCGCTAAGTATATCAACTCAGCACCAACACAGGCACCCTTGCACAAGAGTGCAAGGGTGTCTATGTGCAGGGGAGGATTGTTTATGTGTAGGAAGGTGTCCCTTCCTGCACATAAACAATCCTGGAAAAGCCCTTCTGTTACTTTCATGCGTGCTGCATCATGCAGCACCCATGGAAGTGTCCAAATAGCATTTTACCTTTTATTGGTACATGCACAGGAAGGGACACCTTCCTGTACAGAAACAAACAATGCAATTGATCTTTTTCAATGTGTGCTGCACAAGGCAGCACACATGGAAAAACAACATTAGGTGGCTGAACACTGACTTGTACAAGAGGCGCAGCCCCTCTCGGCACCACAACTTCACAATAGGTGACAATGTGGTGGCGAGAGGTGCTTGTACATTTGCCCCTGAGTCTACCATGGGAATGACCCCAAGGAGACAGCTTGACAACACCATTGCAGTGCCAAAACATGGCAATTAGATACATAGGGCCATCTTTGCTAGGTGGTTGGGGAACGTGCCATTGGTATCCTTGGCTTAACGCTACGCCCTGCAACTTCTGGCAAGCTGGTATGCAGCATACCTACAATAGTACTGTGCAGACCTGTGTCTGATCCCGCCCGGCCTGAAAAACACTACCTTCTTGTGCATAATCTGGCCCACTTGCACAGTCATCTCAGTCAAGGATGTACACGCATCCCATGTCTGGTCATAGTCATCACCAACACCACTCACATGTCTCCTCTCCTCTCTCTATGCTGTGTAATCCACATGCATGTGCTGTAGTGACATAACCCATTGATATTTCTGGCATGGGTATCACTGACTGGGGATGTGCAAAGTTACATCCGGAAGACATATGCATTGCTCCATCTTCACTTACTGATTTGTTCAGACTTCACACTTCTTCGAAACATCATCACACTGGAGCAAAGGTACTTGTGATACACACCCATATTGCATACTACTACGTACAGGATTTTACCAAGACATTCATCACATCTCACAATGACCATATTTAATAGATGAACTCACCAGTGGCGTGTGGGTCCCTGAAGGCGTCGATGTCCCCCTGAGTGATCAGTGGTCTGCCAGCTGTGAGACATGAAAAGAAACGTGTGTTGGTATCAGACGCAAATTCACACATGTGTCCTATTCATCATCCGATTCATCAACATCAATGACAATGCTCTGTAACTGTACTGTTGCAGTTCAGGTTGCATACATGATTGTGTCTACTTTGCCTGTTGTTCCCACAAGACATGATAATGCTGAGTTTGGCAACACAAGACAATCCTGCTTGCACATTTGCACATTTTGCACACACTACATGTGTGACACATTCCCAAGGCCCCGTTTCTCCCTACAACATCATGTTCTCCATGGTCTGTAGACAATATCTTCACAGCAGATCTCACAAGGGTGTGTTACAACTATTGATGGTGTGATCACACCTTCTGTATGTGGCAGACTGACACTCCGGAGATGGCCTATTTTTAATAAACAATTTTCCCAATCTCATCATACGTTACACAAAACCTATGTACAAGGGCAGCGTACATAGGAGGCAGCGCCAAAAGTTAAGATCAGGGCAAACCTGATCTTAACTTTGTGAAACGAGGAGAAATGCATTATTTCTCCTTCTTTTAGCTTTTTCCATGTGTGCTGCCTTGGATTGTTTATGTACAGGAAGCTCACCCTTCCTGTACATGAACAATCTTTGCCCTGCACGCAGACACCCTTGCACTATGGTGCAAGGGTGCCTGCGTAGGCACTACACTGCTAAGTGTAGCGTCAGTGCCGGGGGAAACGCAAGCTTGCACAATATGCTTGTGAATATGATGCAGCCTTGCGTTTCTGGAGTGGCAAAGTTCGGCGGTAAGCCATGACAGCTAACGCCTCACTCTGCCACTTGTATTGTATTGTATTGTATATATCATTTATAAAGCGCAACTAACACCCTACGGGTACCCTGGCGCTATGGTACGTGACACAAGCCATCATAAAACGAGGAAGGTAGAACCAATTAGACAGCACTCACAGACAGGAAATCAGTTTCTGGGGAACAGCCACGTTTTAATCCTTTTCCTAAACAGAGACAAGGTGTTGCATTGTCTAATTTCAAGTGGTAGTACATTCCACAGCCTCGGAGCAGCAGTACTGTAGGCCCTCCCTCCCAATCTAGCCTTATTAAACCTTGAAACCTTCGCCAGACTGGCAGAAGAGGAGCGAAGGCTCCATGTGGGAGTGTACCAGACCAGGTTCTTCTGCAGAGGCTTAGGACCAAATCCATGCAGAGCCCTAAACACTATGCATAAGGACTTGAAATATATTCTTTGCAACACTGGAAGCCAGTGTAGCTCAGCTAAGCACATTGATGCAGAAGAGTCCCGTGGCCTGGACAGAACTAATTTCGCCGCCGTAGTTTGGACTCGTTACAGTCGCTGAATCAGGTACTTTGGAGACTCCAACAGTAGGGCGTTACAATAATCAAGTCTGCTTAAAATAACGCCTCGTACTATTAAGGCTCTGGCCGAATTTGGAAGCAGCGGGAGGATCTTTCTCAGTGCTCTGATAAGACCAAAACAGCTCCCCACAGTTTTATTCACTTGCGTCTCCAAAGACAGGTTAGCGCTAAATGGGACTCCCAAATTTCGCGCCGTCTTGGTTGGAACCGGAGGAGTAGATGTTACAAGAAGCCAAAAGTTGTGAGGGAGAGGCAAAGGAACCTTCCCAACTGCACAGTGTAAAATTTCGGTCTTATCCGAGTTGAATTGTAGAAAGTTATTCCGTAGCCACTGCACAGTGTCATGCATACAAGCATGGAAATCCTCCAAAGCATTAGACTGGGTTCCATCCAGGGATAAGATAATCTGGGTGTCATCGGCATAGTTGAACATATGCCCCATTGGGTTACAGCCAGCATTTCTGATTTGTTACAAAAGTGTTCATTTAACAATGTTGAGGTTGTACTTACCACCTTGTAGGCCAATGAGGACTCCCAGGTGGTCCAACATGTCACCCTCACGGCCCACGCAATCCTCCCATTGGTGCTTCCATTGTCGGACAGTCCTGTCGACCATGAAGATCCGCAGCATCTGACCTCTCACATGCTCCCACCTCAACTTCCACACATGTACCTAATATCCCTACAGGATCTGACCCCACTCTTCACCATCAGGGGCAGGTAGAATTTCACCAGCCAGAAGAAGCCCCCCAATGCCCCCTCTGACATCCTGCCCTCCCTACCCACACGCACCATCTCCCAGAACACACCTAAACCCACTACTAAAAAAATAAAATCTAAATATATACCCCAGAAACTATTAATAATGTAAAATTACCCCTTGGACAGACACCCGACAAGATTTGGTACAAGACGCAAAAAACACGTAAGGACAAGTACACAAGACTTCACAGAGACACTAGGGCCAGTTCACAGGACACAACAACACTCTCTACTTCCAAAAACACCAGCACACAACTCCAAACACCTCCAACACTCTCCACATTCACTAGCAATGTGCTCAAAAGAGAAAGTGAAAGTGCACAGTACTCCTCCAGTAGCCAGGATGCATGCTGACATCACTTCCTGTGTGTTTGCGGCCCGTTTTTTTACTATGCGGTAAGATTCTGCACGCAAATAGGCTTTATCGGTAATATTCCGTGTTGTTACATGTATTTTGCAATTATTTTCCATAGCGCTTATGAAAAAATTATCGCGGTTGCGTTAAAGCGACCAAAATTTGGACGCTAAGTGCAAGTTGTTCCTCAGATGAACAGGATATCATGGAATTGCATCTCTGACCCCACAACATACCCTAAAATTAATCTCTGACCCCAAAGCACACTCTAAAATTCATCTCTGACCCCAAAGCACACCCTAAAATTCATCTCTGACCCCAAGAAAACCCTAAAATTCATCTCTGACCCCATAACACATCCTACAATTCATCTCTGAGCCCAAAAACACATACCTACCCTAAAAGTTAAAAATCACCATTACTAGCCTCACAATGTTTAACTTTCACTTGTCAGATATGTGAACTTATGCAGAGAACAAACATGCAAACAAGGTTTTGGTGTAGTGATATTTTATAGCACAAACTAGGCTAATGTGCATTTTCTAAAGAAAACATGGGATGTCATATTTGGACATTGTGATTAGGTGAAGAAATTTGATATTATTAGTTCCCTCCGTGCTGTTCCTGCAGCAGAAGCTGTGGTGTGTGCAGCATCTGCCTCTTCTTCCTGGTCATCCTCTGGATTGTCCGGATCCTCCCGCACTTCAACCCATGGCGTGTTTGTTCGGACACATATGTTGTGCAAGACGCAACATGCCATGATTATTTTGCACACAAGTTCTGGGCTGCACAGCAGTCTGCCGCCTGATATGTCGAGGCAACGGAACCTTGACTTCAGCACTCCAAAAGTCCTTTCAACAATGGACCTGGTGCATCCAAGGGCAACGTTGTACTGTCTCTGTGCCTGTGTGTTTGTGGCTCTGAGGGGCATCATCAGCCATGGAGAGAGTGCATATCCTTGATCTCCTGAAACATATAATGGAGAGATGTGTCCATTAGTATTTGTGCCTGCTGTGTTTGCAGAGTTTCTATTTTGGTGTGTGTGATTTGTGCTACTTTGGAAAGTCTGATTTGTCATGTGTAGCTTCAGACATTTGACCAGCTTCACTTCAAATTAAATTGCCTATACTTGACAGCCTACACATCACCATGGTGGCATTGTCTGGATCCTGTGTATTGCCTCCATGTTGTGACTGTCAGGATGTATGTTTAACTCGTAAATAGATTACAGTTTCTTTACAGGCCCGTTGCACATACTGATCCTCTCATGTGCACATATTTAATGGGGTGCACCATTGGCACATGTGCCTGCTGAAACACCCCCCTTACGTTTTTGACAATTACTATTTTGGGACATCATCTATATACCTCATTGTGAGTGATTGTCCTGAGGGTAGCTGTGAGAGAGATTCCTTGTCTGCTAAACGTTGAAGTCATTGTGGGCTAATTACATCCACCTTGCCCTAAAGGTGGGTCAGTGTTTGAGTGACAGTGGCACTGCTACCTTGTGCAATGAACTCACTGGGACATGTGATGAGAAAGTACATATGCATTGATGTCCTTGTGCATGAATTGAATTTGACTCTGCATGTATGCATGTTTAAGTAATACCCATCAATATTTCAGTGTGTGTCAGTTCACAATCGACACACATTGTTATTTCAGCTTTTGTGCATCATATTGCTACACCTCTCCATGGTAGTCATATGCATGTTATACTTGGCTAAGGTAGAAGAGCCCTTCACCTAAGCCGCAAGGGTAGAGAGGTATTCCTGTGTGTGGATACGTCCTCCAAAATCAGATACTATTCACCAGAGGTATCCCATCCAGTGTAATGAAAGCTCGGCACTGAACTCTCATGGCGTCAACCGCTCAAATGCAGGGAAGAACGCAATTTCTTTTTGTTAAATAACCTTTACACACTCTAATAGTGTCATGCTTCATCATCGGGTACACCCTGACTCCTAAAGGTCAGGGTGGGCTCAACCATATTTATGGATGCACTTAAGAGAGATAGGCCAGGGGGTCTGAAAATTACAAATCCTCCTCTGTCTCCACGTATCCCCTTAATGATGGAGTCGCAGGGGATGTGAAACAGAAAATAAACGGGTGTCGTCAGGAGATGATGGTCCTATTACCCTAATGCCATGCCGACATGTTTCACCCCTATTAGGTGGCCCACATGGGTCCTGGGTTTTCGTCATTGAGGAATGGGGTTCCCTCCCTGTGTCTTCAGTGGGTGTGTTTCCCTATCTTGTTCTCAATTGAGGGCTGTAGAAAGCTGCACTCTCGTGAAAAGGTGGAAGGTGTACTTATCTCCCATCTAGTTCTGTAGTGTTTTATGTGTGCCCTATTCAGGTGGATTTACTGTGTCTCAAGGGACTGCGGTTAGTGGGGGGTAGCCTTGTATTTACACTTTCCTCAAAGGTCCTGACCCTCCATCACACCTACTTGGTTCCCACCTCTCCCAGCATTTGCAAATGTGTGACGGAGGGGCAGGACCTTTGAGGAAAGTTTGTCTACAAGGCTACCCCCACTAACCACAGTTCCTTGAGACACATTAACCCCTTCGCTGCTAGGCCTTTTCCCCCCCTGTGCTAAGCCTTTTTTTGGCTATTTGGGGTAGTTCGCGCTTAGGCCCCTGTAACTTTTTGACCACATAAGGTATCCACGCCAAATTTTCGTCCTTTTCTTCCAACATCATGGGGATTCTAAAGGTACCCAGGGTTTGTGGATTCCCCTGGAGGGGACCCAGAAATTAGCCAAAATACAGCTACATTTTGGGGTTTTTGGGAAAAATGGGAAAAAAGCGCTGCAAATGAAAGCGTCTGGGTTTTTCCCTACAAATGGTATCAAAAAAGGGTTTGTGGGGCTGAAATCACCATTTTCCCAGCTTTTAGGAAAGGACAGACTTTTGTCAGAAAACCAAACATTTTTACACAGTTTTGGCATTTTTCTGGGACATAGCCTATTTTTGCTATTTTTTGTGCTTTCAACCTCCTTCCAGTTAATGGTAGACATGGGTATGAAAGCAATGATGGATCCTGGAAAACTACATATTTTTTAAAAGTAGACAAAATTCTGAATTCAGCAAGGGGTCATTTGTGTAGATCCTTCAAGGCTTCTTTATGGAAACTAACAGTTAAATATAGGAAAAATTGAAAATTAGTTGAAAAAACAGCCTTTTGTGTCAACGTTTTCACCTGTAACTTGTTCTAATTATGACAGCTCTTTGAAAGCAATATACCGTTACATCTGCTGGACCTTACTGGTTGTGGGGATATATAGGACTTGTAGATTCACCAAGAACCCGACGAACCCAGAGCCAAAAACTGAGCTGCGACTTGCAATAGTTTTCTATTATGTACCGGGTATATAGCAATTATTCTGGGAAAATGTATACATGGAAAAATCGGTATGAAAGACACCTATGTATTTCTGAAATGGGAATACAATATAGAGTTTAGAAACAGTAGATATTTGCACATTTCCGAAATTGAGAATACTCATACTAGCATGAGAATTACCGATCATTTTTCAAAATTACTTCTTTTTTACACATTGTCTTTCATTTGGAAGGCAGAAATGCATCAAAAGTCAATAGGTAATAACAGTTGCTTTACAAATCTAAATTACCCTAAGTCTCCCGATAAAAATGGTACCTCACTTGTGTGGGTAGGCATAGTGCCCACGACAGGAAACGGCTCAAAACGCAACGTGAACACACCACATTTTCACAATGAAAAATTACCCTTTTTTTGCAAAGTGCCTAGCTGTAGTTTTTGAACCCTAGCTCTGCCGGCACCTAGGGAAACCTAGCAAACCTATACATTTTTGAAAGCTAGACACCCAGGGGAATCCAGGATGGGGTGACTTGACTGGCTCTCACCAGGTTCTGTTACCCAGAATCCCTTGCAAACCTAAACAAATGTCAAAAAAACCACATTTTCCTCACATTTCTGTGGTGGAAAGTTCTGGAATCTGCGTGGATCCACAAATTTCCACCCACCCTGCGTTCCCCAGAGTCTTCCAAGAAAAATGGTACCTCACTTGCGTGGGTAGGCCTACTGCCCGCGACAGGAAACGGCGCAAAACGCAACGTGGACACACCACAATTTCACAGTGAAAAATGACCCTTTTTTGGCAAAGTGCCTAGCTGTAGTTTTTGAACCCTAGCTCTGCCGGCACCTAGGGAAACCTAGCAAACCTATACATTTTTGAAAACTAGACACCCAGGGGAATCCAGGATGGGGTGACTTGACTGGCTCCCACCAGGTTCTGTTACCCAGAATCCCTTGCAAACCTAAAAAAGTGTAAAAAAAAACACATTTTCCTCACATTTCTGTGGTGGAAAGTTTTGGAATCTACGTGGAACCACAAATTTCCACCCACCCCGCGTTCCCTAAAGTCTTCCGAGAAAAATGGTACCTCACTTGCGTGGGTAGGCCTAGTGCCCGCGACATGAAACGGCGCAAAACGCAACGTGGACACACCACAATTTCACAGTGAAAAATGACCCTTTTTTGGCAAAGTGCCTAGCTGTAGTTTTTTAACCTTAGCTCTGTCGGCACCTAGGGAAACCTAGCAAACCTATACATTTTTGAAGATTAGACACCCAGAGAAATCCAGGATGGGGTGACTTGACTGCCTCTCACCAGGTTCTGTTACCCAGAATCCCTTGCAAACCAAACAAATTGTCCAAAAAAACACATTTTCCTCACATTTCTGTGGTGGAAAGTTCTGGAATCTGCGTGGATCCAAAAATTTCTACCCTCCCCGCGTTCCCCAAAGTCTTCCGAGAAAAATGGTACCTCACTTGTGTGGGTAGGCCTAGTGCCCGCGACAGGAAACGGCGCAAAACGCAACATGGACACACCACAATTTCACAGTGAAAAATGACCCTTTTTTGGCAAAGTGCCTAGCTGTAGTTTTTGAACCCTAGCTCTGCCGGCACCTAGGGAAACCTAGCAAACCTATACATTTTTGAAAACTAGACACCCGGGGGATTCCAGGGAGGTATTGCTGGCATGGATCCCCCAACGTTTCCTTACCCAGAATCCCCTGCAAACCTCAAATTTAGCCGAAAAAATCACTTTTTTCACACATTTTTGTGTGGAAAAGTTGTGGCATCACCGGGCTGACACAAATTTCCTACCACCCAGCATTCCCCCGGGTCTCCCGATAAATATGGTGCCTCACTCGTGTGGGAGGCCCAAGTACACGCGGCAGACAAGGCCCCAAAACGTATTGAGGCGACATCAAAATTGCCTATCTCAAATCGACCTGGTTTCGCCAGGGGGGTCACCTGGGTTTTTGGCCCCGTGCTCGGCGGCCATGTAGGGAAACCTACCAAACCCACACATTTCTGACAACTAGACACCCGGGGGATTCCAGGGAGGTATGGCTTGCGTGGATCCCCCAACGTTACCTTACCCAGAATCCCCTGCAAACCTCAAATTTAGCTGAAACAATCACTTTTTTCCGCACATTTTTGTGTGGGAAAGTTGTGGCATCACTGGGCTGACACAAATTTCCTACCACCCAGCGTTCCCCCAGGTCTCCCGATAAAAATGGTGCCTCACTCGTGTGGGAGGACCAAGTACCCGCGACAGGCAAGGGCCCAAAACGTATTGAGGCGACATCAAAATTGCCTATCTCAAAACGACCTGGTTTCGCAAGAGGGTCACCTGGGTTTTGGCCCCGTGCTCGGCGGCCATCTAGGAAACCTACCAAACCCACACATTTCTGAAAACTAGACACCCGGGGGATTCCAGGGAGGTATGGCTTGCGTGGATCCCCCAACGTTTCCTTACCCAGAATCCCCTGCAAACCTCAATTTTAGCTGAAAAAAATCATTTTCACACATTTTTGTGTGGGAAAGTTGTGGCATCACCGGGCTGACACAAATTTCCTACCACCCAGCGTTCCCCCGGGTCTCGCCTCAATACGTTTTGGGTCCTTGCCTGTCGCGGGTACTTGGGCCTCCCACACGAGTGAGGCACCATTTTTATCGGGAGACCTGGGGGAACGCTGGGTGTTAGGAAATTTGTGTCAGCCCAGTGACGCCACAACTTTCCCACACAAAAATGTGTGAAAAAAGTGATTTTTTCAGCTAAATTTGAGGTGTGCAGGGGATTCTGGGTAAGAAAACGTTAGGGGATCCACGCAAGCCATACCTCCCTGGAATCCCCGGGTGTCTAGTTTTCAGCAATGTGTGGGTTTGGTAGGTTTCCTTGATGGCCGCCGAGCACGGGGCCAAAACCTAGGTGACCCCTTGCAAAACCAGGTCGTTTTGTGATAGGCAATTTTGATGTTGCCTCAATACGTTTTGGGCCCTTGCCTGTCGCGGGTACTTGGGCCTCCCACACGAGTGAGGCACCATTTGTATCGGGAGACCTGGGGGAACGCTGGGTGGTAGGAAATTTGTGTCAGCCCGGTGATACCACAACTTTCCCACACAAAAATGTGTGGAAAAAGTGATTTTTCAGCTAAATTTGAGGTGTGCAGGGGATTTTGGGTAAGAAACGTTGGGGGATCCACGCAAGCCATACCTCCCTGGAATCCCCGGGTGTCTAGTTTTCAGAAATGTGTGAGTTTGGTAGGTTTCCCTAGATGGCCGCCAAGCCTGGGGCCAAAAACTCATGGGACCCCCCTTGAAAACCAGGTTGGTTTGTGATAGGTAATTTTGATGTCGCCTCACTAGGTTTTGGGCCCTTGCCTGTTGCGGGTACTTGACCCACCCACTTGAGTGAGGTACCATTTTTATCGGGAGACCTGGGGGAATGCTGTGTAGAAGGAAATTTGTGGATCCGCGCAGATTCCAGAACTTTCCCACAACAGAATTGTGAGGAAAATGTGGTTTTTTTAAAATAAAGTTTGAGGTTTGCAAGGGATTCTGGGTAGCAGAGCCTGGTGAGAGCCAGACAAGTCACCCCATCCTGGATTCCCCTTGGTGTCTAGTTCTAAAAAATGTACAGGTTTGCTAGGTTTCCCTATGTGCCAGCTGCGCTAGGGCCCAAAATCCACAGGTAGGCACATTGCAAAAAAAAAGTCGGAGCCTAGTGGGCTTTCTGCCACCCTGGGGGGAATCGGGGGAGGGGGGTTCGCTCTGATATGCCCCCAAGGGGGGCAGAAAGACTGTGGCTATTTTTTGTGGGGGTGGGGGCATTGGTATGACCATTTTGGGCAGCCCCCACCCCCACGCATAAAAAAATCCTGCGTAATCGCCTGGCGCATAGTGGGCTTTCTGCCCTCCCAGGGGGCAGATCAGGGTCCACTGCCCCCATCTGCCCTCCCGGGGGGCAGAAAGACTGGAATTTCTCTGGGGGTGGGGTGGGGGTATTGTCATGCCCATTTTGGGCAGCCCCTACCCCTACACGAATAAAACAAAAAATCCCTGGTTTCTAGTGGGCTTTCTGCCCCCCCGGGGGGGCCAGATTGGGGGCTACAGCTCCCATCTGCCTCCCGGGGGGGCAGAAAGACTGTCATTTTTGTGGGGGGGGGATGGGGGCATTGGCGTGCCCGTTTCGGGCAGCCCCCACCCTAAAAAAAATTGCGCAAAAAAAATCCCTGGCGTTTAGTGGGCTTTCTGCCCCCCGGGGGGGGCAGATTGGGGGCTACTGCCCCTATCTGCCCCCCAGGGGGGCAGAAAGGCTGTAATGATTGCGGGGGTGGGGGCATGGGCATGCCCGTTTTGGGCAGCCCCCACCCTTATTTTTATATCCTAAAAAAAAATCCCTGGTGTCTAGTGGACTTTTTGCCCCCCCGGGGGGGGGCAGATTCCCCATCTGCCCCCCAGGGGGGGCAGAAAGGCTGTAATGATTGCGGGGGGGTGGGGGCATGGGCATGCCCGTTTTGGGCAGCTCCCACCCTTATTTTTATATCCTAAAAAAAAATCCCTGGTGTCTAGTGGGCTTTTTGCCCCACCGGGGGGGCAGAAAGGCTGTAATGATTGCGAGGGGTGGGGCATGGGCATGCCCGTTTTGGGCAGCCCCCACGCTTATTTTTATATCCTAAAAAAAATCCCTGATGTCTAGTGGGCTTTTTGCCCCCCTGGGGGGGCAAAAAGACTAAATTGTGCCAAATTTAATTGGGGGGAGCAAAGGCCCTTGCCCAAGGGGCCGCTCCCCCCTCCCTGGTGTCTAGTGGGTGGATCCCTGCTTGGGGATCGCCCTCCTGGAGCAATCCCCAAGCAGGGATCCACTGGGGAGGGGTACCATTGGACAGGGGAGATTCTCCCCTTTCCAACGATACCTCTCCCGTCTTTCTACATGCTCAGGGGGCTGAGATAGCCCCCTGAGCACGTAGAAAGTGAAACTGAAATGAGCCTAAAAGCTCATTTTAGTTTCGGTTTCAGTGAAATGAAGTCAGCGCGACGTGCGCGCTGATCTTCATTTCACTGAAGCAGGGGGGGCTCGGGAGCTGGGGAAGCTCTTCCCCAGCTCCCGAGGCTTTGGGGAGATAAAGAAATCCCTCTGCTGTCTGCAGCAGAGTGATTTCGTGCCCCTGTCCTCATGACGGAATGGTTCCGTCATGAGCACAGGAGCACCGATGCTCATGACGGAACCATTCCGTCATGAGCATCGAAGAGGTTAAATCCACCCAAATTGGTAGTCATATGCATGCACAACATGTAGTGAGATTGTGATTTGCATTGTTTGCATGCTCTTCCGTTGCATGCTCCATTCTGCAACGACACAGAGTGATGTTTAATATTAAAAAAACAACAGTCCCTTGCACACGCCGACAGTATATATTATGTATCATTGACAATAATAAAAAACTTTCTTGTTTCTCCGTTGAAACAGTCACTTCAATTTAATCTTGAGATTCTTAGCCAACACGTGTTCCGTCACACTTAATTGTTGTGCGCAGCGACTTCTTCAGGGCTCTCATCTCTTTGTATGGCTCCTCAGTTCCGGCTGTATTTCCGACCCGGAATGGGTTCTAGTACTCCAGTGATATTCGCACAGTAAAGGGCAACAGTGATTCCTGTGTCCAAGATTTAGTGTATTCCAGAATTATTTTCTTAAGTGTGGATCTTGTGTGTATAAGTCATAAATCCATCATGAAGAATGACGACGTGGTATAGTAAAACCACTCTTTGGGGGCTAAGTGAGTCCCTCTTGCCAGCAACCAAGTCTTTGCTGGCGTAAAAGCAAACCCTCTGTTCAGTAGCAGGGCTGCCTCCGGCGTGTCCGCAGAAGAAGTCTTCATGATGGATTTATGACTTATACACACAAGATCCACACTTAAGAAAAGAATTCTGGAATACACTAAATCTTGGACACTAGAACCCATTCCAGGTCGGAAATACAACCGGAACTGAGGATCCATACAAAGAGATTAGAGCCCTGAAGAAGTCGCTGCGCACAACAATTAAGCGCGACGAAACACGTGTTGGCTAAGGATCTCAAGATTAAACTGAAGTGACTGTTTCAACGGAGGAACAAGAGTGTTTTTTATTATTGTCAATGATACATAATATATACTGTCGGCGTGTGCAAGGGACTGTTTTGGTTTATCAGTGGTTATCCACACATTGGGGAGGAGGGTGGCTCTCCCCACCCTTATGCACCGCGATCATAATTGTACACTAGTATATACTCACTGCGTATTTCCCAGGAGCACCATTACCCTACACAATCGACCGACCAAGAAGTCCCACTGATGTTTAATATACTTAGGAGAATATTTGTGTGCAGTTGGTGCTCCCCTCATGCAGCACTACTTGCAATCCCATGATGCAGGAACACATGATGCATGGTGCATGGCTGACCACGTTTTTGCATGTCAGCTAATTGTGCACCATTACATGTGAGTGCAGGGGATCTGTCAGCTTCTTGTACATGGCACATGTGTTTATTTTAACATGTATGTAGCACAGCAGGAGCACATGTTCTGTGTCAGGTGCTGCATATATTTAAAAAAGAAATGATCAGGCGAGTTCTGCTAAATCTATATTCCATGTGTGCCATACTGGTTTGGGTTGGATTTTGTAGGCTACACCCTTGTTGTGCTGTCTGACATATGTCTTGTTCATTTGGCATTGTGTGCTTGTGTATAGTAGGTGGACCTGTTACAAGGCATGTCACATTACATTTGCTACATGTGCATTGTCACATATTTGAGCTACATGATTGGGGACTTGAGGTGTGTGGTGTGTTCAGTTTGCGCTTTCCAACAAGCAGTCCATTTTCATATGTGCCATTCTCAAACTGCTGATTGATGATACATTGTCGAAAGATGTAGGAATCTTGCACACTCCCTGGAAACTTTGCAACAACATTGATGAACAAGCCCCAGTGGTCCACGATTGCCTGCACGTTAATTGAGTGTGTGTTTCCTGTTCCTGTAGATATGTGCAGTGTGCGCAGGAGGCACACGTAGAACATGGGTGCAGTCAATTGCCCCCAACACATGCGGAAAGCCAGCAATGGCATAGAAGCCTTGCTTGGTGTCAAGTTGTTCTTTCGCAGTGTTGGGGAAGCGTAGGTGCTGTGGCGTCAGGCTGATAATGGCATCCAAGACAGTTGGGAGGAACCTTGAGAAGGATGACTGGGAGAGTCCAACAACTCTGGCAGTGGTTGGTTGGAAGGTACCAGAGGCCAACATGTGCAGCACTGCTAGTAGCTTTGTCTGCGGAGGGATGTTGGTGCTACGCTGTGATGGTGCCTGCAGCCTGGGGGCTATCTGGCTCAGTATGCGGAGGATGGAGGTCCGTTTCAGCCTGTAGTGGGCTATCACATCCACTGGCGTGAGGTCTATCAGGGTGATGCGTTGGCGGTAGACACGCTCTCTTCTTTGGCGCTGCCTCTGGGGTGGTCCTGAGGGCGGTGGCGGTGGTTGTTGTGGTCTTCTTGGGGCTCCGAGCTGGAAGAGTAGTACCTCCATGGCATCAGTTGTTTAGCAAATGAGGCTCTGGGGTAGTCTCCCTTATGTACTGGTTTTTTATCACCATTTTTTAGACCAGCTTTTTTCTGGTCTTAAAAACCAGCCGCTAATGGGCCTTAGTGGCTGTTTTTGGAATGTATCACCGGACCGGGAATTCATTGTAAATATCGCGAAGTGGGGTTAGCGGATGTTTTTGCATGCGAATGCCTACCTTGCATCTCATTTTCGTTAGCTATCGCTGACAAAAGTGGCAATCGAAAAAATTGACGTTTTCGCCAGAAAACTGTTGCTAACTGCGGTTAGTGGCAACTTGTGAATATGGCAATAAAAAAAAAGCAGCTGTAACGTCAAAGAATTGACGCTACGGCGGCATTAAATCCTTGTACATATGCCCCTCTGAATAAGTGTTTTGCAAGGGCTGGAAAAATTGCATGGATTTAAGCTTGCAGAAGGCAATGTTTGTTTGTATATCAGGCAAACCAACAGTGTAAACTGGTCCAGCAGACCACAAAATAGGCCCACAAACAGCAAAAAAACAAGGACAGACAATGACCTGTAAGAGCAGCCCTACGGGCACTCACTGATTGCCTTAGAGCCCAGTCTAACCCTCACTACTGACAGCATTCTTAAACCCCTCACAACCACTCACATATTACTGAGAAAACTCATTCGCCTCACAGACTAGTAATTAAACACTAATGACTGCACTCTCATACCCCTCACAGATTAGCAGTCACACATTACCAGCAGCGTTCTTGCAGCCCTCAAGGAGCAGCAGTGGCACACTACTGGAACCTCTCACACCCCTCACACACTAGCAGTCATACACTATTAATAACACTCTCACACCCCTCACAAACTAACAGTTGACACCGGAATCAGTCTTGCACCCCTCACAGACTAGCCGTAACACAATATCGACAGCACTCACATCTCATCACTCACTAGCACTACATCTCATCACCCCCTATCACTCACACACTGCCTGAAGCTCTCTCACACTCTTCCCAGTCTAGCAGTAAAGCCAATTGGTATTGCTAATAACTCAAAGCGCTTTGTCATTGATTGGCAACTTTGTGTGTGAGGTCTTGTGGACAGCCGAGTGGGCACATGCAAGAATGATTCAAGCATTTATGACTGGATTTACGGGTGACTTTGCACATGGTTGAATGAATGAGTGACTGCATGAATGAAAGCATGAAGGCAATTTCAGATAAATGCCAGACCGATTGGCTTTGCCAATGCTTGTTTTAAGTTAGAAGCAAACTGTTCACAGCATGGGGATCCTCAAGGATAAAACATCATCCTACACGTAGAATCCATGGTACAATCCTTTGCAAAGCAGCACTAAAGGATCCCCTTTTATATGGCAAGCAGATGTGGAGTTTTGGCAATCTGAAAAGCCGACCATAATCAAACAAGTGCAGCTCCCAAGGAGTGCTCATTATCGGTGACAGTAACCTTTTCAATATAGCCCACAAACAATGGCACAACAAACACCCAACTAAGAGCCTCCCCAACCAGAATTAGAAATTGCAGCTTAACAATAGACCAAGAAAAATGAATGACCGTCACATTTTTCAGACAAATCTTTTCAATAGGATTTTGCACTATTTGAGCAATTTGCTTCTGCGTAATTAAGGAGAATTTAAGAAAAGTCACATGAAAATATGCTTACTTATGCAAAATCATAACTGGTATTTTGAGCTATATCTTAGTGCGAAATAAATCCTCGCGTTGGAAGCGAGGACGCAAGCGGAATGCAAAATTACTGAAATTAAATAAAATTATACCTGAGTAATATAAATTCCCCCCGGGCCTACTTTTCATATGAAGGCATTAAAGCTGACCCCTGAAGGGTGGCTGTCCTACCCCAGCATTAATACCCATGAATGTCCAGCAGGTCTGTAGTTTCTTAGGGACAGCAGCAAAAGGCTCATACCGACTATAGGCATGCTCGCAGAATCACTTTGACACTTGGTCAATAAGGACGCTTCATATGAGATATCAATGTTCTTGCATTTAAAAATCTGAAGGGCTCTCTATAGAGTGTCTAGGTGTTGCCACACCTTGACACAAGACAGCACTTTCAGCTCATAGTGGATGCTTGCACCTGGGACTAAGCACTGCACTGACACAAGTCAATATCAACAGTGCTGTATGGCCCATTGAATAGCCAATCAACCATTTACTTCCATTGAACAGAGACACTCATAAATCAAATGGGAAGCTATTCCCATGCAATGGGGATGGCAGCATTCCCACCTTGATCTGCACAGGCACCCAATTCAGGAGTTCACATGCAACAAAATGCTAGCGCTCCTTTTCCTGGGCTCTGGGCTTCACCCACCTCCATGAAAAGGAAAATTGGCTCCCCAATTACAAGATTAGCTGAAGATCATTACACATCTACATAGGCACCATTCAGCTGCCTATGTAGACACACAAGGATGGCCACTGCCAGAGAGAAAATAGAGGCAAGGAACTCAGGGAACACGTGAGAACCATCATCAGATTAGCTCTTCCTAAAGCGACCACCCCCGGGCACATAGGTAGAGAAACAGCTGAAGACATGGGCGAAGCTCCTTAATGAATCAAAGCAAGAATGTGTTGGAAGACAACAAGCATCAATAAGTGCTGTCAGCATTTACGATACTATACCATGAATTTGCAGGGTCACGTAAAGGCCTCGTCTTCCTAGATACCAGACTTATTATTCCGACCATGCTCCCTGCTCATATTCAGAAGCTTATGTGCTCAAGCTTTCAAGGCATAGGCAAGACAAAAGAAGGACAAGAGAGAGGGCATGGTTCAAAGTCATTGATAGACAGGTAGAAAACATTGCTTCACACTTGTGCCAGGCAGCAGGAGCAGATGCTCCACCCTGCTCTTAATTTCAGAACATTAGAAATGTGGGTCTGTGAAAGTGCAAGCTTTCACTCTCACTGTACATAAAGTGCAAATGCATGAGGAGATGCATTACACCATCCATTGTTCTTTAAATTCAATTCTGACAAGGTCACCGAATTGACGTGAGAGTGTGTGTCTCCAGTCCAGAATGGGAGCGAAAGCTGTCTTGCCAGCAGCCTACCACTGTTGTTAGGTTCACCTCTTGGGATTTTGGGCCTGCCCTCAGGCGGAGTGTGGAATACACTTGGAGCCACCACATAGTGGCCCACCTGTTACGGTGTGGGCATTGTCTGTAATCCGACACACTCTGCGGCGTATGGAATCACTGATGTTCGAGTGAGGTTTCACACATAGCAATGGCTGGACTACGGATGCTCCAGCATGCAAGTCTGAGGGAGCTATGGCTTGGGCAGACCAGGTAGACCATGGACATGGTGGTGCAGCACCATGCCGATTGATCCAACCGTCATACTTCCTGGTTCTGTGATACCTGAATGATGATCGTTCATGCCTTGGTCTGCAGGAGCTGCCGGCCCAACCCCAGGCAGTTCTTCTACCCGCCATAACACTGAAACGAAAAGCATATCCTTGCTAATCACCTCCATGAATTAATCTATTTGCATGGATTGGATTTTACACTCAAGCAATTTATTTGTGAAATTGTAAAGTTTAAAAAAAATAACTAGCCTTGGCTAGCAGAACAGTCCAAAAGGAGCCTGATACAACGGGAGCATGAGGATCAAAAGGAGAAACCATAAAGTTGCCGGTTCATCTTGCCCCCCGCAAACCTTTCCAGCACTCCATCAGCCCATCAATTTTACTTTTAATGATACCCTTTACACGTGTCACAGTTGCCCCCCACCTTTGGATGAGACATACACCTAAAAACGTTGCCTATTCCCCTATTTCCAATAAAATCCTACTTCTTGAGATGAGGTTCTAAATGTATAAACTTTTAAAAATCCCTCTACCAAAGCGCGTCTCTTTGTGTCTCCAGAAGTTCAGGAAAGATCTCTATACACGCAAAAAAAGTCTTATTATTTGCCTTAAGGTGCTTTCTGCAAAATGTGACCCTCATGGATGTATTTCCAAAGCCTACATGTTTTTCCTCTCCCACTTACGCTGCCCCTTGCAGACGTACTGATTAGGTACCCCTAACTATATGTTGCTTGTTTGGATTTAAACCCTAGTGTGTACATCCCTACTCGGGCTCCTACGTGTGCATCAGTATATTTTTTGGTCCCCTCATCTGTCCCCAGTGCTTTATTTCTGCTGGTGTTTGCAAGTAGTGTACCCTGGCACTCATTTTTGGGGACCAGGACATATTGTTGAGAAACATGGGACAATAGCGACAAAGGGGGAAAGGAGGGGAAAAAAGAACCTTCTGGAATGAGATGGGAAGTGTAGGGTGGTGCAAGAAAGACGCATGATATTGAATCAAGACTAGGCAGACTTGGTATTCAACAATCCCAGGACTGTGCAGCGTCAGCAGCAGGCTCCTTAGAAAAACTGTGAGCCCCTGCACTTCGGTTTTTATTATAGGTTTATAGTGGGCTACACCGGCCATTAAAGGCCCACACAGGCATTAAATGAGGGACTTTAAAAAGGGAGCAGGCCTTTAATGGCCTGTTTAGCCCAGCTATTGTGGGCTATAAAGCTATTGGAACATTCCGCCCCATCAGGTCAGAATGTTCTAAATAGTGAAACAAAGACCTTTCGGAGCCGGAGGGGGTAGAAAACCCCTCGGCTCCAAAGCCTTTTTCAACAGCTGTTGCTGTGAATGTTTTACAGCTAACAGTTGCGCACGGGGCCATGTTAGCTTTTGAACAATCACAGCTAGAGCTGTGAATAGAGGCTGAAGTCAGCCCCAGGTTCTACCTGGCTTGAATGAACTGCTTTTTGTAGTTCAGGCAAGCCAGGGAGACCCAAGAGCTGAGCAGCATTCACCCCTCCCTCCATCTAAAGCCCTAGTACTACAGAGATACAGAAGGAGGGAAGGGTGAAGGCTGCATGTGTTCTCCTACATTGCCTCTGCCTTTCTTTTTCCTCTGCCTGATTAATATATTTTCGAGAGGCAGGGGAAAGAGAAAGGCAGAGGCTGTGTATTAGGACATTGAAATGTTGAGAGCAGCGGGCCTATATCAGTTCATTTAGGCAGCTACTGATCCATTGTCTTCATGGAGTTCTCAACATTCCAATGTTCTACTATAGCCTTATAGCCCTCCGTAGTAGCGGGCTATACTGGCTATTAAAGGCCCGCTCCAGCGTTAAAGGCCCGAGCCGAAGGCGAGGGCCTTTAACAAGGGAGCGGGACTTTAATAGCCGGTATAGCCCAGCTACGAAGGGCTATAAGGCTATTAGAACATTCTGCCACTAGAGGGCAGAATGTTCTAACAAATAAAACAAAGGCTTCTCGGAGCCCGAGGGGGTTTAAATCCCCTCGAGCTCCGAGAGGCCTTTGTTCACAGCAATAGCTGTGAACAAAAGCAACATTGGAATGTTGCTCTGCGGGCCTTTACCGGCCCCGTAGAAGCTCGGAGCACTCCATTGTATTCAATGGAGTGCTCCACATTCCAATGTTCTAATACAGATTAAGCACTGTCTGTCCCCAATAGACTGATTCATGTGTTCCATTCTTGTGTGGGCCCTTCATGTGCTTACACCCACCACATTCCTCCTCCAGTTTGAGCCTATGTTTGCACCAAGGATACTTTGCAAACATAACCCTTTGCTGCTCCATTGCTCTTTAAAAAATGCGCCAAAAATGATATGGCGCAATTCGTAATTTGAAGTCCTTTTCAAGTAAAGAATTTCCTGCCATCATGACATCTTTAAACTAGTCAAAGAAAAGCAAACATAAGTTCCTAATAAAAAAATGAGATAAAGGGCATATAAATGTCAATATAAACATGGCTGAAAAGAAGGCATGTCATGGAAAGTGACTGGGAACTTTTTCTTAGTCCCCATTGACGTATGTCAGCCTTGTGTGGGAAGCAGAATCCGTTTCCAAGAAATTTGGCATTCATCTCCACCACCTATATTGACTACTTTATAGCAGCCTCCTAGATTCCCCCCTAGGCTGAGGTCAGCCTCAGTGAGACAAGAAAAGAAATGATCACTCAGCGCGCAGGGGAAAGCAGCGAGCACAATCCAGCTTGGAACGTTGCAAGGCAGGAAATATGTCATTTCTTCTTCTGTGCACATTGCCAATATGCAGTGGCAGCTGGTGACATCTGAAAGGGGTCGGCGGTGGGTATGACTTATGTAGCGAACAAAACATGCAAGTTCAATTAACAAACATGGGTTTCAGCGGGGAAAAAAGGTTGGCAAATAGTGCATCTTAATGAAAAGTTGTAATGAAGAATTTAGCAAGAAAGCAAGGGGGGTCTGTAAAGCAATTGTGAACTTGTCTTGAAATATGCAAACATATTAAAAATTGCCCCATATCTTACTACATAAATATGTTCAACGGTAAGGATAGTGTGCAAATTGTACAGAGCAACACCTTCAGGTCCTTTAAAGTGTGTGCTTAACCAGTGTCTTGCACTGCATGAGGCATCACCTTTGGAAGGAAATGCTCTAACCAGGCTTAAGGAAGCACCCGCAGTTGCTGGCTGCAATCAGTCATGTAGAAATATGTGCAGACACGCCTTTAAGTGGGATGAAAAAAGTGTGGCGCCTCTAAAAGGGAACATATAAAATACATTTCTGTGATTCCCATAATGAGCCACCCAACCTGTATTTTGTTTTCTCTCTGAACTGTTATTGCTTCAGATAAATAACGCAACACCCGATATGCACCTAAAACCTGCCAGTACTGTTGGCTTTGTTAATGGTTTTTAGCTGTTTAAGGTGAATGAGTAACAATGATTTGTCATAAACTATTCACATTGAAAATGTTTCAATTCTGAAATTGTGAAACTGAATTAAGAATTAAATATTTATTGAGGCCTGTGGTAGGAGTTTTGGTCTTCAGTTGTGTGCACCTTATGACAGACATGTATGCCCTTTTTCTCTCCACGTCTCACTCATCTGCTCATCTTCAACCTCATCTCTTTCCTCTTCGGCACCCTCTTTTCCCTCTCCACCAATGCACTTTCTCTCATCTCCCTCACTTCACCGCCTCCAAACATGCACTGCACTCACTCACATAAGCACTTTATTTTCTTTTACTTTTCGCTTGTAAATATTTTGACAACTGTGTACTCCCTTCACACACATTTAGACAGAATTTGAATTGCAACTGGAATACATGACCATTACTCTGTGTGCTCTGCAGAGATGTCAACCTACTGACAGGCACTGTGGGAAGCTCATAATGCCTTCAACCTCAGCACCAGAGCTCTTAATCAAAGCCTTTTATAAACACCCCCTGCATGATTAAAAGTATGCACTATAAAAAACTAATAACATACAGAAACATAACATGATGGAAATAGCTAAAACTCTTGAAGAATGCAAGATTAGGTAAAACTTGTGTGAAATAAAAGAGGAAATAAATTGCTGACATGCAGTACCTTAACGTTTTTAACATTCATTGTTCGGAAATCAATCTGTGTTTTTGGCATTAATGTTAAGGGCATGAAGAGAGGGCCCATTTTATTTCCATATGACAGAGTCAGAACCCCAGAATAACGCAACCACAAATATCAAGAATGCTACAGCGTGTAACAGTTTTCCGAGTGGGGATTAAACATTTTAGACCAATTGCACCGCTCAATCTAAACAGAAAAGGACCTTAATAAGAAGCAAGTTCGTATGTCATATTCTACGCATGACGGGGCATATCAGCAACAGCCAGCGATAATTATCGCTAAGCGCGCTTAGCGCGAGGATAATTATCGCCGGCTATCGCTGGATTATATCGCCGAGATAGCGCGCTATCAGCAACGCGTATCTCCAATGCGATACAAAATCCAGCGATAGCTGCAAAGTGTGCGATTATCGCGATAAGAGCACAGCGATAGGAGAATCCTTGTTAATAGGGCAGGGAGGGCTTATCCTCACAATCCACCTTCCATAGGATACAATGGCTAAGGGGCATATTATCAAGGCCCCGCGATAAAATTATTGCCGCTTTAGCGTCCGTTTTCGGGCGAAAAGCGGCGATAATTTTATCGCACTATCAGCAAGGACACGCTAGCGCGTGTTCCTATGCTTCTTCGCCAGTTTCCTTGACGCCCAGCTTTGCAACGCTAATGATATGCAAAGAGGGCGTACCTGACTAAAATAACGTGAGAAATGTCACTAACGAACCTTTCTCCTATTATCAATCTGCTCGCTAACCTGCGTAGCGATGATAATAGTAGCGCTAACCGCGCTTATCGCAGGTTTCATTACGCCTGCATTTAATTTAATCTTACTTAGCCATTGTATCCTATGGAAGGTGGATTGTGAGGATAAGCCCTCCCTGCCCTATTAACAAGGATTCTCCTATCGCTGTGCTCTTATCGCTGGATTTCCAGCGATAATCGCACATTTTGCAGCTATCGCTGGATTTTGTATCACATTGGAGATACGCGTTGCTGATAGCGCGCTATCTCGGCGATATAATCCAGCGATAGCCGGCGATAATTATCCTCGCGCTAAGTGCGCTTAGCGATAAATATCGCTGGCTGTTGCTGATATGCCCCTAAGTAAGATTAAATGCAGGCGTAATGAAACCTGCGATAAGCGCGGTTAGCGCTACTATTATCATCGCTACGCAGGTTAGCGAGCAGATTGATAATAGGAGAAAGGTTCGTTAGCGACATTTCTCACGTTATTTTAGTCAGGTACGCCCACTTTGCATATCATTAGCGTTGCAAAGCTGGGCGTCAAGGAAACTGGCGAAGAAGCATAGGAACACGCGCTAGCGTGTCCTTCCTGATAGTGCGATAAAATTATCGCCGCTTTTCACCCGAAAACGGACGCTAAAGCGGCGATAATTTTATCGCGGGCCTTGATAATATGCCCCGACATTTTTTGGGGTATTCTACAAATCAGGGCATTATAAGGACATATTTCTACCTTTGCGCTTGTCTGATATTTGGATCAACTTTGCAAGGGAACAAAACCCCTGTTCGTCTTTTGGATTAATTTTACTGGGGAACAAATACCGCAGCTCAACTTCTAAAGGGGCCAGCGACCTACGGCCACGGCCTGAGATATTACAGTGGGAGAGGTCAGTGTGACCAGCGCATTATACCTAATACAAGGTTAGCATTGTAACACTTACTATTACGAAGGACTAGGCGCCAAATCTCACGTACTGTTCTCACATCCAGTCCTACCCTGTGACAAATGAGAAAGGGTGGGATCATTACCTGTGAAAGACGGACTTCTGGCCTCATACAAGGATGCAGCCTAAAACGCCAGAAACCGTCATGAAGCTTACAGTGGATACCACTATAGAATATCATGACACAGAAGGGCTTTAGAAAAGTAAGCCCTGCGTCATGCATCACATTGCAGAACGTTGATTTATTGCCTGGCTTCTTGCTCACTGTTCATTAATAAATCAGTTGATCTGTTTAATATATTTTGTAGTAAACATGTAGGAATTTTAGAAGGGCGCCGGGCCGGAGCCCATAATGGAGAAACTGCCACTGTCAATGTGTGTATACCATTCAGGGGCAATACATTTTCTGGGTCCGGTGAAAAAGCCCCCTGCCCTACCACGCCTTATTTATTTCTTTATATCTCAGTTCATGCTGTCTTTTAATTCCGCTTTCATCTGTGACAGAAAAACACCAACATCTGAGCTTCATTTTGTTTACCTATCCGTTAATGCTTTTATCCACCCTGCCAGTGCTTAATTTGAACCAGTGGTTAAAGATGGGGCCCTGTGGCACTCTTTTTTGGGAACTAGGACTTAGTTTTAATCATCAGACTTTGAAGAGGCAAGAGAAAGGGAGAAAAGGGGGTAATGTGGAGGTAGAAAATGATGGGAAAATATTGACAAAGGGATAAAGCAGAGATGAAAAAGAACCTGGAAGAGTGAGATAAACGGACAGGGAGAATAAAACATGGACATCATTTAAGGATTGCTATGAGTCGCAGATGTGACCCTGGCTTGCCCCTTATGATTCCTGGCGCTGTCTTTGAGACCACTGGCCTCAGAGGTGGCAAAATCAGTGACAACTACACAGGGACAGCCTGTCCTTATGGATGTCAGTTGGGCTTCACTCTCCTTGTTTGCTGTCAATTTTTTTTATTTTACCAATGGGAAATAATACTCTATTATGCAGTGTCAGTGTAATAAACATGACGCACAATTAGCTGGAATGAGACTTTTGCAAGCAGCTGTGGTAAGTAAAAAAAAAAATCTTGTTAAATGTATGCAGTGCGGGGCGTGGCCAAGCGGTCCGACATGGCGGACGCGCTGTAACATCGCTCCCGTTGCCGGCCGATAATCCTGCATGAATCCTGCCATCCTACAGCAGCTGTCTCCCTACCGACCATCCATGAGACACGGTGAGGCGGTGGGACACCCGTAACGCCTGCACCGGGTGCTTAATCCCGCCGTAGAGCTGCCATATCTGCTGGCGAGGCTGGGCCCAGGACTCGGCCTAGCCGTGCCTTGCCTCCGGCGTGACGGGCTTGCTGCCGCGGTCTGTGGGTGGACGCAAGCCTCGCTTGCCAGTGGGGGTCCGTCCGGACATCGCCCTGCTGGGACCCATCTGCCGGGTGATTGGGCTGCCTGCGACTGGAGACTGACTACTTCGCCAGCTTGTGGGCCGCTGGTAGGGCCTCCTGCTCCGTTGCCGCCCCGGGGTCCCTGCGGTAGACAAAAGCGACATCGGCGGTCGGTTCGGACCGTGACACCCTTGACCCTCCCCCCGTATAGGGGATACACCTCCGGGCTCCCAGATTTGGCCTGGGCAGCCTGGCATGCGGCGATTGGAGTCGCGGTGAGGCCCAGACGTGCGGCCGCCCGCTCCTTTTCCTCCTGCCTGCGGTGAAGCCTAGCGGGTGTGGCCTGCCACCTCCCTGCCCACCCGCCTCGATACTGAGCACCTGATGGCCCCAGTGGAGATCACGGACTATCCGCCTGCGGTGAGCGGCTTCTCACGGTTTTCGGTGGCTGTTCCGGCCATGCCCCCCGTGGGGCCTGCTCACGTGGTGGCCCCGGCGTGGAGTCCTATTGCGACCTAGGGCCTGCCTCTATCCAGCGACGTCCCGGTGAGTGATCTGGGCCCCTTCTCACCTCCCATTTCTATCGCCCCTCTGCAAGGGGGCTGACACACTTCCCAGATCGTTGCGCTGGCCTGGGGGTTGCTTACTCTAAATGGTGTGTGGCCTTTCCCTTGACCGGACATCGTCACTGCCCAGCTCCTCTCAGTGCTCCTGGCGGATTCTGTTGGCTGCCCTGCCACCGGTGGCACCGGCCTGGCCGCTGCTGGTGCGGTGGGGGCTGGAAACGCCCATTAGGGGGGTCACCACCTATGGAAGCGGCCGGACTAGGTCCTGGTGCGGCTTGTGGGTGTCGGGCCCTCCCCCGGTGTCCGCTCCCGGCCGACCAGTGGTGTGTCCCTGCGGGGCTGTGTTCCGGCGACCTACTGGCCTATCACGTACTCTGGACCTCCATCTTGGACCGTCCCTCCCCAGCATTGATCATAATGGCTAAAGATAAGATAAGCCTACTGGAGCTACGTCCAAACAATCCACCATAGACAAATACACTGGGGCCAACACCCAGTTGCCCGGCCCGGAGACTGCCGCGACTGCTATCCCTGACAATGCCGCGCTCTTGGGGGCTATCACGCAAGTGGAAGACGCAGAGGACCGAGCTCGGAGGAATAACCTCCGTTTTGTGGGTTTTCCTGAGGGCTGTGAGAGCAACAACGCCGTTGCCTTTTTAACTAAATGGCTTATGGACTGGCTCCCTGCTGACTCCCTGTCCTCCTGCTTTATCATCGAACGGGCACATCGAGTCTTGCAGCAGCAGCCACCCCCGGGGGAGCGTCCCCGTCCACTAATCGCCCGCTTCCTCAACTACAGATACCGTTATATGATTGTCCAACAAGCTCGGCTCAAGGGAGTCCATACTTACGCCTCTCAGCCCATCATGATTTTCCCCGACTATACTAAACTGGTCCAGCAGAGCCGACAGTCATTAACCGAGGCCAAGGCCCGTCTGCGTGGCCTGAAAATTCAATATTCCTTACTATTCCCGGCCCGTCTACGTGTCTCATACAAATCACAGACCTACCTCTTTGATACACCTGAAGAGGTCTTCAACTGGACAGACGAATCGGTTATACGGAAGATCAACGCCCCTCCTGGAATGGACTCCAACGCTTCATCGGTGGGCTCTGGCCGGGACTTGCCCAGACTCAACAGGAAACAGAAGCGCCGGTCAAGCTCGAGACGAAGATCCCAACCCCGCAGTAGCTCTCGTAGACCCGCAACAGATGGGCGGCAATCCCAGTCACCTTAATAAATGAACACTCTCGAACTGTGGAAAAGACATTTCTCTCTTGATGGCAATTCAAATTTGGGCTACATAGTCTTGTACATTTTAATAAGACTGAAGACGCTTTAATGTATGTTTCATGTTCTGTTGGGATCCATTGGAAGGGAGCGGATCCTACCCCCTGTTGGGGGCGGGACGTTCGCCATACCGTGACAGATGCTTCAACGTTATTGAGGTATTGGGGGGTGAGGGGGGAGGTGTGGGGTTCTGGGGAAATTTATGTTACTTGTTAGTGTCACAGTGTTCTACTTCCTGCTTCGACTCCGCGCACATTACAATACCCACTTGTTGGTCTATTTGCATGATATATACCCGACATGACCGACGCTCAGGCGAGGCAATTAACCATTATTAGCTGGAATGTCCATGGCTTATTGGATAAGGTCAAACGAGGGGCTATACTCCGTCAGGCTAGGCGATACAACACAGACATCCTGATGCTGCAGGAAACACACCTGCTGGGCAATAAGACGCTCTGCCTGGCGCGCTTCGGCTTTGCCCAGACTTACCATTCTGGTTTTACTAGGGATTCTCGGGGAGTGGCGATATTAACCCATCGCAGACTGCCATTTGTCCATGAACAGTCTTGGTCTGACCCCCAGGACAGGTATATAGTGGTGTCTGGCATGCTTTACGGTGAACGCCTCACTCTAGTTTGTGTGTATGCCCCCCCTCCCTTGTCGTCGACCTTGGTGGAGCAGGTGACTTCCCTTTGGCCTGTTGTTAGCTGGGGGCGACTGGAATGATGTTATGTGCCCCTTAATGGATAGATGGCGCAGCACAGGGCCGCAGACTGACACGCGCGAGTCGAAACTCCACACGCTGACTCAGGGATTGGGATGGGTTGATTCTTGGCGAAAACTACACCCTGCCGCAAATGAATACACATATTTTTTGACCATACACAATTCCTTCTCTCACCTTGACTACATATTTATATCTGCCCCTCTCGTCCACAAAATTGAGATGGCAGAGATCTTGCCCAGAGGCCTGTCTGATCACTCTCCAGTTACACTGGTATTACGTTTGGGCCCTGATCGCTCCCCGCCCCGCTGGCGCCTCTCGACATGGTTACTACAGGATGATTCCTACCATCAACAGATGTATAAAGCCCTTACTGAATACTTTTAACATAATATCGGCACCGTGGACTCCCCAGGGACCCTTTGGGAGGCCATGAAGCCAACACTGCGGGTGGTGGACATTGCTTTCTGCACTGCGCAGCGTCGGCAGCGCCATGAGAAACTGGTCCACATGGAAGCGCAAATCTTAGACTTAGAACGCAGGAGCAGAGAGGTCGATGGCGCGGCAGCTCGCCGCCAACTCCCCATCGTACAACAACTATACGCCAGCGACCTGCTGGACGAAGCCAAACTGTATTGGCTTGCCACGCGTAGCCACATCTATCAGTGGGGTGACAAATCTAGCGCCCTTTTGCACAGCCTGTGCCAGCAGATGCTCTGACCTGTGACCCTTCCCAAAATCCGGGGTCCGACGGGTGAGCCTTACAGACCCTGCTCGCATCGCTACCAACTTCGCTGATTATTACACAGACCTATACACCCCGCGAGAGACACTCCCTGAAGCCACCATTGACCACTTTTTGGCCGATCTGCCCCCGCAGTCCCTGCCAGATTCTGTGCGTGACGACCTGGATGCCCCGATCACGACAGAGGAGGTCCAGAGAGCTCTTGCGGATATGCGCTCGGGTAAAGCACCGGGCCCAAACGGATTTCCGTGTGAGTTCTACAAGAAATACTCATCCCAAATATCAGCACATTATTTGGCGGCTCTTAATGCTGCTGTGGAGGATGGCCGCCTCCCGGCTGACTGGCATCATGCCGAGATAGTGGTCTTCCCAAAGCCGGGCCGACCCCCAGAGCTGCATGCCTCATATAGACTGATCTCCTTACTCAACGTGGAGGCCAAACTCCTGGCCAAAATCATTGCTAACCGCATTGTCCCATACATTACAACACTGGTCCATCCTGACCAGGCGGGCTTTATGCCCAACCGTGCCACCCGACACAATATTAGTCGCGCACATAACGCTATCGCCTCCGTGGATCGCCTGAATGAGCCAGCTGCGCTCCTTCTTGCCGATATCGATAAGGCCTTCGATTCCCTCAGCTGGACCTATCTATTTGCACTTTTGGACCGCCTAAACATTGGCCCTAGACTTCTTAATTACATTCGCCTCCTATACACAGACATCACCGCCTCGGTGCGGATCACTGACTCAATGTCGCGGCCGCTCCACATCAGAAGAGGCACTAGGCAGGGATGCCCCCTATCTATTCGCACTTGCCATGGAACCACTCGCGGCATGGGTGCAAATCGACGCCCAGGTATATGGTTTTGAGTGGTCGCGCGAGTTGTCCGATCGTATAGCGCTATACGCTGACGATGTTCTATTCTTTTTCACACGCCCAAACAGATATGGCCCACACCTGCTTTGAATAATGGAAATATTTGCCCAAAACTCCGGTCTCTATATGAACGCTCGCAAGTCTTACCTGTGGCCTTTGTGCGGGAGCGATCAGCTTGGGACCTGGACACAACAGGTGACGGTGGTACCCGATGGCTTTAAATACCTTGGGGTGTTCTTGTCGTCGTCTCAACCTGGCTCCTGGACTAAAAATCTGGCCCCTCTGCTGCCTCAGATTAGACAACAGGTGAGCTCCTGGTCACGTCTGCCCCTGACACTGTTCAGCAGATCGGCCATTTTTAAAATGGTCTTGCTACCTTATCTGCTCTACCAACTCCAAAACCATCCCTACCCAATACCACATACATGGTTTCGGCAATTAAACTCAGTCCTTAGCCATTTCTTCTGGGGGGGGGCTAAGTGCGGGTCGCCCTATGAACGTGCTTTCAGTCCACGTACTGTGGGAGTCTTGCGACCCCGGATATTCAGACTTGCCATGCAGCGTCCCATCTCCTCATCTCAAATGATTGGTGGTATGGTGATAGACGTGACCCTGCCTATGCGCTCGAGCGGTGGCTAATAGACTCTAAATCTTTACACATGATTCTACACTCTAACGCGACACTCAAGCCACTACCGCCCGCAACCTGGACAGTCTTTGTGATCTGGCGTCAGGCTCTGCACAGGATCGGGTGGTGGGGCAGACTTACTAAGGAGACTCCTCTCTGGCGCAATGGCCTCCTACCGCAACTGCTTGAACTCCCGGGGTTTGCGAGCTGGGACGCTATTGGAATCTCAACGGTTGGTGATGTTCTTCGAGGTCGGACCCTCAAGTCATTCCAACAACTACAATCTGACTTTCAAATGCCCCAATCCCAATTTTATAAATATCTTCAATTTCGCCACGCATTCTCCCCCTACCTTGCACAGCAGGACATCATCCCCGACTTTAACCCCATTGAGGCCAAGGTGTTTTTGGGTGAGATGGGCGCACACAAAATTACAGCACTATACCGCACCCTGGTCACTAATAGTCACAACACATTTTACAGGACCAGGGAGGCCTGGCAGGAAGCCCTGGGTCCACTTGACGAAGACGACTGGGTGGAGGTTCTTGAATCCCCGCGAGGTGCGGCCATTTCGGCACGCCTTCGACTTATACAATTCAAATACCTCCACAGGGTTTACTTTACTCGCCACAGGCTTTGGCGCGCTGGGATGATTGCGTCTCCGTTGTGCCTGCGCTGCGGATTGGCTGAGGGCACCTTCCTCCACACGACATGGGACTGTACTACCCTATCGCGGCTTTGTCATGGGTTTCTGGCCTGCCTCTCCGAGGTCTTGGGGTGGGATGTTCCACGGTCTCTGCGTTTAACTATGCTTCACATTACCAATGAGATCGGAGGTAATAGATACAAAAGGCACTTGCTATTTCTGGGGCTTACCTTGGCTAAGCGCGACATTGCCATGGCTTGGAAGGCGACGTCCCCGCCCTCAGTTGGGGCATGGAAGCGAGGCCTTGATTTCTCCATGGGGCTGGAAATTCCGATTTTTAAGGCACGGGGATGTCCCCAGAAACACCCGAAAATATGGAAGCGGAGGGCCGATTATCCAGGTCTATATCTTGAACCTATCCCCCCAGCACTATGTACTGATGATGTGCCATGAAGATCCAAAGTTGAGTATGCGCACTGTGACCAATTGTACTTATACTAATTTATCGCGATTGGAGTCAATATCTAATATTGTTTACATGAACATTGCGACACTGCTGTTCTTTGTTTATAATGTTTACTTTCATATGATTCAATCCTATGTATCCTCATTCTCTCGACAAATCTATTGTAAAAATGTGACATCTTTACTAATGCCATATTATGTATATGATGATTTGCCCTGGACCTTCCTGGGTTCATTTTGCCTGTCAACAATAAAATCTGTTGTGAAAAAAAAAAAATATATGCAGTGCATGTGCTTGCGAGTGAGAGTATGTTTACATGACAGAGAGTGTGTGTATATGTGAGTATGTGTGTCTGTATGCGTAAGCTCGAGTTTGGGAGTAAAGATGAATGAGAGTAACCGAGAGTGAGTAAGAATGAGTGACATTGTGTGTCTGTAGGCAAGAGTCAGAGTGAGTGAGAATAAGAGTGACTGCGGGTGAGTAAGAATGAATGTGAAGGATTGATAGTGTGAGACCCAATCTAAGAATGAGAGGGAGTGCTTGAATGTAATTTAGAGTGAATGAGTAAGTCGGACTGAGAAAAAAGCAAGTTAGTGAGAGGAAGATTGAGTGTAGGTGAGTGATAAAGAATGAGTGCGTGTAAGAGTAAATGTGAGTGAGTTCGAATTTATGAGTGAATCAGAGTGAGTGATAAGTGAGAATGAGGAAGTGACCATAAGAGTAAGTGCAGGAGACGGAGTGACAATATGTGACTGAGTGCAAGCAAATGAAAATTAATGTGAGAATAAGTGAGGGTGAGTGAGAATAAATGTGAGTGAGATAATTTAAGTGAGTGTGAGTGAGAATTTGGCATTATGTTGGCAGGACTTCAATTGGCCCTGGCATGCTGAAGTTAATTCTTGGTTTACAGAGAGCAAAATACTGGCACTGGAAAACTGGAGGCAATTCTTAGCCTGAGATGCACCTGTGTCAAAATATTGGCATTGGCTTACTGGTGGCAATTCTTGCTATAATGGGCACCCAAGGTAAAAAAAACTGGCACTGGCATACTAGAGGTAATTCTTGGCATATGGAGTACCTGTGGAAAATGCTGACATAGCTGAGGAAATTCTGGGATTAGTGAGCACCGGTGGGAGAATGTTGGTGCTATCACATTTTAGGTTCTACTTGGCATGAGGGAGAATAGCTGTGGCATACAGCAGAAGAAGAACCATGGCAAAATGATGGCCCTGAAATACGGATATAATTGTTTATATAAAAGTAATCTATGGTATATGGATAGCATTAATAGCACAATTCTGAAACCGGTATATTGTAAGTAATTTGGCCGAAGGGAACAACAATAGCATATGGGGAGCAAGCACAACAAAATTCTGGCTCTGGCACATGGAGGTCATTGTTTAAGTATGGTGGCTCCACACAACATTTTGGAAAAATCTGTGTCAGCTCTTGGGGAGCACCAGGTTTCATGTGGTTGGCACACCATGAAAGGACTTGACTGTTTAATGTGTGCTCTTTCAGAGCCTATAGCAATGTAGTAAACATGTTAAAGTTGTGCTTTAAAATGCACCATTTCATCCAATGTTTTCCACTTTTTCTTATGGGGACAATCCTAGCTAAAATCCCCAAGAAGAGGTCTGGCTAACACATGAAAGCTAGTTTTAAACCAAGCATTGTCAAAGACACCCTAATATAGGTGGCATTTAAAATAAACATTGATCCATTTTGTGTTTTTATTTAGTTATTATGGAATGGTAGGATTCACACCCCAGTCAACCAACAACCCAATTTCTCACATTAGTTCACAGAGTGAGTATTGAGGATGGAATGAGCCCGATGGTGGTGCACGGATACAGGTGTGCTCACATGGGGGAGCTCATTTGAGACTAATGGTGTGATCAGGCAGGAGGTTGTATATAATTGTGTACAGTTTGGTCTACTGCAGATAATGAGAAATACAGTGGAGAATCGCAATTTTGCCTTGGGACTCACACCAATGTGGTGAGGTAATCATTGAATGATATCATTAACTAAGTGAGAAGGACTTAGCACTGGGACTTAGGATTCATTCTGGTTTCTATCTTGGTCCAATGCAGGTGCAATAGTCAAAAGACTGGGGGGCATATTAGCAAGACCCACGTTAAAATTATCGCCGTTTTAGCGGCAGGAAACTGCCGCTAAAACGGCGATAATGGGCTTGCTAATATGCGTTATAGAATTCCAATAGAAGCCCAGGTTAGATGTGCAGGACATCTAACCTGGGCTTCTATTGGAATTCCATAACGCATATTAGCAAGCCCATTATCGCCGTTTTAGCGGCAGTTTCCTGCCTCTAAAACGGCGATAATTTTAACGTGGGTCTTGCTAATATGCCTCCATGTCCTGAAGTGACCCTAACAATCAAACTGGGTCAAAACATTGACAAACACTCCCTCTTGGTTGACTGATAAAAGTGAATCGATAGGGATAGTGCACTGGTTTACACTACCCTGTTATGAATTGTTCATAATCGTGTATACAACCAGTGTGATTTGTACAGTGGCTTGTGTCATATAAGTTGTATATATATTCACCATTGTCACTGAGTAGTCTTCACTATAATCACTTCATCACATGTCCTTGCATATGAATTGGCCTAATATATGTTTTTGATAGAATCTATGGTCTTTCCTGTGCTTCCTGTTTAAAACTGATGTTGTGTGATAATCACTAAATCTTAGAATTAGGTGGTGGATTCCTCAAAGGTACGCAAGAGTTTTCCAATTTAAAATGTGTCCCATGGGACAACTTTGTACACAGTATGTATTGACCCTGGTCCACATGGGCATATAGGGTTGTCTTTGTTCTTTATTCACACTTCCACTACCACTGGCATTTAGTTGAATCAACATCCATGAGAGTATGTTGGTTGATGAAGGAGGCATGAGGTGAAATCAAGACTATCTAACTTGGTATTCAGCAACTCCAAAATTCAACTGTGGAGCCACCAGGATTTTGAGAAAAATGTGGGCTCCGGCACATGTTCTTTTACAAAGTGGAAGCTGTCCCTGAGGGACTTTGCAAATGTGTTGCCAATCTCCTTTGCATATCCTTGATAGATCAATGATGTACAACTGCAATTGCATTTACAAACTATTTATACATTCAGTACCAACTCACAAAAGAGAAGAGGATACCCATTGGGAAACCCCTTTCCTTTGTGATTCAGTCTGAACCAGCGCTGGGTCAACCCTCTTACAATTTGTTATCCGATACACCTTTTTCGCCGACTGAGAGTTAAAGGGAGATAGTATTTAATCAAATAATCTCACAAACGGTGCAACCCATTTGGCTACACAATAAGGACCAGGAATCAGTGACTATAGTTAAGAAGGTTTATTATAAGTTAGTAGTCAGTTTAAGGTAAATAAATCTCTCTACCATGCCGTGAAGATACAGAAAACCAACTGGCCAACCCAGCCTCCTAAAGAAGTTGAGGCGTACCAGAATAAGGCAGACAAGAAGTTAGTCACAGCAATACAAAAGATCAATAACAGAATTTGATGCTCAGAGAAGAGTTTCTGGCTCTCTCTTCTGAACATGGGTGAAGTCTAAATTTGTCTAAATTAATTCCAAACTAAAGAGGATGGTTTAAAAGCTAAAATTATTTGAAAATCAGTAGCACCTATATATTGTGTATTTGTGACGTGTAAGGATGGAGCCAAAATTATGCTGCTCTAATTCCCCCTCTGATGACTAATCGAGCCATCACATCAAGATAAGTATCTCTTATCAGATGGACAAATCACAATCTAGTTGTTTTCATCATCTTTTTCTGGATTCCTCTAAAAACGTCATGTCATCATAGTATTTACACTGTCTGTCTTCTAATTCTATGTGTGCTCTTTTTCTCTTGTTTCCCTCCTACATTTGTGCAACTTTGTAACGTGTGTATCCCTTATGGATTGCAAACAGGAAAAATCCACCAAGAGCCATACTCACTTAGGGTTTCAAAATGCTTCCAACAATTCCACCCCCTAAGTTTCCAAACCATCTGCCTAAAGCAGAAAATCCATTACCTATTGCTTCCCAAGCACTTGTTGCTTCCAACCCTTTCACGTCTCTCTTTAAGTCAGTAATGCTCTTAATGTATCTCTTCAAGTCCTTACTCTTGTCAGGAATATAAGTACAACATTGTTAAACTTTTCACATCCGACAGACTCCTCTCTCCTTTGCAAGGAGAACATCTAACACAAGTCTATTCTGCATAACCATTGATCTGATAGCTACCATCTCAGTATCTATAACTAAAAGTCTTCCAACCTTACTAGTGGACAACTTATCACCTGCAGTGGAGTGCTTACTAATCTTATGCAAATTCAGTATCACTCGTACAGATGGTTTTATGACACCAAAGATATCTCCCCCAATTTCACTATCACTGGCACCTCTCTTAATTCTCACATGTTCTTCACCTGTTCGTTCATCAAGGTGTCCCACATGATAGATTTTTGGAAAAACTATCCCTGTGTAACATGTGCCATACCATCTCCTAGATAACCTATATTAAGCATTCTTCCCACAAATATAGTAGACTCCTGGAATAACAGGCTCTGCTCCATCTAAATACAGTTTCAAGTTCCTACGGGATTCAAAAATGTGATCACATTCACTCCTACCTACGAAATAAGTATCTAACTAGGTTTTTCTAGTATATACGCACAGTTTCCCATGATGTTGCCAATCTAATGCTAATGCGGCTACATTTCCACCTACCTTAAGCTCACGCTCTTCTTTAACACATGGTGGTGCATTTGTATGATTCACTGCTCTAGTCATAATAATTCTTCTCCTATCTTCTACTGGGTCTATACATTTCTTCTCAACATCTGTCAATATACAAGTCAAAATGTGTCTATGGGCATAAGCTGTATCTAATGTTATGGTGGGTTTAAAGAAATGTCCAACTATATCCAGTGTTCTAGCATCAGGTTGACGATTCTAATATTTCAACAAGGAAATTTCTGAAAAGACTAAGTCATAATTTTAATAATAATATTGGAAATATCCCTTGCCATAGAAAAGACTCATCAACAAATTACAAGACACACCATAAGTCAGGGGATATGATGATAGGTAATACCCTCTGCTGTAGAGGCAGGCAATTGCATGCACACATAACAGTCCCTAACATCCATAGTGTCAACATATTTGTATAGCAATTGGAATAAACATTCAATATATAGTCTCCTCTAGATGTATCTACATGTGAGTCGTTTTCATCTATGGAAGGCAAACTACTGTCAGTAGTAAATGGTATTTGAGGGACACTTGTAGAACCAAATTTCTCTACTTGGGAAAAAATGGGTAAGCTCAAAATTACAAGCAAAGCAAATAATATCAATGTCACAACAAGCACCTACGTCTACCAGTATTAGTACTAGGCTCCATGATTTCTCTGATGTCAGACCGTTTGGGTGGAAGAGATCAGCACAGTCTTCTCAGTCGGTTTCTTATATGAGGCAAACAGCAAAACAAAGTTCAAGTACCTTTTCAACAAAATATATAAAATGTATCTTGATAAGACTATCTTAGCCCTACTCCTTGACCTTCTAAAGGACAACCTTACGCTCCTTCAGCAGACTCTGGCCTTGGTACTCTTCTTAATTCTCTATAAAGTCTAATTGAATGACTCTAATAAATTCACAGTTCAAATTCACTAATTATCACATCCAGGATAAATTGACCCAGTCTATGTAGTTGTAATGCAATTTCAAAGCTCAGTTTAGCCACAAAGTTCAGTTCAAGGAAGCTCAGTTGAATGCAAATTGTTATAACAAAATATCCAAAATGCTCTCTCCCAGTCATTGGCAGCCAAATCTGTCCATTCAGGTGAGGAGTATCTTCGACAGGGTACTCTAGCTCTCTTTGATCTCCTTACTGCTGGCCCTTCCTCATCATTTTCACTTAGGCCAGGTCCTTCAGTATATTCTGGGGTAGTGTATGTCACAAGCACTTCAGGTAAACTGTGTCCTTTTCTCACTTGCCCTCTTGGCCACTGGCCTCAAGGCACTACTCGTGTTACTGCTGCACTAGGCCCTTTGCCAGGGTCTGGATCTGGCACAGTCAATACTATGAGACCCTCCGATATCGAATTCAAAAGCTTGACTAACCTGCTCCTTTTGTCTCACTGTAACAACCGGCACTTCATGGGACAGGTGCTATTATATCACCAATGTGGACAAGGAACTCTGCGAGTATGGGTGGCATGCACCCAGTTGGGGAGGCCTCCGCACTTCACAGCTGTTGTAGTGACCAAGATAACCTGGTAAGGACCTTGCCACCGAGGTACCAAGCACGACTTGTGCACATCCTTCTCCACCACAACCCAGTCGCAGGGACTGAGGTCAAGGCACTGCTCCTGTTGAGGCGGAGATGTAGCCTCTGAAGCCTGATGAGACACAGAACGCACCACATCAGCCAGTCCCTTGCAATAATAAAAAATTATGTCATCTGTAATGTTCACAAGCTCATTTGCAGGTACATCTGGCACTCTCATGGCTCTGCCCATGATTATTTCAAAGGGAGACAATCCTGTCCTCCAATCTGGAGTACTGCGTAGGTTCATCAACACAAAAGGCAAAGAATTAGGCCACTTAAAGGATGTCGAGGCACACACTTTAGCCACACACACTTTAGCCAACTTGGATTTCAAAGTCCTGTTGACCTGTTCCATGATACCAGAACCCTCCGGTCGATAACTGCAATGTAGCCTCTGTTCAGCTTGCAATGCTGAACACAACATTTTCAAGACCTCATAATTGAAATGAGTCCTTCGGTCTGACTCCAGAGAAGTCGGGAACCTGATACGTTATAAGAACTCCCTCAACAACAACAACTTAGCCACTGTGAGACTTTCACTTCTCCTAGTCAGGTAAGCTTCAACCCAATGCAAGAAGATGTACACAACCACCAGGACATATCTCAACCTGTTGCACACAGGCATCTCGATAAAGTCCAGTTGCATCCTGTTGAAGGGACCACCTGATCTCCCTATGTGATTCAGTGTTACTGCTGTTCTCCTGCCTACATTCTATTGCTGACACACAACACATCTGTGACACAATCCTTAAGCTGTCAGTCTAAACCTGGGGTTAAACCAGGTATGCCTGAACAAGCGCACCATGGCATCTCTACCTACATGTGCAGGTCCATGATAATGTCTTACCATTGGAGGCAACAAACTGTCCGCCAACACAGGTCTTCTGTTTCCTGAAACCCAAATGTTGTTCTCATCTCTTTTGACACAGCCAGCTCTATCCCAGCCTTGCTCTTCTTCTTCTGATACTTCCTCCTGTAGCCTCTTAACTTCCTCCCATGTATCAACGGCAGTTAACAACAGATTGTAATTTGTCTCATCTGTTCTTTCATTTTGGCCCTCCCCATTGAAGGTATAAGCTTTTAGGGCACAATATTGGGCTGTTTCATCCCCATACTTATTGTCCACAGTTACATAATCAGATTCGCTGCGGTGTGCAGAGCACTTCACAACTGCAATCTTGGCAGGTAGCTGTAATGCCTTCAACAAATTATGCACACTCACCCCGTTGCAGAATGGTAACCCCAAAGAGGTCATGAATTCACGGTCTGGCCGCATTGGTCCGAAGTCGTGTACAACACCAAAGACATACTGACTATTAGTGAAAATGGTCAGTCTCAGCTGGTCTGAAATACAGCATGCTCTAGTAGGAGCAATCAATTCGGCCACTTGTGCAGAAAATACTCCTTGAAGCCAGGAGGCTTCCACTACACCTGAGATAGTACAGACTAAGTAGGCAGCTCTCAGGCTGCCTTCATGGTGTCATAAACAGGAGCCATCAACAAACATCACATAATCTGATTCATGCACATTTTTAGGTCTGGCTTACACAAGACATTTTTTTTGTTGCAAAAAATACGATACACCTATAGTGGGCTTTGGGTGAGCACCCTTTCAGCTGGTTTGTTTGGCTCACGACTCGTCAGCCATTTGCTTTGAACATTCTGAATTATATCTTGGGTCAATCCGCAAGAGTAATTTGATCTCTCTGTCTTTGTATTGGATATTTGGATGTATCCTTATGCCTCCAGTTGCATGAGAGAATCTCAAAAGCATAGTCAGCATCACACTTGTTTCCCATTTATTTATTTATGTCAGTCATGTACAAAGCAATCCTGTTTTCGTTCACTGCAGTGAGATTGTTCAGCACTCATTGTCTAGTGGGACATGCCTCCTGCGTCCGCCGTGATCGTTTCTAAATGCTGCAGCCATCTTTAAACAGACACAGGGGGATATTCTCAAGAACGTGTGATAATTACTGCAAAATTAGCTTAACGCAACTTTGCACATCGCAGTCTATCGCGGGAAAATAACGCCGTGTTAACGTTGTATTCTCAACACGGCGGTACCATGCGATAGTCTCACGCTAACGCATCAAATGACCGCGATAAAATTACCGTGACGGCAAAAAACCGCAAAACACGAACGCGAAAAAAGTTGCGATGTGGCCAACTGCGATAAAAAAATCAGCGATAACCAGCGACAGGCCTGCAATTCCCACGCGTCATGCGGTAAAATGCACTACAAAAGCACCGAAAAACACGAAAAAAAAATTTTGAACTGCATAGCACCATGGAGGAAGCCGGAACAAGTACAGAGGACGACCAGAACCCCACAAGCCTGCAGGAGGACCAGCCTGGGACCTCGGGGTCACAGAAGGGCAATGTGATAGAACACCACTGTACGTCACCTCCATCGTGTCATTGGCAAATAAAAATGCAATATGGCAGTCCATCCTGGACAAGGTGAATGCAGTCGGAGTGAGGAGGAGGACAATTGGAGAGGTCAAGAGGCACTGGAATGATGCGAAGCGCAAAACCAAGAAGAAACTCGCTGACAACCATCAGGCAGAAATGCAGACTGGAGGTGGCAGTCCAGCGGAACACCAGGAGCTGGATGAGATAGAGGAAATGGTGTCCACAGTCATCAGTGGGGAGACGGTGGCAGGAGCTGGGGGTCCGTACACTGCTCGACATGACCTGACACAACAGCACCAGGGTGAGTACCGAACAGGGACTGGGGGGACGGGGGGAGATGGGCACAATGGCACACATGCACAATTAAGTAGAGCACGCTGCACACCCACAATGACTCTGGATCATGTCCCTGATCCCCTTGGCACACTGCAGCACACATACAAACAGCAAGTAGGCCCCCGTCCACTATGGGCACAAAGGGATCCCTCCCCACACAGCACTAATCTCACAACCAACCCATGCACACGTGTTAAAACCAGCAAAGCTGCGTGTCTGTGAGCCACACTGACAATGCAAGTGACACTGCATGACGAATAGCATGGCTGCAGTCCAATTATCATGACATGGTGCACGCCACGACACTGAGGTGGCTGAGTGTGGAACACATCCGTAAAGGAGCAGGTCACACTCTGACACATCCATGTGCACAAACAACCCCTGACGTCAACAACACATCTGCGGATAAACCATGCCCAAGAGTCCAAAATCCGAACTAGAGCCAAAATTAGCCAAGTCTGCAACATCTCAGCACTGTAGAAGCACAGAAGTCAAAGGCACACTGCCTCAAAGGGATAAGGGGCAGCAAAATCACAGCTGCAGGGGCGACTCTCCCACAATGCAGCACACACACATAGCAATAACAGCACATCATCATTGACGACAATGTGGTACAAAGTGCAACACTCTCACTACAGAACAGAGGACACAACTGGTTCCGCTTGTGCGTAGAAACTGGCCAATCACATCTGTCATAGCAGGAAACTGTGAGATGATAATGTACGTGTACAACCTCACATCCGTGATGTAGTTCAAATGTCCACTGTCCCGCATCAAATAGCCAGCTCCTCCCAAACAGTCACAATGTACATTGTCATGCAGTCTGTATGTAAACTTGAACAATGCGTCAACATACATGTCAACACAATGTTAAAATGCATCTTCCCTTCACATTGCAGAGGGACAATCAACACCTCCTGCAGAGCAGACCAGACAACTCATCAGTGATGATGAAGAGGACCTCCACACCTTCGACACTGATGCCCTACAACAGCTCATGGTCAGCTACGGCAACCCACCTCCAGGAGCAGGGCAGCCCAGCTGCATCGAGGAGACCCCACCCCCTGCACAGACCACACAGCAGGAAGCACCCACCACCACGACTGGCTCCCAGCACCTCACCAAAGAACACATCGCATTCCAAGGCCATGTGTTAGACTGCCAGAAGGAGGTGGCTGAACAGGTGCGGGTGGGCGGACGCCGACCCAGCCCACTCGGCTTACGTATAAAGGGGGGGACGACGACGCTACGTGTCCAAGTTCTTCCCCACTGCCGGAGGTGACATGGCTGCGTCCGCCTGGCATATCACGAGACTCAATCAGAAAGGGTCCATGACTTGCGTTGCACAGAGTTGGTGGCACCAGATACACTGCGGCCGGCACGGGCCTACCGCCACAGGACGGTGACTTTCGGTGCACTGAGGTAGGGGCACCTTAAGTGCTGAGCGGGTGTGCAGCCTGCGATGATGCGCCGTCCTGGCAGTCCGGACTGGTAAGGATTTGTGTGAACCCTGCTGGACCGCAGTTTAGGCCTGAGCCAGCGGGCAGCGCGGGCCTACCGCCACGTGGCGTTGCCTCGCAGTTCACAGAGTTAGTGGCACCTATAGAGCTGAGCAGGTGTGCAGCCTGTGATGATGCCGTGTGCACTGATATGATCTCTGCCATTGCGCAATCAAGACCCAGAATCACGTGTGTGACCTGTGGGCCCGCGGGGCGGGGCTGCATGATGTGGAGGCTGCCAAGGTCGCTTGCCCCGGGCTTGGAGCTTGCACCGGCACGTGGTGGGCCTTCTTGGAGACACGCTGGTGGCGGAAGGTGAGCAGTGAGGCCTGGGTGCGCCGGGGCGACCAAGCGATGATGGCGTGTGCAATGATATGAACTCTGCCATTCATAAATCTGCACTCTGTTTCAGATGAGGGACCTGGTGGACTGCAGTGTATACTGGCAGGAGTTGGAGACACACCGGTGGCAGCAGGTGAGCAGTGAGGCATGGATCCGCAGTGTCGGCACTCTCTCTCCCTCTCCCTCTCTTCCTTTCACTGTCTCTCTCTCTTCCTCTGTTACTCTCTCTCTCCTTCTCCCTCTCTTCCTTTCACTGTCTCTCTCTCTCTTCCTCTGTTTCTCTCTCTCTCTCCTTCTCCCTCTCTCCACCTTTCTCTCTCTTTCTCTCTCGCCCTCTCTTTCCCTCTCTCTCCCTCTCCCTTTCTTTCTCTCTCTTTCTCTCTCTCTCTGTCCTTTGATGAGCGCATGACACACCTTCTTATCTTGAATTTTGTCTTGCAGGCTGTGTCTTACAGATTGTCCAGAGAAGACCCGCCATGACTCTTCCGAATAGTTGTTTTGAGTTAAATTTGAATAAAATAATTTGTTTGGAAATTCAAAGATGAATGAATGATTCTCCTTTTTCTGACCACACATGAATGTTAATTGTTGTACTTGTGCGACATCAGGCGAATTGTTTTGTTCATGATTTCGTAAAGTTGATGTAAAATATCTTTGTCCGGGGTAGGGCCCCGGGGGAGGGGTTCTGGGGGGTGGCGGTGGGTGTTGTGGCCCTCTTGGGTGTCCGGCTGCATGATCAGTAGCTCCATGGCATCTGTTGTTCTTCTGGTGTGGCTGTGGGCTGGGCTCCCATTTCTGGTGCAGGTTATCGTCCGACTTAATACCAGGAAAGAGCAGGTGTTAATTCCCTGCTGCTAACGCGCTTTATCGCATGTTTTGTGATCTTATCGCCGATCTGGCTGGTCGTTGAGAATGTTGCGAAGTGGTGTTGTCGCGGGTTTTTGCACGGGAACGCCTACTCTGCATCTCATTAGCGTTAGTTGCCGGTGTCACCCGTGGCGATATTTTTTGCGGCTGCTATCGCAGGAAAACTGGCGATATCGGCTGTTAGCACCAGCTTGTGAATAGGGCGATAACTCTATCGCCACTTTGGCTGCGATAAAGTGCTACTAACTCGGCGATAAGTCCTTGAAAATATGCCCCATAGAGTATTATTGTTTTACTGTTCCAAGACGACAAGAATTAATTGGGCAGCCTTTTTGGAATGTACTATACATATTATACTATTGTATTACAGTTCTGAGAAACTCATGACCTTTACTGAAAACGTAATAGTAATCTTGTTTTCTTCTAGTTTTCATAGTATGTGCCTAGCGAATCGTGTGTGCTCGTTTTGGGCTTTTCTTCTAGTTGTCAATAAATTCTTTAACAGCATTGAATACATCTGTTCTACCAGAGTGGCAAGAGAAAGTGTTGGTGCTTGCCTCTGGAATCTGTCATTTGTCAAAATTATATGAAGGTAATGAAAAGCAATAGGTGCACAGCAATTAGTGGAAGGCGGTGACTGCCACACTTTCCAATACTGGCAGCTATCTCTGTGTCTTTAATAATTTGAATAGTGCCCATGCTCTTGAATGATCAGAATCAGCTGTGTGTAATCCCAGGGGTTCATAAAGGCAGCCAACATGTATTTCGTTACAGTATTTTTGGAAGCATTGACTTCATCAGGGCTTCAATCTAATATTTAAGTTTGCTGTCAGTAATGTCTATCATCAAGTGTAAGACCGCGTAGTCACTCAGAATCAACAGGTAGTAAGGCTCCACTTATATTAAACATCCAGGGAATGATATCCCTAAGGGGAAGTATGCAGTCAATTTCATTCTCACAGCATATAACATATGATATAGGCATATGTATATGCCACAAAGTATTACTAATTTACATACATGTAAATGCAACTTTATTAACATATGCATTGTGTACATTAAAAGCACTAACCTTGAACGTATTTTCGTAAACCTACAAGTTCTGTAATACACGCCATGCGTTAGGTATGCATTTCCCAAACTCCGGAAAGGGCATCAATTTCGCTATTGTCTCCCATGCTGAGTAGCAGGCAAACACTGTGACAGACGCTGCTGGAACAGCCATCGCAAGGGTGTATGGAATTGGGATTTCAATGTAACACTATCGTCTGACGAAAATATCCTGTCCTAATTATCATTTATCATCTACAAAATTATTATTCCATTGGAGTTAATAATAGAAAATCTAAATCCATTGGGACAATATTTTTGTAAAACAATATGTATTTCAGGCGATATTTCTGACAACGATATTCTGGCATAGAATCCCTCGAGGGTATATGTGAAGGATGAGTCACTTGCTACTGCCCCAAATTAGGACAATATTTTAAAAAAAGAGAGACATATCTAGAGCAAAAAAATCTGAAGTGCCCAATTGATCTCTACAGGGTTGGCCTTTCTGCCAGGTTAAGGAGTACTGAACCAGAAAATGGGAGGAACCAGCATGTCAAATCATATATACAAAATCTCATATATGTTAATTTAATTTTTCAGGGTATCAAGTGCAATATAGGTAGATTTAGGTACTTTATTGTGTTTAATTTAATGAATGATATACATATTTCTTCAGAGTATCAGTCAACGCATGTTTTGTCCTCTGGGTCATAGGGCGTTCCCATAGCTGACAGTGCAAAAAGGTTGTGCTAAAAGCCTAGGAGGGATGAAGATCAGAGATGTCGCTGTAGGAATATCGGGTAATTACCTTGGGGGGTGACAAATGAAATGTCAAGCAGTCCAGCTACGGTCTACAGTCTACATCTACTCCAAAATCTGCTGCAGTCCCAAAAATGGTCAGTATGCCCAACGTTGGTGCTGTTATTTTGGGTGTAAGTTAGATGCTCAGACCAGATGGGCATGTTCACTCCTAACATGTTTAAATTCCCAAAAAGTCACTACTTTGTGGATATACACTTAATCTGCATGGTATATAACTGGCCACTCCTCTTCTACTCCCTGGGCGCTTACACCCACTTTTATCTGCATATTTGGACATTAGGGTGTGCATTCAGCCCCAGATTGACTATTTCTTTCATCAGGCATTTTTCCAGTAGGATGGGGCCATCGGAGGTGGGTTTTTGAAGCCAGAGGACCACTGCTGCAACTCTGATACTTTCTCCAGCTCGCCAAAGGTAATTGTAGATGACACTGCAAGTACTTGGGGAGAGACAGGAGAGAGAGACAGAGCGAGGAAAGGAAGTATGAGGGAATGGTTTGAACATTTTTCCCAGGGCTGCTTTCAGTTCCCATTCCAGCCCTATTAATGCCCCCTTGCATTCTAGCCAAAATGCATCCAAAATCTAAACAAAAGGAATATGCTTCTTTCCTGAAACACGCACAGTTCTCTTATGCTTACATTACCCTTTTTTCTTGGTCTAACTTATCTCTATAAAACATTTAGTGAATGTGGGTTTAAAGATTCCATCTGACCCGGTTCAGCTTGGACTCTTGAAGAGAATCAACCTGACAAAGTTCTCTACATGTTATACTTTCTACACATAGAGCGCTGCAGCATAAAAATGTTCAATTAGGGTAAAAACACTCAGGAAAACGGAAAGCACAACGGAAATACATGTGAAACATAAACAGGATACTGAGGAGGCTTGTGAACAGGTGTTGGTGAGTTAGACCAAATCCTGTGCGAACTCCTGCTAAAGATGATGCACACCATCAGATTCAAAGTTTGTGAGAATTCACAAAACCTTTTCAGGCAGTTTCCCACTCTAAAAATGATCAGCTATTTACTCCTGTCAAGGTCAGGTGTAAACCAGTTCCAGTGGCGGCTCCTCTGCTATGACGGAGGAGCATCGCCCACTGCTTTTAACCCCTTCGCTGCTAGGCCTTTTCCCCCCCTGTGCTAAACCTTTTTTTGGCTATTTGGGGTAGTGCGCGCTTAGGCCCCTGTAACTTTTTGATCACATAAGGTATCCACGCCAAATTTGCGTCCATTTTTCTAACATGATGGGGAGTGTAAAGGTACCCAGGGTTTGTGGATTCCCCTGGAGGGGACCCAGAAATTAGCCAAAATACAGCTAAATTATGTTTTTTTAGGAAAAATGCGAAAAAAGGGCTGCAGATGAAAGCGTCTTGTTTTTCCCTGCAAATGGCATCAAAAGGGGTTGTGGTGCTGAAATCACCATCTTCCCAGCTTTCAGGGACAAGCAGACTTTTGTCAGAAAACCAACTTTTTTACACAGTTTTGGCATTTTTCTGGGACATAGCCTATTTTTGCTATTTTTTGTGCTTTCAACCTCCTTCCAGTTAATGGTAGAAATGGGTATGAAACCAATAATGGATCCTGGAAAGCCATACATTTCTGAAAAGTAGACAAAATTATGAATTCAGCAAGGGGTCATTTGTGTAGATCCTTAAAGTTTTCCTTATAGAAACTAACAGTTAAATAAAGGAAAAATTGAAAATTAGTTGAAAAAAACAGCAATTTGTGTCCACGTTTTCACCTGTAACTTCTTCTAATTATGACAGCTATTTGAAAGCAATATACCGTTATATCCGCTGGACCTTTCTGGTTGTGGGGATATATAGGACTTTTAGGTTCACCAAGAACCCGACGAACCCAGAGCCAATAACTGAGCAGCATCTTGCAATGGTTTTTTATTATGTACCGGGTATATAGCAATTATTTTGGGAAAATGTATACATGGAAAAATTGTTATGAAAGACACCTATGTATTTCTGAAATGGGAACAAAATGTAGATTTTAGAAACAGTAGATATTTGGACATTTCCGAAATTGGGAGTACCCATACTAGCATGAGAATTATAGGTCATTTATCAAAATGACTTATTTTTTACACATTGTCTTTCATTTGGAAGGCAGAAATGCATCGAAAGTCAATAGGTAATAACAGTTGCTCTACAATTCTGTGTTACCCTAAGTCTCCCGATAAAAATGGTACCTCACTTGTGTGGGTAGGCCTTGTGCCCACAACAGGAAATGGCTCAAAATGCAACGTGGACGTACCACATTTTCACAATGAAAAATTACCCTTTTTTTGCAAAGTGCCTAGCTGTAGTTTTTGAACCCTAGCTCTGCGGGCACTTAGGGAAACCTAGCAAACCTATACATTTTTGAAAACTAGACACCCAGGGAATTCAGGATGGGGTGACTTGACTGGCTCCCACCAGGATTTGTTACCCAGAATCCCTTGCAAACTTAAAAAATTGGCAAAAAAACACATTTTCCTCACTTTTCTGTGGTGGAAAGTTCTGGAATCTGCGTGGATCCACAAAATTCCAACCACCCCACGTTCCCCAAGGTCTTCCGAAACAAATGGTACCTCACTTGTTTGGGTAGGCCTAGTGCCCGCGACAGGAAGCAGCGCAAAACGCAATGTGGACGCACCACATTTTCACAGTGAAAAATGACCCTTTTTTTGCAAAGTGCCTAGCTGTAGGTTTTGAACCCTAGCTCTGCCGGCACTTAGGTAAACCTAGCAAACCTATACATTTTTGAAAAGTAGATACCCAAGGGAATCCAGTATGGGGTGACTTGACTGGCTCTCACCAGGTTCTGTTACCCAGAATCCCTTGCAAACCTAAAAAATTGGCAAAAAAAACACATTTTCCTCACTTTTCTGTGGTGGAAAGTTCTGCAATCTGCGTGGATCCACAAAATTCCACCCACCCCACGTTCCCCAACGTCTTCCGAAAAAAATGGTACCTCACTTGTGTGGGTCGGCCTAGTGCCCGCGACAGGAAGCAGCGCAAAGCGCAACGTGGACGCACCACATTTTCACAGTGAAAAATGACCCTTTTTTTGCAAAGGGCCTAGCTGTAGTTTTTAACCCTAGCTCTGCCGGCACTGAGGGAAACCTAGCAAACCTATACATTTTTGAAAAGTAGACACCCAGGGGAATCCAGGATGGGGTGACTTGACTGGCTCTCACCAGGTTCTGTTACCCAGAATCCCTTGCAAACCTAAAAAATTGGCAAAAAAACACATTTTCCTCACTTTTCTGTGGTGGAAAGTTCTGGAATCTGCGTGGATCCACAAAATTCCACCCACCCCGCGTTCCCCAAGGTCTTCCGAAAACAATGGTACCTCACTTGTGTGGGTAGGCCTAGTGCCCGCGACAGGAAGCAGCGCAAAACGCAACGAGGACGCACCACATTTTCACAGTGAAAAATGACCCTTTTTTGCAAAGTGCCTAGCTGTAGTTTTTGAACCCTAGCTCTGCCGGCACTTAGGGAAACCTAGCAAACCTATACATTTTTGAAAAGTAGACACCCATGGGAATTCAGGATGGGGTGACTTGACTGGCTCTCACCAGGTTCTGTTACCCAGAATCCCTTGCAAACCTAAAACATTGGCAAACAAAACACATTTTTCTCACTTTTCTGTGGTGGAAAGTTCTGGAATCTGCGTGGATCCACAAAATTCCACCCACCCCACGTTCCCCAAGGTCTTCCGAAAACAATGGTACCTCACTTGTGTGGGTAGACCTAGTGCCCGCGACAGGAAGCAGTTCAAAACGCAACGTGGACGCACCACATTTTCACAGTGAAAAATGACCCTTTTTTTGCAAAGTGCCTAGCTGTAGTTTTTGAACCCTAGCTCTGCCGGCACTTAGGGAAACCTAGCAAACCTATACATTTTTGAAAAGTAGACACCCAGGGAATCCAGGATGGGGTGACTTGACTGGCTCTCACCAGGTTCTGTTACCCAGAATCCCTTGCAAACCTAAGAAATTGGCAAAAAAACACATTTTCCACACTTTTCTGTGGTGGAAAGTTCTGGAATCTGCGTGGATCCACAAAATTCCACCCACCCCGCGTTCCCCAAGGTCTTCCAAAAAAATGGTGCCTCACTCGGGTGGGAGGCCCAAGTACCCGCGACAGGCAAGGGCCCACAACGTATTGAGGCGACCTCAAAATGGCCTATCACAAAACGACCTGGTTTTGCAAGGGGGTCCCATGACGTTTTGGCCCGGGGCTCGGCGGCCACGTAGGGAAACCTACCAAACCCACACATTTCTGAAAAGTAGACACCCAGGGGATTCCAGGGAGGTATGGCTTGCATGGATCCCCCAACGTTTTCTTACCCAGAATCCCCTGCAAACCTGACATTTTGCTGAAAAAATCCCTTTTTCACACATTTTTGTGTGGTAAAGTTGTGGCATCACGGGGCTGACACAAATTTCCTACCACCCAGCGTTCCCCCAGGTCTCCCGATAAAAATGGTGCCTCACTCGGGTGGGAGGCCCAAGTACCCGCGACAGGCAAGGGCCCACAACGTATTGAGGCGATCTCAAAATGGCCTATCACAAAACGACCTGGTTTTGCAAGGGGGGTCCCATGACATTTTGGCCCGGGGCTCGGCGGCCACCTAGGGAAACCTACCAAACCCACACGTTTCTGAAAAGCAGACACTCGGGGGACTCCAGGGAGGTATGGCTTGCGTGGATCCCCCAACGTTTTCTTACCCAGAATCCCCTGCAAACCTGACATTTTGCTGAAAAGATCCCTTTTTCACACATTTTTGTGTGGTAAAGTTGTGGCATCACGGGGCTGACACAAATTTCCTACCACCCAGCGTTCCCCCAGGTCTCCCGATAAAAATGGTGCCTCACTCGGGTGGGAGGCCCAAGTACCCGCGACAGGCAAGGGCCCACAACGTATTGAGGCGACCTCAAAATGGCCTATCACAAAACGACCTGGTTTTGCAAGGGGGGTCCCATGACATTTTGGCCCGGGGCTCGGCGGCCACCTAGGGAAACCTACCAAACCCACACGTTTCTGAAAAGCAGACACTCGGGGGACTCCAGGGAGGTATGGCTTGCGTGGATCCCCCAACGTTTTCTTACCCAGAATCCCCTGCAAACCTGACATTTTGCTGAAAAAATCCCTTTTTTCACACATTTTTGTGTGGTAAAGTTGTGGCATCACGGGGCTGACACAAATTTCCTACCACCCAGCGTTCCCCCAGGTCTCCCGATAAAAATGGTGCCTCACTCGGGTGGGAGGCCCAAGTACCCGCGACAGGCAAGGGCCCACAACGTATTGAGGCGACCTCAAAATGGCCTATCACAAAACAACCTGGTTTTGCAAGGGGGGTCCCATGACGTTTTGGCCCGGGGCTCGGCGGCCACATAGGGAAACCTACCAAACCCACACGTTTCTGAAAAGTAGACACTCAGGGGACTCCAGGGAGGTATGGCTTGCGTGGATCCCCCAATGTTTTCTTACCCAGAATCCCCTGCAAACCTGACATTTTGCTGAAAAAATCCCTTTTTTCACACATTTTTGTGTGGTAAAGTTGTGGCATCACGGGGCTGACACAAATTTCCTACCACCCAGCGTTCCCCAGGTCTCCCGATAAAAATGGTGCCTCACTCGGGTGGGAGGCCCAAGTACCCGCGACAGGCAAGGGCCCACAACGTATTGAGGCGACCTCAAAATGGCCTATCACAAAACGACCTGGTTTTGCATGGGGGTCCCATGACGTTTTGGCCCGGGGCTCGGCGGCCACATAGGGAAACCTACCAAACCCACACATTTCTGAAAAGTAGACACTCGGGGGACTCCAGGGAGGTATGGCTTGCATGGATCCCCCAACGTTTTCTTACCCAGAATCCCCTGCAAACCTGACATTTTGCTGAAAAAATCCCTTTTTCACACATTTTTGTGTGGTAAAGTTGTGGCATCACGGGGCTGACACAAATTTCCTACCACCCAGCGTTCCCCCAGGTCTCCCGATAAAATGGTGCCTCACTCGGGTGGGAGGCCCAAGTACCCGCGACAGGCAAGGGCCCACAACGTATTGAGGCGACATCAAAATTGCCTATCACAAAATGTTTTGGGCCCTTGCCTGTCGCTGGTACTTGGGCCTCCCACCCGAGTGAGGCACCATTTCTATCGGGAGACCTGGGGAACGCTGGGTGGTAGGGAATTTGTGTCAGCCCCGTGATGCCACAACTTTACCACACAAAAATGTGTGAAAAAATGATTTTTTCAGCCAAATTTCAGGTTTGCAGGGGATTCTGGGTAAGAAACGTTGAGGGATCCACGCAAGCCATACCTCACTGGAATCCCCGGGTGTCTACTTTTCAGAAATGTGTAGGTTTGGTTGGTTTCCCTAGGTGGCCGCTGAGCCCGTGCCAAAACGTCATGGGACCCCCTGCAAAACTAGGTCGTTTTGTGATAGGCCATTGAGTCGCCTCAATACGTTGTGGGCCCTTGCCTGTCGCGGGTACTTGGGCCTCCCACCCGAGTGAGGCACCATTTTTATCAGGGAGACCTGGGGAACGCTGGGTGGTAGGAAATTTGTGTCAGCCCCATGATTCCACAACTTTACCACACAAAAATGTGCGAAAAAAGTGATTTTTGAGCAAAATATCAGGTTTGCAGGGATTCTGGGTAGAAAACGTTGGTGGATCCACGCAAGCCATACCTCCCTGGAATCCCCGGGTGTCTACTTTTCAGAAATGTGTAGGTTTGGTAGGTTTCCCTAGGTGGCTGCCGAGCCCGGGCCAAAACGTCATGGGACCCCCTTGCAAAACCAGGTAGTTTTGTGATAGGCCATTTTGAGGTCGCCTCAATACGTTGTGGGCCCTTGCCTGTCGCGGGTACCTGGGCCTCCCACCCGAGTGAGGCACCATTTTTATCGGGAGACCTGGGGAACGCTGGGTGGTAGGAAATTTGTGTCAATCCCATGATTCCACAGCTTTACCACACAAAAATGTGCGAAAAAAGTGATTTTTTCAGCAAAATATCAGGTTTGCAGGGGATTCTGGGTAAGAAAACGTTGGTGGATCCACGCAAGTCATACCTCCTGGAATCCCCGGGTGTCTACTTTTCAGAAATGTGTGGGTTTGGTAGGTTTCCTAGGTGGCCGCCGAGCCCCAGGCCAAAACGTCATGGGACCCTCTTGCAAAACCAGGTCGTTTTGTGATAGGCAATTTTGATGTCGCCTCAATACGTTTTGAGGCCCTTGCCTGTCGCGCGGACTTGGACCTCCCACCCGAGTGATGCACCATTTTTATCAGGAGACCTGGGGAAAGCTGGGTGGTAGGAAATTTGTGTCAGCCCGGTGATGCCACAACTTTCCCACACAAAAATGTATGAAAAAAGTGAATTTTTTCAGCAAAATTTCAGGTTTGCAGGGGATTCTGGGTAGGAAACATTGGGGGACCCACGCAAGCCATACCTCGCTGGACTCCCCAGAGTGTCTAGTTTTCAGAAATGTGTGGGTTTGGTAGGTTTCCTAAGATGGCCGCCGAGCCCAGGGCCAAAAACCTCACTGGTGTGGGTGGTTCAAGTACCCGCAACAGGCAAGGGCCCAAAACGTATTGAGGAGACATCAAAATGATCTATCACAAAACAAGCTGGTTTTGCAAGGGGAGTCACCTGGGTTTTGGCCCCGGGCTCGGCGGCCATCTTGGGAAACCTACCAAACCCACACATTTCTGAAAACTAGACACCCGGGGAGTCCAGCGAGGTATGGCTTGCGTGGATCCCCCAACGTTTTCCTACCCAGAATGCCCTGCAAACCTCAAATTTAGCTGGAAAAAATCACTTTTTTCTCCAATTTCTGTGTGGGAAAGTTCTGGAATCTACGTGGATCCACAAATTTCCTACCACACAGTGTTCCCCCATGTCTCCCGATAAAAATGATACCTCACTCGCATGGGTGGGTCAAGTACCCACGACAGGAAAGGGCCCAAAACCTATTGAGGCGACATCAAAATTACCTATCACAAAACAACCTGGTTTTGCAAGAGGGGTCCCATGAGTTTTTGGCCCTGGGCTCGGTGGCCATCTAGGGAAACCTACCAAACCCACACATTTCTGAAAACTAGACACCTGGGGAGTCCAGCAAGGTATGGCTTGCGTGGGTCCCCCAACTTTTCCTACCCAGAATCCCCTGCAAACCTCAAATTTAGCTGAAAAAATCACTTTTTTCTCAAATTTCTGTGTGGGAAAGTTCTGGAATCTACGTGGATCCACAAATTTCCTCCCACCCAGCGTTCCCCCAGGTCTCCTCATAAAAATGATACCTCACTTGCGTGGGTGGGTCAAGTACCCGCGACAGAAAAGGGCCCAAAACCTATTGAGGCGACATCAAAATTACTTATCACAAAACAACCTGGTTTTGCAAGGGGGTCCCAGGAGTTTTTGGCCCTGGGCTCGGCGGCCATCTTGGGAAACTACCAAACCCAAACATTTCTGAAAGCTAGACACCTGGGGAGTCCAGCGAGGTATGGCTTGCGTGGGTCCCACAACGTTTTCCTACCCAGAATCCCCTGCAAACCTCAAATTTAGCTGAAAAAATCACTTTTTCCATACATTTTTGCGTGGGATCACCATGCCGGCACAAATGTCCTACCACCCAGCGTTCCCCTTGTTCTCCCGAGTAAAATGATACCTCACTTGTGTGGGTGGGCCAAAGGCCTGTGACTGGGAAGAGCCCAAAACATAGGGATTTAGGGTATAGCACCGAGAATTCTAAGCGCTACATTTTTTAAAAATACGTTTGTAGCCAGTTCTGCTTTGGACACCCACACAAGTGAGGTATCATTTTACTCGGGAAACAAGGGCAACGCTGGGTGGTAGGACATTTGTGCCAGCACGGTGATTCCACGCAAAAATATGTAGCAAATATGTTTTTTTCAGCTAAATTTGAGGGTTTCAGGGGATTCTGGGTAGGGAAACGTTGGGGGATCCACGCAAGCCATACCTCATTGGACTCCCCAGGGTGTCTAGTTTTCAGAAACGTGTGGGATTGGTAGGTTTCCCTAGATGGCGGCGAGCCCGGGGCCAAAAACCAGGTGCCACCCCCCAAAACCAGGTAGTTTTGTTATAGGTAGTTTTGAAGTCTCCACAATACGATTTGGGCCATTTCCTGTTTCAGCCACTATGCCTACCCACACAAGTGAGGTACCATTTTTATCGGGAGCCCTGGGGGAACGCAGGGTGGTAGGAAATTTGTGGATCCACGCAGATTCCAGAACTTTCCCACACAGAAATTTGAGTAAAAAGTGATTTTTTCTGCTAAATTTGAGGTTTGCAGGGCATTCTGGGTAGGAAAACGTTTGGGGACCCATGCAAGCCATACCTCGCTGGACTCCCCCAGGTGTCTAGTTTTCAGAAATGTGTGGGTTTGGTAGATTCCCAAGATGGCCGCTGAGCCCGGGACCAAAAACCCAGGTGACCCCCCTTGCAAAACCAGGTTGTTTTGTGATAGGTAATTTTGATGTCTCCTCAATACGTTTTGGGCCCTTGCCTGTCGCGGGTACTTGACCCATCCACACAAGTGAGGTACCATTTTTCACGGAAGACTTTGGGGGACGCGGGGTGGGTGGAATTTTGTACATCCACGCAGATTCCAGAACTTTCCACCACAGAAATGTGAGGAAAATGTGTTTTTTGGACATATTTTTAGGTTTGCAAGGGATTCTGGGTAACAGATCCTGGTGAGAGCCAGTCAAGTCACCCCATCCTGGATTCCCTGGGTGTCTAGTTTTCAAAAATGTATAGGTTTGCTAGGTTTGCCTAGGTGCTGGCAGTGTTAGGGTTCAAAATCTACAGCTAGGCACTTTGCAAAAAAAGGGTCCGTTTTCACTGTGAAAATGTGGTGTGTCCATGTTGCGTTTGGGCCGTTTCCTGTCGCGGGCACTAGGCCTACCCACACATGTGAGGTGCCATTTTTCTCGGAAGACTTTGGGGAACGCGGGATGGGTGGAAATTTGTGGATCCACGCAGATTCCAGAACTTTCCACCACAGAAATGTGAGGAAAATGTGTTTTTTGACAAATGTTTCGGTTTGCAAGGGATTCTGGGTAACAGAACCTGGTGAGAGCCAGTCAAGTCACCCCATCCTGGATTCCCCTGGGTATCTAGTTTTCAAAAATGTATAGGTTTGCTAGGTTTCCCTAGGTGCCGGCAGAGTTAGGGTTCAAAATCTACAGCTAGGCACTTTGCAAAAAAGGGTCCGTTTTCACTGTGAAAATGTGGTGTGTCCATGTTGCGTTTTGGGCCGTTTCCTGTCGCGGCCACTAGTCCTACCCACACAAGTGAGGTACCATTTTCTCGAAAGACTTTGGGGAACGCGGGGTGGGTGGAATTTTGTGGATCCACGCAGATTCCAGAACTTTCCACCACAGAAATATGAGGAAAATGTGTTTTTTGGACAAATTTTTAGGTTTGCAAGGGATTCTGGGTAACAAAACCTGGTGAGAGCCAGTCAAGTCAGCCCATCCTGGATTCCCCTGGGTGTCTAGTTTTAAAAAATGTATAGGTTTGCTAGGTTTCCCTAGGTGCCGGCAGAGCTAGGAACCAAATTCAACAGGTAGGCACATTCCGAAAAAAAGTCAGTGCCTACTGGGCTTTCTGCCGCCCTGGGGAGGCAGGAAATCAGGGGCTATTGCCCCGATATGCCCCCGAGGGGGCAGAAAGACTGTGGCTATTCTTTTGGGGGTCGGGGGCATTGGGATGCCTATTCTGGTCAGCCCCCACCCCTGCGTATAAAAAAGCCAGCATAATCGCTAGGCACATAGTGGGCTTTCTGCCCCCCGGGGGGCAGATCAGGGGCTACTGCCCCTATCTGCCTCCTGGGAGGGCAGAAAGACAGTGACATCTTTTTGGGGTGGGTGGGGGCATTGGCATGTCCATTCTTGGCAGCCCCCAACCCGAACTTTGTAAAAAAAATCCCTGGTGGCTAGTGGGCTTTCTGCCCCCCGGGGGGCAGATAAGGTGCTATTGCCCCATATGCCTCCCAGGGGGGGCAGAAAGACTGTAGCATTTTTTTTGGGGTGGGGGCATTGACATGCCCATTCTGGGCAGCCCCACCCCTACCTATATAAAAAAAAAATCCCTGGCGCTTAGTGGGCTTTCTGCCCCCTCCCGGGGAGGGAAGATCAGGGGCTATTGCCCCCATCTGCCTCCTGGGGGGCAGAAAGTCTTTTTTTCTTTGGGGGGTAGGGTGGGGGCATTTGCATGCCCATTCTGGGCAGCCCCCACCCGGGCCTATAAAAAAAATCCCTGGCATCTAGGGTGTTTCTGAACCCCGGGGGGCAGATTGGTGGCCACTGCCACGATCTGCCCCCGGGAGGCAGAAGACTGGAATTTCGTGGGGGGAGGGGTGGGGGCATTGGCATGCCCATCTTGGGCAACCCCACCCCATAATGTATCGAGGGAAAACAAACCCTGGTGTCTAGTGGGCTTTCTGCCCCCAGGGGGCAGATTGGGGGCTACTGCCCCCATCTGCCCCCCAGGAGGGGCAGAAAGACTGTACCTTTACGTCGGGTGGTGGGGGCATTGGCATGCCCATATTGGGCAGCCCCTACCCCAAATTATAATTTAAAAAAATCCCTGGTATCTAGTGGGCTTTCTGCCCCCGGGGGGCAGATTGGGGCTACTGCCCCATCTGCCCCAGGAGGGGCAGAAAGACTGTACCTTTGCGGCGGGGGTTGGGGGCATTAGCATGCCCATATTGGGCAGCCCCACTCCTAACTATAATTTTTTTTAAATCCCTGGTATCTAGTGGGCTTTCTGCCCCCCGGGGGGCAGATTGGGGACTACTGCCCCATCTGCCCCCAGGGGGGCAGAAAGACTAATTTTGTGGCCGGGGGGTGGGGGCATCGGCATGCCCGTTTTGGGCAGCCCCACCCTTAATAAACATGCCATAAAAATCCCTGGTGTCTAGTGGGCTTTCTACCCCGGAGGTAGTTGGGGCTACTGCCCCATCTCCCCCAGGGGGCAGAAAGACTAATCATGCCAAAAATTGTATGGGGGAGCAAAGGCCCTTGCCCAAGGGGCCGCTCCCCCTCCCTGGTGCCTAGTGGGTGGATCCCTGCTTGGGGATCGCCCTCCTGGGGCGATCCCCAAGCAGGGATCCACTAGGGAGGGGTACCATTGGAAAGGGAGATTCTCACTTTCCAACGATACCTCTCCTGAGTTTCTACGTGCTCAGGGGGCTGAGATAGCCCCTGAGCACGTAGAAACTGAAACTGAAATGAGCCTCTTGGCTCATTTCAGTTTCAGTTTCACTGAAATGACATCAGCGCGACGTGCGCGCCGATCGTCATTTCAGGGAAACCAGGGGGCCTCGGGAGCTGGGGAAGCTCTTCCCCAGCTCCCGAGGCTTTAGGGGATTAAGGGAATCCCTCTGGTGCCCGCACCAGAGGGATTTCCTGTGCTGGGTTCCATGACGAGCTGGACTCGTCATGAGCACACGAGCACTGTGTGCCATGACGAGTCCAGCTCGTCATGAGCATGGAAGGGGTTAAGCAGTGCGTGGAGTACATCGTAGAAACATAAAATGATAATAACTTTGCATTATTATCATTTTATGCTTCCTGCTGCTTTGCGGGCGGGCGGGCGGATGGGCGGGGCTGCTCTGCTCTCGGAGCAGGGCAGGGGAGGAGTGGTTTGCCCTCTCCTAAGTGCGCAATGACTGTTTGGTCGGCCCTGTCGAGCCGCCCAAACCAGTCATGCACACTTTCCCCATCTCCATGCAGGCTGCATTACAACCTGCATGGAGGACATGCCCACCCCTACGGCCCCAGGCTGAGCGCCGTGTCATGGCTCTCAGACCAATCACAACGCTGCATTGCAGCGTTGTGATTGGTTTAGGGGAGGGAGCCTGGCTGCCTGCTTCCTGTTCCTGGAGTGGAGACAGGAGAGCAGGAGCAGAGACACGGGACCCGATGAAAAGGTAAGTTTATTTTCTTTTATTGTTTTTTCTTTTATTTTTTTATTCGCTCCCGCCCCCCCCCGCAACACCTCGCGATCCCACCCCCCCGCGACACCCGGCGCCTGATCCGCCACCCCAGAGCCATGCCGGCCGCCACTGACCAGTTCATAGGATGGGAAAGGAGAGGGAGCCTCACCAACATTACAGAAGATGAAAGGAAAAGGACTTCTCTTTATGAAAAATATTTCTTAAATGCAAAAACAAGAAAGTGTAAAATGGAAATTAATCTTTACATTTTATTTATGCTACAGCTGGGCGAAGTATTAAACATTGCCTGTGAAAGGAGTCGAAGCCAGGAAACTTCAATCTAGGGCAAGCAATGGTTCCTGACTTTGGCCAATGCAAAGTTTCACTTCACTCGCCCACCAATTCCTTACACCCGAATGACCCATCCAGGGAGGGCAGGGGTGCAATGATTCAGCCATTTTGGTTGCCAAGTGGGGCTTGTTTTTACTTCTACTATTGAGTATTGATCCGAGCCCTGTGTAGCAGTGATTAAACACTATAACTGCCACTGTTCAGCACCCACACACTGCACCATTTACTTCCTCAGAAGTACTGATCTCAGGCCAATCAGAAGCTGCTGTGGGGGCCTTCGCAAAAAGTGGTTACGAGGCCCTAACCCAAAGAACCTGGTTTCAATCCCAGCTCCCCAGCTTGATCAAACTATGTGATCCAGGACAATAACCTTTCTCTACACCATTGGTACTCAAAGAGCGCCCCCTTCACCTTTACATGGGGCCCCCTGATCAACAGGAGCACTGGCCTGCTGTTTGCTCGACTCAGCACTAAAAATAAAAAGATGTTAAATAGACAGGTAAGCATTTATTTCAAGGTTAATAGGTGTTAAAGAAAGTAACTAGGAGTCCTGCGCTTAACTTTAGAAACACCTTCTTTTTTAAAAACAACTTGCAGTAAAAGTGTAAAAATATGACAATCTCGTCAAAATTCAAAAAGTGTATTTAATTAACATGTAGAACCATTTCACCTTAGTACAATTGATTATATTAATGCATTGAGAAGTAATAATTTAAAAGAGATAGTTTTCAAACATGAATTTAGAAACATTAATTCTTCCCCCTAACCGAACAACAGCACCAATAGTGAACTAAAGAGGCAAGTCAGTTGTAATGTGCACTCTTTGGGTGGCCTGGGTTCCTATTATACATGAACAACATTATAGTTTATTAAATCAACCACTGGAGAAAGTTTTGTACAGCGCACACCCTGAAATCATGTATTTCGATGTCCTCTTATATGTGATAATGAAGGAAAAGGAGGGAAAGCGAAATTAACACTTGCCTATGACCACACAGTTTGGTAAAGTGGGGAAGCCTGGATTAATCCCAAGTTTTCTGGTTTCACATTGGTCAATTCAGCCACTAGATGTATGTCCTTCGCTTCACCTACACCCACATAACCACCAATCCCCCAAACCCCTTCGCTTGACAGCCACCCCGCTGGCATCAATGCGGCCCCCTGGCAAATCAAAAACCAAACTTTTTGACCCTTGGGAAAATGTTTGAGAGTTCCTATGCTCTACACTGTGCGTATTGTTTCATGATCATCACATTCGAAATTCTGTTTAGGATGAACACTGTTCTAAAACCTCGCTCTTATACATGGATTAACAAACCATAATGATGTTCTTTCTACAAAAAAATAAAGGTCATACATAGGAGCCAGGTGACAACTAACTTGCTTCTTGGGTCATTAATAAATTTTCCATCAGGGCAGAACGGGGAAAGAACACAATACCCACCCAAAGGCTGAATTGCACAATGTGTAATCAGGAAACTTGTTTTCAATACTGGCTTCTCAGCTTTACCAAACTGTGCGACCTATGCACGTACATTTTTTCACTGTGTCTACCTTTCCATGATCATCACATTTGAGAGCACCTTGAAATAAATATGTTCAGGATGTGCACTGAACTAAAACCTCTCTTGTATTTGTTTAATAGACCATAATGTTACGCCATCTATAAAGTCTGATAGAGGAGGCACAAGATAACTGACTTGCTTCTCGGGCCATTAAGAAAACCATCAGGGCAGAAACAGTGCAATTCGCAGTTTCTAATAAAGGCTACCCAGTGCAGTGATGTATTCTAAAGTTCTAAAGTGAAACAATCTAAAATGTACATTTTCAATTTAAATGTTTATACATCAGCTATAAATAAAGAGGCAGTCAGAGACATTTGCAGCGATGCGGAATGTCAAGGATGAGCTAAGAACTGTTCTCCTCAACATTTGAGATGCTGCTCTTCCAGACAAGATGCAACACAGGCAGGACCGTGGACAATTATGGGATGTCACCATCTCACTACCACTGCCCTACTGACGCTGGTAGCGAGATGGGAGATCCTTGGGTTTTGGGCACGTGCAGACTAAGGTCTATGAATGCCGCCACCCACACCCGATCTACTGCGAGCGCAGTTTGTCTGCATGGGCACAGCCTGTTTCATAGCACAGGCTAGGACTACAATGACCCACGCTGTGAAACATGCCACGCATGCTGACAGCCTTGCCCATAGCGCATCATGTGCTGCTTCTTCAAAGATAGGGGTCTGGAGAAAATTGCCCTGCTTGTGTCCACCCCTTCTGTCGATGCTGCCTATCCTGTCCCTTTGGCCCCTATAAGTTACTGTGGTGACTCATTTTTTATAAGTACAAGGACATAAATGCTGAACATAGCACTATGACAAGGCACAAAAGGTAAAGTCCACCATTCCAAATGAAAGAGTGAAAAACACAAAAGCACAGTTCATAAAAAAGTGTACTACTAAAGATAAATTTGATGCACAAAACACAGTTGTAACTAAGTAATGTGAAGCCCCACAATAATAGCGGGCATGCCTAACATGACAACATTAAAATGATGGCCACTGACCTTAAAAGTCATGTTAAGCAGTACATGACCTGTGATCACCATAACATATAGCAAAAGCAGTGACAGCAGCAGGGCTGGACTGGCCATAGAGGGCGTCGGGCGTTTCCCCGGGAGGCTGGAAGGACGGGGGCCAATTTTGCACTGGTGGTGGCAGGTCTTGTTACTGGGGGCTGGTTTTGCAGCAGTGCTGCAATATCAGCCAACAGTAGTAACAAAAGCAGCAATGCTTCATGCTTGCCCCCGTCTTCCCCTGGAGAGGGGTGGGGGGGACTGGTCCGGCAAAATTGCTAGGGCTGCTTTGGGTTCCCAGTCCGGCCTTGGACAGCAGCCGCACTAGTGAAAACAAGTCGCTGAAGGACCAGGAAGTTTGAGGATGCAGAAATTCACAAATTTAGACTCCACACTGGGCAGGTAAATAGGTATTACCCCCAGGTCCCTTATGTCCTCGTCCCATTCAATGACAATGTGGAGATAACCATCTCCCGACAGAAAAAAAGAGCAGAGGCCTGCTGGGACCCTAATACTGCCCCTCCCACCGGGAGTACATAAGCAGTACTTACCCAGCATCCCGTCTATTCTTTTTTTCTGTCTGTCGACAGAATGGACGTGGTGTTGCTGGTGCTGCTCCTGCTGGGCTTGAGTGGCGTTCTTCTCTGAAGATCCTTCCCCCGCCCGGCTGCCTGGCTGTGCGGGCGCGGGGTTTTCCTGGGCTGTCCCCTGGCCTGCCGGGCTTGCTGGGTGGCATGCCTGTTCCTGGCCGGTGAACCTCTTGGCCGGCCGGCCCTTTGCGGCTGGTGCGTGCCCTCCCGGGTGCTTCCGGGTTGCCTGCGCGTCTTCCTTTGGCTGGGCCGGTTGGAGGACGCGCCGCATTTGCAGTGTTCCTGGCTTCGCGCTGTTGGAGTGGGGGCCTTGCTGCTGGTGGTGTTCGGCCCCCTCTCCGGGTGAGTCCCGCGTAGCGGATTTCTTTACACTTCCTGCGAGTGTACCTGATGCTGCTGTTCCTTGTCTCCGCGGCCTTGGGGGAATCCGTGGTGCGGGGTCCGTGTTTGGTTGCTCCCATGAGACAAGCCAGGCACCTGCAGGTTGTGTCTAACTAGAGTTTCAGTTCAACCAAGTGTTCTTTCCTCCACTTTCTGCTTTGGGGAAAATGTATAAAAATGGAGTAAAAATGAACTGAATTGAACATTATTTGCTCCACTCATTCCGAGAGAACTGTGATGATCCGTCAACATTGCGAATCGCACTAATTAAGGCGCTTTCTCCTTAGAGGCGGACTCGGCAGCTTGCTGTGACGGCGGATTTCGGTCTGTCGGCGGCTTGTCCTGCTCGCTGTGTCTGGCTCCTGGCGGCTACGTGTGCACTTTCGTGGGCTCACTGTAGTGCCATTCACATCCCTTGGATTCCACATTCCGTCCCACCCAGCGGAGGTGTAGACACTAGTTGCTACACTCAGCCTTTGCAGCTGTCGGGTGGGCCTCTGCATTGGTGGCGCTACAGCTGGCACGGTGTTGTGTTGCCTTTATTGTTGCTTTGTTTATGCTGCCCTTGTGCAGCCATGGTGGTCCGACGTGCTCATGGGGCATTTGGCGGGGGACTCCCTGTCTTTCTTTGTCATGGGCTTGCTTATGCGGGTGTTCAGCGTGGCATCTCGATGCCTGTGTGGCCTGGTGGCATGTGGGGTGCTTGCTTCCTTGCCTATGGTATGTCTTTGTTTCCGCTGACACTTGCATGTCTGCCTCCTTCTCTCGCGGCTGGAGCGGCCGCCTTTGGGGCTGGTGCCGCCGGGGCCATGGAGCTGGGGCCACGGCTCGTGTCTCGGGGTCGGCTGTGATTCTGGGTGGGTCACTTGTTCTCCCCGCGCCTGCCGGGCGCTTGGTTGTGTCCTTGTGCGACAGGGCTGGTGCTTCTGTGCGGCGCTCCAATTTCATTTGGGGCGGGTTAGCGCTGTGTATGTCTGCCAACCCCTACGACTACTGTTTTGGCACCGAGGCGTCCTTCTAGGGGTTCCGGCGTGTGCTGTGCTGGTGCGCTCCTTCCTGGGGTGCTCTTGAGCTCTCTGTTGGCCTGGCTGCTGTTCTTCGCCTGGCACGGTGGTGCTGCGGTGTTGGGGGCTGGTGGATGGCAGCGTGCTGCCCTGTGCAGGCTGTGTTTGCTGTGACATGCTTCTGTACGAGCCACCTGGGTCACCGCCCACTTCTGTTCTGTGGTTCGTGTGTGTTTGCTTTCTGGTTGCTGTTCCGTTTTCCTGGGGCACTGTGCTTTGCTTCTGCATGTCGCGGGCGTGCTGCAGAGTTCTTGGGTTGCCGTGGATTACTCTACTGTATTTTGCCTGTTGGCGTATTGTCCTGCTGGGCCTGCCTTGCTCGGACTCTGGTTCTCTGTGTCCCTCGCACTCTGGGCCCTTCTCTTTATCCTGGTTTCCTCCTCGTGGGCCGGTCTGGCTTCCTCTTCCTTCTGGTTCTGGCCCGGTTCTACTGGAGCCGTGTATTTTGTCGGACATGGACTTCCTTGCCCGCTGGGGTGGTTGTTGCTCCCGGCTTGGCCGGCCTTGCTGCTGGGGGGCATGGGTTCGTGCCTCCGGTCCTATGCTTCTGGGGGGCTTCCAGGGGCTCTGTGATTGCGTGTTCGCTCCCTGCTTTCCTGCTCCCGCTGGGTTGCGTTTTTTTCCGCACTGAGTGTCGTTCTGCTGCGTGCCCACGCCCCTGGGTGGGTCGTTGGGTTTTCCGCTCTGCTTGGCCTGCTCCCTTTGTGTGCGAGCTGTGCGGCCTCTGTTTGGCTGCGTGGGCCTTTGGCCTTCGGCCCTTTGCTTCTTCAGCTCTTGCTGTGTCGCTGTTGCCTGGTGGTTGGGTCTCTGCCTCTTGCTCGTGGGTTGTGTGTTCGCGGCCCGCGGCTCCCCGCTTCTGCGCTCCTGTTCTCTGCCTGTTGCCTTGCTGCTCTGTTCCGGCGGAGGGCTGGTGTCCTGATCTTCGCTCTGGAGGCTGGTCCTGGGGCCTGGGCGGTTTCGTGGCCTCTGTCGCTGCCTGCTTCCCCTGCTGTGCCCTGGGTGGGCTCCGGGGTTGGCTGTGTTCTGTGCTGGGTGCTGCTGTCTTGGTGGCTGTGTCTCTTCAGCTTTCTCTTGTGCTGTTTCTGGCTTCCGTGGTTTCCTTTGCATGGTCCTTGTGTTTCCCTGCTTTTGCTGCGGCCTGCGGCCGTGTCTCCCCGGCCTCCCCTGTCCTGGCTTGTTCGGTGCTCGGGCGGGTTGGGCCTGGTTCGTCCCTGCTTGGGTCTCGGCCTGTGCTTGCCGGGTGCTGTGTGTTTCCACTTGGTCTTCCCTCCCGGCCTTTGGTTGTCCTTGCTGGGTACTGTTCGGGCCCTTCTCCTGGGATTGGGGATTTCCTCCTTTGCTGAGCAGCTGTCTCCGGGTTCCGTCGGTGGTGTTGCTCGTTCTGTGGTTTCTCCTCCTGCTGCCCCTGTCTGCTGGTTGCTTCTACCTCCTGCCTGTCTCCTCCTTTTCTCTGGCTGGTGTGGTTGGGCTCTGGCTCTTCCTTTCCTGGGCGGTGCGGTTTGTTCTGCCGCTGGTTCTCCGGAGGAGGGGGGCCTTGTTGCTCCGGCCCTCTCACGGCCTGGCTGTTGGCTGTGGGTTGGGTTTTTTTCCCCGGTATGCGGGCGCCCGGGTTGGTTGTTGTCCTGCCCTGGGGCTTTGCCTTGGGCTGGGGTGCGTTCTGTGTGGCGGTTCGCTGCTTTGGTTTCCTTTCTGGTGGTCCCTGGGGGTTCGGGGTTCGTGCCATGGCGGTTTCCCTTGTTTGGGGGTTTGCCTGGGTTCCTGTTGCGGTTGCTCCCTGTGGGCTCCTGGTCTCCTCCCCGTCGTTTGGCGGTGTCTGGGCCTGCCTGGTGCCTGGGTGGGGGCTGCTTGGGTTCCCTGCTCCTGGGGGCTTTTCGGCCCCTGTTGGTCACCTTCTTCGGCCCTCTGTCCAGGCCTGTGCGCTGTGGGTTTCGGGGCGTGGCTCCCTGGTGGTGTCTGCTTTGCCCTTGTGTGCCCTTCTGGACCTGCTCCTGCCGGCTGTTCTCTTCCCGGGCTTGCTTCACCTCTGGTTGGGTGTCCGCGTTTTTCTGCCTGGTTCGGTCGGTTTCCTTGGCTCCTGTTGGGCTTCGGGGTCCCCCCCGTTGCCCCGGTGCTCCTCCTTTGTTGGCCCTTCTTGTGGCTGGTGGCTTTCCGTTTTGTTTGCCACTGGGCTGCGTCTTGCCTTTTCCGGCCTGTGTGGGGCCCTGGTTTTCTGGGTTGGGGTGTCCTGGTTGCCTCCGGTCACTCCTGCTCTGCCGGTTTTCTGGCGCTTCTGGCGTGGCCTCCGGTTGCGCTTCCTGGGCCGCTCTGGCTCTGCTGTGTCTTCTGTGCCGGCTCTGGGGTGTGTTTTGCCTGGCGTCCCCTGTCCTGGTGCTGTTGTCCTGCCCGCTCCTCTCTTCCCTGGCTCCCCCGGGTGCTGTTCCTGGAGTGTCTGTTGTTTGGCGGGCCCCTTCTCCTGTCGGGGTGCAGTCCTGTGGTTTTTGTCTTGCCTCTGTGGTTGCTGGTTGTTCGGGTTCGGTGCTGCTTATTCCTCTGGCTTCTCTGCTTCCTCCGGTTTCCGTTGGGGCGGTTGCCTCTGTTTGTTTTCTTCCGGGCCTGCTGTGTGGTCCGGCGGTTGTGGGCTTTGGGTCTCTGTCGGCCTCCCCCTGTGCTCTGCGTGGGCTTCTTCCGGGCTGGTGGGCTCTGTGCTCCCTGGGGTCTTTTCCACTGCTCCTGCTGTGGTTTGGTGTCCGGCCCTGGTTCGGTTTGAGGCCTTTTTGTCCTTGTTGGGGTTTGGTCCTGCGGGCTCTTTGGGCCTTGTACAGCCTTGTTCCGGCTTTTGTGGCTTTGCCCGCTCCTGGGCTCTCGCTGTGGCTTCTCCTTCTGGGCTGGGCTGGGTGCTTAGTGGTTGTCCTTGGCGTCCCTGGTGGTGCTGTTCGTTCTTTCCTGGGGCCTGGTCCGTCTGTTCTTCTCTGGTTGGCTGCCTCCTTGTTGGGCTGTGGCCTTCTGTTCTCCTTGGCTCGGTTCCGGTCCTGGGTTTTGTCCCTTGCTGGCCGGTTGCCTCCTGCAGTTCCCCCCTTGTTTTTGCTCCTCGGGTGCTCTCTTGGTGGGGTTTTCCTGGGTGTGCTGGCTGGTTCGGAAGGCCGGTTTTTTTCTGCTTTGGTATTCTCCACATTGTCAATGAATGGGACGAGGACATAAGGGATCTGGGGGTAATGCTCTATTACTTACCGGTAATCTTCAATACTCCGGGTCCCGTTGTCCTCGTCCCATTCATATGCCCCTCCCTCCCTCCCGGGCGGCCGGCCTTCCTGTGTGGGCTTGGTTTTACAGGCGGGATGCTGGGTAAGTACTGCTTATGTACTCCCGGTGGGAGGGGCAGTATTAGGGTCCCAGCATGCCTCTGCTCTTTTTTTCTGTCGGGAGATGGTTCTCTCCACATTGTCAATGAATGGGACGAGGACAACGGGACCCGGAGTAATGAAGATTACCGGTAAGTAATAGAGCATTAGTCCCTACTGCATGATACTATGTCAATGTATGATCCCTACCTCCAAACACAATAATGTTGAAGGATATACTGGGCAAGATAAAGGCTGGAGGCCATCTGTTGTGCATGGTATGCCCCGGCAGATACACTGGAACGACCTGAGTAAGGAAAACCAGAAGCAACATGCGCCGGACATACTAGGTAGGAGTAGTTTTTTTTTAAATGCAGTTGACTGCTACAACCCTGGCTTAAATGCACCTTGAAAGCTAAAAGAAATCATGACAAAGCACGCCCAGGGAAGCATTGAGCACTATTATGGCACCAATACATGATTTAACAGCAAATACCACACACACATTGGAGGCACTGTAATTACTTTTAGCTACTCTTGACTGTTGTTGCTGCCACACACTTGGACACACACCAGCGACATGACAAAGGTCACACATTACTGACCCTCTTGATAACATAACACACATTAGCCGTTGTAATTGTCACACCTTAAAATTTAATAAAATACTTACTATGGCAAGAATGCAATTGCCTGCCTTTGGTGTCAGGATGCTGATGAACATAAATGACACAAGTCTTTTTTTCTGTTTCCAGCCCTGGATTGCTCTTCTGGAGTTACAGAGTTCCTGGCGAGTCGTGGATTCTATGGGGGAGATTTACTAAGATTTTGCGCCGTGTTTGTGTCACAAAAGTGACGCAAAACGGCGCAAAATCTTTTTTTCCTAATTAACTTTCCAGCGTTAAACAACGTAAAAGTAATGCGAAGCAGCGCATTGCGCTTCTTCGCATTACTTTGCGCCGTGGGGGTGTGCCAAAGGTGGTGCATGGGCGTTCACATGCAACCACCCAAGGTTTCTCACGCTAAAACCAATTTACTAAAAACAGTAGATTGAGTTTAGCGTGAAAAAGCTGCGCCCTTTTCAACTAGGCGCAAGGAAGGAGAAATGCTTTCATTTCTCCTTCCTTTTTCGACTTTGCATGCATGCTGCACTGTGCAGCACGCATACAAAGTGGGAAAAGCTGTCCCTCGTGTCTAGCATAGTATTTTGTACAGGAAGGGTACCCTTCCTGTACAAAACCTATGCTACACTCATGCACACACCCTAGCGCTACAGCACTAAGGTGTGTGCATGGCGCACGGCTGAAATCAGCGCCAGCGCAAGGGAAAGGGGAGGAGAGAGCCATATCTTTGAAGATATGGCGCTCTCCTGCTCCTTCCTTGTCGCGCAACGCAGCGCAGCCTCGCGGGGGCTGCGCTGCGTTGCGTGACTTTTTTGCCAATCTCCCCCTATGTGTGTCACTGGTAGAGTACTGCCGTCTCTATGTGATTGGACAGTGCTTCATGTGCCACAATGGTTTGACATTGAGAACACCCTTATGATCACTTGTCCTTGCTCGTGTGATTGTGTTTATATTTTTATCTGGGTGACTGTGTGGCCCAGTGATGCAGGTCAACCACTCACTACTTCCATGGACTTGTGGGTCAACAGTCATGAATGAGTGCAAGTTATTTTCCTATTGTTCTGAGAACGGTTTTCATAGCAACTGTGCCCTTTAAGAGTGTTGCACTTTGGTGGATTAACACACTTGTTTTCCAGTTCGTCTGTGGTAGTGGGGAAGAGAGAGTCGGTTGCTGGTCCTAGCATGTAATTGTGTGCTGTTTGCCTAAATGTGTATTTCAGGACTTTTATTATAGGGTGTACTAGTTTGTCAAACTGGCATAATTGCAATGATTGTGGCTCCTATGTTGCATGGCAGATCTAAAATCCGTTTTCCGAGGCATTGCCTTAGATTGCTTTCTCCACTTGCAGCTTAGGCATTAAGGCAATTGCATTTAACTATTGTGGCATTCACATACATAAGACAACCTGCAGCCTGCACTGGTAGCTCCTGACACATCAGCCATCTTGGAAAAAGGGACCAATGTAACTCTGAAACATCTCTCCAAAATACAAAACCATGAAAACACAGAGGTCCAGCTCTCCATTTTCTGGCATCCTTAAAATCCCTGGCCACACATGCTCAATGACTTACCATGGTTTTATCGTGATAAGAGCCTGCTGCATAGAAGACTATAAACGCAGCCGTGGCACAGAACGGGGTGAGGGGGGGGAGGACAGGGGGAGCCGGGAGAGGGGGTAAAGAATAAAAAAACGTACCTCCTTGCCGCGTCTCGCCGCGTCTCACCGCTCTCTCCAGCGTAGTCTCCGGAATAGAGCATCCAGGAAGCACCCAGGCTCCCCTGAGCCAATCACAACGCTGTTATTGGCCTGAGCGCCGTAGTGCGGCACTCAGCCAGGGATTGGGGGCCTGGGCATGTTCTCCACCCAGGCTGTAATGCTGCCTCGGTGAAGAACATGCAAAGTGCGCATGAATGTTTGGCCGGCCCCAGAGGTGTAAACCACTCCTCCCCTCTCCTGCTCTGTCAGAAGAGCAGCCCCGCCCCATGCAAAGCTGCCACAACAAGGCAAAAAAAATTATATTTAACTTAGAGTTATTATCATTTTATTTTTCCTTTGGCGACACTCCTCCGTCTTAGCGGAGGAGCCACCACTGTATAAACAACTTCCTGTGGTTCAATGCTTCTCTCTGCACTGCGATCCATTGCCCACCTTGCATCAGCATCTGCTCTAAAACAATAGAATTCGGGGGGCGTGGCTACGCAGCGTAACGAGATGGCCGCTGCCTGAACCAGCTCCGTCTCCAAGGATTCTTCCCCTAACTATCCGGCACAGAAATCCGTACCTGACAGGCAGTTCCCGTAATCGGAGGGTGTGCTGCCCCCGGGGAACTAACAACGAGGCTGATCGGCCGCCGGAGCCCGGAGATAAGACGCCCGTCATTTGCGGCCTGCGGCTGAGACTGGAGCCAGGACCTGCCGTGATCGTGTGAGCCGGAAACGGCTCGTCCGGCAGGGGCGTCATAGATCGGAGGGGAAAGTGAAGCGCCCGCTCTGAGGCTGACCCGGGACCTGTAATAGGAGGTAACGAGCTGCGGTAATGCCTGCGGCGGAGTGTACTGCTTTACGCCCCACTACACCACCACGAGGAGGCCCTGCCGAGAGACGGTGAGCGGTGCGCCGACGGCGGCGCAGGTGGGCGGCATGTGAGCTGTGGTGACCCGGGCAGCCGCGAACAGCAGACTCTGTCGCCATTTCTGGCCCACGGCTGTAATAGGAGCCGGGGCCTGGTGTGATCGTGCGAGCTGGGACCCGATCGGCCTATCAATGCAAGTGGAATGGATGGTAGTGACCTGGGCAGCCACGCTTAACATCACTTGCCGGACCACGGTGCATGCAGCCTTTCCCCCCACGCCCCGGACACCCAACCTGAACGCCAGGAAACTGAACCTGAGTGAGTGCCTACTACACAACGGGCCTGCTGTCTGGAGGCGGTAGAGAGTGCACCCAGCGGATTGCTGCGCGGTGTGCCCCGCCGTGGGTAACAGTGAGCGATCCGCCCGGTGGGACACACGCGGTAACGTCCGGCGACAGCAATATCCACTAGCGACGGCGTAGTGACCCGCCAAGGGAACCGGGAAGGCAGGCGCACAGACCCCTGAGATATATCTGTGGTTTCATAGCCTAAGCACCCTTGTGACTGTCAACTGCGGAACCCCTGGCCGCTCGGGGTTAGACGGAGCCCGCGACAGGCCCGAACGGCCTACCTGGCTGGGGGAAAGATCGCCGGCTGCGGTCGCCGCTGTGAGGCCTAACACCTATAGCGGCAGCCAAGCAGCAATATCACCGTCCAGGCCAGGATGTCGTCCACAAGAGGACCGAAACAAGTGCAGACCAACAAACTTGATCGCTACACATGTCCTAGAGACCTACCCCATGAATTGGCAGCTAAAGACAAGCGTTCTGGAGATGCGGGAGAAGAACGACCAGAACTCACATTAAAGGACGTTATGGAGGCGATACAAGTAGTCAAAACCTCACTAGAACATAAAATAGACTCCATATCTATTGATGTAACCCTTATACGCGCCGACCTCACGAAGCTCAACGAAAAGGTCAAACAAGTGGAACTCACAACGACAAGTCTAGTGGACGACACGACGCAACTGCAGAGGGAGGTCCAGGAACTGCAAACATTCCGGAAATTCACAGAAACCAAGCTGGACGATTATGAAGGCCGCCTCAGGAGAAATAATGTCCGAATACTCGGAGTGCCGGAAAAATCAGAAGGGCAATCGCCAGACCTCTTCGTGGAAGACTTAATCCTTAAGAAACTACAACCTAAAGGGCTGAGTAAACTCTTCGTAATAGAAAGGGCACATAGAGTACCCGGTGGTCGTCCAAAGGCCGGGGCCCCCCCTCGACCCCTGCTGGCGAGAATCCTCAACTTTCGAGACAGAGACGCTATTCTTCAAACGGCCAGGGTAGCCCCACCGCTGCGATATGAAAATGCAGAGATAACCTTTTTTCCAGATTTCACACAGCTGGTGCAGCGACAGAGAAGATCGTTCGTCCCAATCAAAAAGAAACTGAGAGACAAAGGCCTGAAATATGCCATGCTGTTCCCAGCTCGGTTGAGGGTGGAGGCGGAGGGGCGGGCATGGTTTTTCGATCACCCGGAAGCAGCGACCGAATGGCTCGAAAACAGACCGAACTTATCAGGCAACTAGTAGAACAGCCCGGGAGTGGACTAAAGCGACTGACACGAGAACTTGGACCCTGACATGCAGCGTCAAGGGATGGATCCCGCCGAGGGCTCAGGTACCGGGGCCTAGCAGCAGAACTGATTGATGAGGGGGACCCCTCCGAGACTGTAAGATAGACTGGAGTAAAATAACCTCATTTAGAGAACTTAGTGCTGTCCATATATAGGGGGAACATGAGACGGACACCACGCACCTCACTTTACTTCTTTTAGTTAACTTGTTGGGCGACAGGCACTCTGCAAGTTTTGATATGGGCAGTTCTAAGCCCAGAGAGCAGGGAAGCAGGGAGGGGGTTATTGGGTGGGGGTTTTTATGTTGTTGTTTGTTGTGAATTTTATTTCGACATATTGCTCTTATTTTGTAATGGAGACGGGGCAGCACAATCCAATCGATGGCAGGTCAATGGGCTAAAAGTGTAAAAATCCTAAGCTGGAACGTCAATGGGTTGGGAGATAAACTCAAACGTAGTGTGGTCCTACAATATATTAAGAGACAGTCTCCAGACGTAGCACTACTCCAAGAGACTCACCTGGTGGGGAACACATGCAGGGCACTCAATAGATGGGGCTATAAGCTGGTAGCGCACGCTGGATTCACGACTAGCTCTAGGGGAGTTGGCATACTGGTGAAAAACTCATTCCCACTTTCAGTAGATTCCACGTGGATAGATGACAGGGGACGTTACATAATAATATCGGGACGCTGGGAGGGACAGACCCTAAGGATTGTGTCAGTCTATGTACCCCCTGGCCTACAGAAGGAAACCTTTAAAGATTTAGGTACAATTATCCTAGCACTCCCGGAGGGGCTCCTGGTGGTGGGGGGGGACTTCAACGCGGTAGTGTCGGGCACTCTAGACCGACACCCGCCGCGTGAGCTCGGACCCTCGCATCGTTGTCTGTCTCAATTCATGGATGCGATGGGACTGGCGGATGGGTGGAGGACACATCATCCAGATAGGATTCAACACACCTTCCACTCTGGGGCCCATCATAGTCTTTCACGCATAGATTATCTCCTGGTACCGGCACCCCAAATAATGCACCTCCATGAGATACGACACCTAGCACGGGGAATATCAGACCACTCTCCGTTGTGGGCCAGTATAGTCCTTAACTATGAAAGGGTAGGCAGAGTTGCACCCATCAACCCCTGGCATTTTCGCAACCCTACTATTCGGAAAGCACTACTTCTCGAAATTAATCATTACTTCCAAGAAAACGAAGGAACAGTAGATTCTGCACAAACACTATGGGAGGCATTTAAATCAGTCATACGAGGGCAGGCGCTGTCACTGATCGCAGGTACCAAAAAGAAAGGCAGAAAGAGATGGTTGACGCTGAGGAAGAGATCCTCCGCATGGAGGAGGAACTGGGATCCGAGATCACTACCGAGACTCTCTACTTGTTGCAATTGAAAAGGGACGACTATAGAGCACTAGCCACAGATAGAGCGAGACTTATGGGACGAGAACAACTGGGTAGGCTGTATGACCATGGAGACAAGGCGGGGAAGCTTATCGCATGGCTGGATAAGAAAGAGCTGGCCAATAGACTGGTTCCGGAATTGAAGGGTTCCGATGGCATCCCCATAGTGGACCCACAAAACATAGCGAATCAATTCGCACACCACTATCAGGGGGTCTACCAGGCTGAAAACACGTTTACGGAGGAAGACTCCAAGTCCTTGATACAAGATATAAAACTTCCCTCATTGACAGAAGAAAATCGCTGCTTTTTAGATTCCGACCTCACTAACGACGAGATAGCACAGGCTATAAGGTCGCTACGCTCGGGCAAAGCCTTGGGGCCCAACGGGATTCCTATCGAACTTTACAAACTCAAACCCGATAAACTGGCCCCGCATCTTCGGGCCATGTTTGAGGAAAGCAGAGAACTGGGGATTTTGCCCAAAGACCAGAGAGTGGCTACAGTGGTCACCATTCACAAAGAGGGCAAACCGAAAAATGAGTGCGCCTCATACAGGCCTATTTCTCTGCTTAACGCGGAACCCAAAATCCTGGCAAAGCTCCTTGCGAATCGCCTGGTGAAAGTCATCGACACCCTGGTACATCCGGATCAATCTGGGTTCATGCCTCATAGAAATACCGCTCTGAACCTGCGACGGGTCCTGTCCTGGGAAGGGCCGCTACAATACAGGAGGCAGCCATAATAGTATCACTGGACGCAAAAATGGCATTTGACACTCTGGAATGGCCATACCTGTTTGCAGTCCTGGTTAAACTAGGACTCGGACCGAACTATATCCAATGGGTCCGACTTCTCTATTCGGAGCCACTGGCACAAGTCGTAGTTAATAATAAGAAATCGATGATGTTTGAACTCAATCGAGGAACCCGTCAGGGCTGTCCCCTCTCCCCCTCTTGTTTGCCCTGGCTCTGGAGCCGCTGGCGGCCTGGATCCGCCAAAATCCGGTCATACGAGGTCTGCGGTGGTCCCCCGGACGGGAGGACCGTATCTCACTGTATGCAGACGATATACTGCTCTACATGGCTTCCCCGAAAGCATCACTGATAGCGGTACTAGATATATTGACCATATTTGGCAGGTACTCCGGATTCACAATTAACTGGGGTAAATCCCTTATTTATGTACTGAGCGGTGACCCGCCATCCCTGCCACGAGACTGCCCCATACAAATAAACACGTCAGGATTCAAATACCTAGGTATATTTATTACCCTGGACCGTACTCTTCGGTTCACGAACAATCTCCTCCCGCAGCTGCAGCGACTCAAACATGACATAACAACTTGGAAGACGCTCCCCCTTTCACTCCTCGGTAAGGCGGCGCTGTTTAAAATGATGGCGCTACCACGCCTCCTTTACGCGCTGCAAAACTCCCTGGACCCAGTCCCTTCCTCATATTTTAAAGAAATTGAAAGCCTACAGAGGGAGCTATTGTGGGAGGGAAAGCCTCGTATAGCCTTTACCAAATTGACGCTTAACTGGTACGATGGAGGGATCAGCCTCCCTGACATCCGGAAATACTACTGGGCCTCGCATTTAGCTGCTATTAATCAGGGCACCTATAGCCACCCGGAGGACCCTGGCTATGCCATGGACAAATGGCTCCTCTCGGGCGGGAATTACAACAGAGCACTATATTCCAAGCCCGGGAAATACCCATTGACCGGCCCTACCATGCATTCGGTATCTATCTGGCACAAAGTAAACAGACACATGGGTTGGGATCAGAAACTCACATTAGCAACCCCGCTATGGGATTCCGAAAAATTAGGGAGCCTGTGGAAGACGAAGGGTTTCGATAAGTGGGACCTTATAGGGATCTCACGTATCCGGGACGTTTGGGCCAATGGTGAAACGATTTCCTTCGCCTCCTTAAAACAACAATATGACATGGCCAACTCCGAACAGTTTCGGTACATACAGATCCGTCATGCACTTGGGATGCACCTCCCGAGGGATTCCTCCCCCCCAGATGCCTCCCCACTAGAAGATAGATTGATGGATGGGCACCTCCCTGAAAAAGCTATATCCTTGACGTACAAAAAGTTAATTAACAACATGGAGGACCCACTCAAGACACTCAGGGAAAAATGGGCAAACGATGGGCTGGAGTTTGATGATGAAGAGTGGCGGGAGGCGGTGTCTTCCCCTCGGGAGGTGGCTATCCAGGCTAGACTGAGATTGGTGCAGCTCAAGATACTTCACAGGGTCTATATGACAGGGCCTGGCCTGGTACGAATGGGTAGGGCAGAAACAGGGGCTTGTAGGCGAAAATGCGGAAGTGAGGGCACATTCATGCACATACTATGGGAATGTGATCATGTACGAACATATTGGCGTGAGATACATAAGATACTCAGTGAAGTGCTGGCATTGGAACTGCGGGTGGAGGTTAAGAGATGTCTCCTGAATGTGTGGGAGCCCACTGACCTTAACATATGCAACCAACACTGGGTCACGTTGGGCCTTATGATTGCAAAGAGAAACATAGCACAACTTTGGGGCGCCTCGCAACCACCCAGGGTGGAGGCCTGGAAGAGAGACCTTGACTGGTGTATGTTCAGGGAAAAGACGGTTTACCTGGCTAGGGGTTGCCCCAAGAAATGGTCCCGAATATGGAGTATGTGGAATAATTATCGGGGGATATCTGCACCCCACCACCACACGATATCCGAGATGATTCTCCTACCCACTGAAATGTTTTATTGTAATTCAATGTATGAGCCCATTTACTGTGTATATGCTATAATACCGTCCTTTGTCTCCTTCAATTGTATGCTATATGTCGAGGGTTAATTAATAAAAAGAATTATAAAAAAAAAAAAACAATAGAATTCGAAGTCGGACTACAAAGTGTTGTGTGTTTCCTGCATGGCCGACTGTTGTTTTCCCTATGTTAGCCTAATTGTGCACGTTGTAGGCCGCATTTCATTTTGCACATGCTACTAAATAAACACTCTTGCTTTTATGCCGCATTGCATTTTCACACACAACCTGCATGTTTTCGTGTTCTGCTCTTTTCCCGGGATTTAGTCTGAACACCATAGACAAGGTCAAACAACAATGTCCCTTGCTATTCTTTCTGGTCAGACACTAGCACCTTGACATAACATGAGAATGCAGCTGCTGTTTGTGAGCAAACATGTCATGTAATATAGCTGAGGGCATGAGTTTTAAAACACACTAAGCTAAGGTCCTGAGTCAAGATTGCTTTGTCAGCTGAGATGTAGAACGTCCATATATGTATGCTAAGGTACGGGCTTCGCCACTAATCCCAGAGATCTATTATATAAAATCGTTTAGCTTCAATAGGGGTGGAGGTTAGGCTAATCTGTCTTATAATATGACAGGGCTTTTTATGATCTGTGGTTTGTTAACCTTGCTAACGATATTTTTGATATGCATTTGTTTCCTAATAGTGTTGGAAATACTGCATCTTAGAGCACGATAGTTTAAATAAATATTCCAAACTTCCTTCGTGGCTCTTGTTTATATTATTGTGGACAAGTACGTGTGAGAGAGCGAAAGGGTGTGTCCTGTTTCCGTGATCCCAGAGAGGGTTGAGAGTGTTGTGTTCTGGGGTGCCAACTCACTTGTTCCTCTGGTAAGGATAGGAGGGCAAGTGAGGTACTATAGCTAGTCGGACTCGGGCTCGTAGATACTGAGGGGCAGATTTAGAAGCCCCTTGCGCCGCCGGTGCATCACGTTGTGTGACGCACCAGTGGCGCAGCCTGCTAAGTGATATTTACAAGAACAGGTAAAGTCACCATGTGTGACTTAACCTGTGCTTGTAAATATCGCCCCTGTTCACGCAACACTTTGCATGTTAGGGGCGTGACATGGGTGTTGATGTGGGTGTTCCCACGCAACACCCATGTCCACTGATGCATTTCCAGATTTACGAGAAATCGTAAATCTGGAAATGCGTCAGAATGCTACGCCACCCTAGGGGTGGCGTAGCGAGATGCAACGAGGAGAAATGTTTTCATTTCTCCTCGTTTTTTTCCTCTTTCAATGCATGCTGCATTCTACAGCACACATTGGAAGAGGAAATCACCTCAATTGATTGTTTTTGTGCAGGAGGGTGCCCCTTCCTGCACAAAAACAATCTCCCCACGACGCAGGCATCCTTGCACCATGGTGCAAGGGTGCCTGCGCCGGCGCATGGCAGCAGTTTGTTCACCAGCACAGGGGGAAGCACAGAGATGCGACATATTGTTGTAAATATGTCGCATCCCTGCGCTTCGAAACTAACGCAGCGCGGCGCAGCAAAATGAGTTGTGGCACCGCGCTGTGTTAGTTTCTTGTAGATCTGCCCCCCTGGTGGTATGGTGACTCAGTCCCTACATTCTGATGTTCTATGCCCCTAAGCATAGTTCTGTGCCTGAGCAGAATCCCTGCAACAAAAGAAGACACTGAATCACATACATTTAATATGGTATCACCCACTATGATATTAACATTCCTCATGGTGTTGGTAGGTTTGCATATCTTTTGGCCATTAATGATGTAAGTGCACACGCATTGTGGGTTGAAGACTGGTGTGAGGATGCTTACGCAAGGCCATTCTGTGGCATCTTTTGCACGAGGAAGCCACGCATAGCATCAAAGGTTTTCTTGTTGGTTGTCATGTGTGGGTCAGTGAGATATATAGTGCGTTAATAAACACGCCTTTTGCTTCATGCTACACTGGATATTGCGAGTCTGATGCTGTTTGCTTGAATGACCCCAATACAAGAACAAGCAATGTGGTGACAAGCTGTATGTGTGGTTAGCTATGGGTGTAGTCTTTCAGCTACTGAGGATGTCTAGTGGTGTTGACCTGTGCAGGCTGATTACTTTCTGTGGCAATTCACAGGGATTCAACCCTAGAGACTCAATCATCGATTGCCCCGTTCTTCTAACTACACACACACACACACACACACACACACACACACAGGGCCATGTACTGATTTTTCAATTCAACCATGTATTTTGTTTCTGCGGTTTTTGCCAATTTTTTTCACAGGCGTTTTGTTTGCCCTGTTTTAGGACCAGGCTTCTAAAAGCAATATATCAACCTTTATGGACAGTGCTCGTTCTGGAAAGGCTTTCAGGTGCAGTATGTCTTTTTTTGCACTGAGGTTGTTTAAATGTTCAGCCCTTCACATTTTAAAGCAAATGCTTGGTGCATTTTGCCTACTTCAGCAATAGTGTGTTTTGTCTCAGTTATATTTTCGGCTCAGATATAGTCTTGAACTGGAACAGTGCAGGATAGGCCCCTAGGGTAGAGTTGTATAATAGTTATCTAACGGAAGGAAGAGAATAAAAGATTTTGTGATTAAAAGCTAAAAATATCTGCTAAGTGTCAGACACTATCCATTGAACAGGAGATACCTCGAGGGAGCATGGGGTTTAATATAACCTGCCAGAAATCTATATTGCAGGAGAGGCATCTACAACGTTTGACATTTCCATTTCACCTTGTTAACTGACTGAATCAGTGAAACATTGTGCTTTGTAATAACTTCTACAAGGCTTAAATTATTACTGAATATAGAAGTGATAACGAGACAGTACTTAAAGGGGCCATCCAGTGTAGAGAAAGAAAACAGAATTATTTTCCCACTACCCCGCGGCTAACAATCACCAGCCAATAGGCGTTCTAGAATGTTGATTTGTTTCGTGGTGGCAGCTGCGTTTAGAGATATATTGTGACATCTCCCACCGGAAGATCCTTTAAGGACATGTGGGGTGAAAAAAAGTAAATTAGTTGATTGCTTGTGTTTGTCATCTTTGAAATGCACGTTACAGTGGTACTCAAAGAGACAGAAGAAAACATATGTTTGTTCCGTCACATCATTTCTTCAGTTTAAAAATAGAAGTATTATTTATGTGAAGTAATTATGCTCTTATGGTGTGGGCAACTGAAATAATGCAATTTTGCAGCTTCAGTATTTCCTCATGATTTAAGATTTGCCACATAATCAATCATCTTTTGCATAATTTGAAGATTTTAACCCAAAAAAGTACATCTAGTGGAAAAAGATCAAAAGTTACAAAAAACACTACCACATGTGTTGCTGCAAAGTGGACGGCCTTTTGTAATGCAGAGATAGGTGTTCTTTTAGTTGCTGACTGCTATATTTAGGTGTTAAACTGGTATTAAAGAGTGAAACATTTGCCCTTACAGTATTACAATATACTGAAGTAATACTGCTTCAATATGTGCCACATTACACTGCATAGTTTGCCTTTTTTACAACATAATTTAGTCCTTCCCTGCCACATAATTCCAGTGACCTTGCTTGACATGCCTGTGAAGGTCAAAACATTAATGTGACCCCAATATTGAAGACCTACTACTTCGTGCTGAAGAAGGGCAATGACTCAGAAACAGATGTCCATGAAAGAGAAAGAATACCAGCACTGGCTGCACCAACTGATGGCCAATACATACCTACTAGTGTGAGTTATTGAAATTAAGCATGAACAGCATTTACAAGAATGCAATGGGTAACTTTTGCTGATTTGCAAGCAGTGTGCACCCTTCGACCTGAACTGTAGTTAATCTATACTTATCCTTATATACTTACCTTCCCAATATTTTTGTTGTTAATATATTTGCTATAATACTATGGCAGCACAATATTAAAAATTTGATATTTTGACAATCAATCATAAACAATATGCTAACAGAACATTGAGCCTTCAGTGTCATGCTACTAAAATATCATAGCAAAAGTATCAATAATTAAAAAATAGACAAGGTAAGTATTTATAGGTGTGTATAGATTTACTAACTACTACTACTTCTCTTAACTTTACATACACATACTTTGAAAATATATGTATGTGCGTTCGTTTAAGGATGTATATATATATATATATATATATTATCTACTGGCGGTCGCCAGTAGATAGTTATAGTTAAAACCTATTATCCATAGGAAATCCGCGACATTCTATTTGAAATAACGTTGGCGCCGGTTGACGAATCTTCGCGAAAGTTTCCAACTTGTTGGGGCGCTCCGGTCCGCTCCTATCCTGAAAGTCTCGGGGTGATACGTCAAGCGGAGGCCGAGAAAAAGGGGGGTCCCAAAACGCGTTTTCCCCATTCATTTTTCCATAGGAACCTTTAGTCGCAGCTACAGCCCGAACTGCTGAACGGAATTACACCAAATTTGGCAAAGAGGTAGCCCTTGGTTCAGTGTCGTGCCTTTTGCTTAAATGGTGTAAATCCGTTCAGTAGTTCCTGAGAAAATCAAAAGTAAAGTCACATATATATCTGGGCGGAGCCTAACCACACATGTCATCGTGAGATCTGATTGGCTGTCAGCACTTCATCCTGGAATTGCTGGCAGCCATCTTGGGACCAATATAAATGATAGTACCTCATTGAAATGCATTGTAGTGAATAGAAGATTTTGAAGGTCACCAAAAGGAGAACTATAAAGGGTGATAACAGGCTTTAGTTACATTAGAATTTATTTGTTGATGGTACCATACTAATTTTAGGAATTGTGGTGTATTCTAAGGTGATTTTACCATGTGAAAAACCTTCTGCTGGGATATCATGAATCATGTTTGAGAGAACACTATTTTCTCATGCTTGTCCCATGGAGGTTTGGAAGGTGCTCCAGAAGCTAAAATGAGAGCATATTTTCTGTAAATTCACATTATCTTTCTCACTCATGTGAGAATGAAGTCTGACATTCTCAGTAAAACATGGACATCCAACAAGGGCAGAGACTGTCAGTTGATTCCTTTGTGTTCTACTGCAGCTTCCCAGAGTGTTCTAAAGAACAACTAGAGTGCTAACAGCGTTACTTATGACAAAAGTATGGCACACCTGAAGCCATCTTGATTGGAATAAACTGGTAACACTTAAACAATTTAATTTAAAAAGGAACAAAATGATGGGGTTCATTTTGTCATAGAAATTATGGTTAGTGCTGTAGAAAGAAAAATTAGGACATGTTTCAAGTGTGATCTCAAATATCTTCCTGTTATATTTCAACAGGAGCAGCCTGCCAGTTGATGCCTTTGTGTTCTACTGCAGCTTCCCAGAGTGTTCTAAAGAACAACTAGAGTGCTAACAGCCTTACTTATGACAAAAGTATGGCACACCTGAAGCCATCTTGATTGGAATAAACTGGTAACACTTAAAACATTTAATTTAAAAAGGAACAAAATGAGGGGGTTCATGTTGTCATAGAAATTATGGTTAGTGCTGTAGAAAGAAAAATTAGGACATATTTCAAGTGTGATCTCAAATATCTTCCTGTTATATTTCAACAGGAGCAGCCTGCCAGTTGATGCCTTTGTGTTCTACTGCAGCTTCCCAGAGTGTTCTAAAGAACAACTAGAGCGCTAACAGCCTTACTTATGACAAAAGTATGGCACACCTGAAGCCATCTTGATTGGAATAAACCGGTAACACTTAAAACATTTAATTTAAAAAGGAACAAAATGAGGGGTTCTTTTTGAAATAGAAATTATGGTTAGTGCTGCAGAAAGAAAAATTAGGGCATGTTTTAAGTGAGATCTCATATCCTCTTCTATTTCATTAGAAAATTCTGACATGCAGACTGAAACAATCACTTTCAATACCAGCAGCAGACTACCAGTTAATTCCTGGTGAGCAGTAGCTTTACTCCAGTGATCTAATGAGCAACTAGAGTGCTAACATTCTGAATTTATGGCAGATGTGAGACACATCTGAATGCCTTCTTGATGGAATCAAAGTAAAAAACTGAAAGCATTTCCTACTGAGAAGACTGCAGTAAATGAAGAAATTAGGAAACTTCATAACAAAGAAGTCTTCCAAGATGGCCACCAGTGAAAAAAGAGCCCAAATGTAGCACAAATATTACCCAGATGTAGCCCACATATTGCCCAATGACAAAAGTGTGCAAAACACTTTTTATTTTTAGTTTTTTTGCAGTTTTATGTAGTGCAGACTGGTCAGGTATTGGAGCATTGCATCTTAAAAAATGACCCCCTACACTACAAAAACACCACTGCACTACCTTAAACCCTAAAACACTACCCCCAGCACGACCCCCTACACTACACAAGCACAACTGCACTATCCTAAACCCTAAAACACTACCCCCAGCACGACCCCCTACACTACCCAAACACCACTGCACTAACCTAAATCCTAAAACACTACCACCTGCACGACCCCCTACACTACCCAAACACCACTGCACTACCCTAAAACATGACCCCCTACACTACACAAATACCACTGCACTACCCTAAACCCTAAAACACCAGCCCCAGCACGACCCCCTACACTACACAAGCACCACTGCACTACCCTAAACCCTAAAACACTACCCCCAGCACGACCCCCTACACTGCCCGAAAACCACTGCACTGCCCTAAACCCTGAAACACCAGCCCCTGCATGACCCCCTACACTGCCCGAATACCACTGCACTGCCCTAAACCCTGAAACACCACCCCTAGCACGACCCCCTACACTGCCCGAACACCACTGCACTGCCCTAAACCCTGAAACACCACCCCCTTCACGACCCCCTACACTGCCCTAACACCACTGCACTGCCCTAAACCCTAAAACACCACCCCCAGCATGACCCCCTACACTGCCCGAACACCACTGCACTGCCCTAAACCCTGAAACACTACCCCCAGCAAGACCCCCTACACTGCCCGAACACCACTGACCTAAACCCTGAAACACCACCCCCAGCACGACCCCCTACACTGCCCGAACACCACTGCACTGCCCTAAACCCTGAAACACTACCCCCAGCATGACCCCCTACACTGCCCGAACACCACTGCTCTGCCCAAAACCCTGAAACTACAGCCCCAGCACGACCCCCTACACTGCCCGAACACCACTGCACTGCCCTAAACCTTGAAACACCAGCCCCTGCACGACCCCCTACACTGCCCGAACACCACTGCACTACCCTAAACCCTGAAACATCACCCCCAGCACGACCCCCTACACTGCCCGAGCACCACTGCACTGCCCTAAACACTGAAACACCAGCCCCAGCACGACCCCCTACACTGCCCGAACACCACTGCACTGCCCTAAACCCTGAAACACCAGCCCCAGCACGACCGCCTACACTGCCCGAACACCACTGCACTGCCCTAAACCCTGAAACACCAGCCCCAGCACGACCCCCTACACTGCCCGAACACCACTGCACTGCCCTAACCCGTGAAACACCAGCCTCAGCACGACCCCTACACTGCCTGAACACCACTGCACTGCCCTGAACCCTGAAACATCAGCCCCAGCACAACACCCTACACTGCCCAAACACCACTGCACTGCCCGAAGCCCGGAAACACCACCCCGTGCATGACACCCTACACTGCCCGAACACCACTGCACTGCCCTAAACCCTGAAACACTACCCCCAGTGCGACCCCCTACACTGCCCGAACACCACTGCACTGCCCTAAACCCTGAAACATCACCCCCAGCAAGACCCCCTACACTGCCCGAACACCACTGCCCTAAACCCTGAAACATCACCCCCAGCAAGACCCCCTACACTGCCCGAACACCACTGCACTGCCCTAAACCCTGAAACACCAGCCCCAGCATGACCCCCTACACTGCCCGAACACCACTGCACTACCCTGAAACACCACCCCCTGCACGACCCCCTACACTGCCCGAACACCACTGTACTGCCCTAAACCCTGAAACCCCACCCCCAGCATGACCCCCTACACTGCCAGAACACCACTGCACTGCCCTAAACCCTGAAACACCACCCCCTGCACGACATCCTACACTGCCCGAACACTACTGCACTGCCCTAAACCCTGAAACACCACCCCCAGCACGACCCCCTACACTGCACGAACACCACTGCACCGCCCTAAACCCTGAAACACTACCCCCAGCAAGACCCCCTACACTGCCCGAACACCACTGCACTGCCCTAAACCCTGAAACATCACCCCCAGCAAGACCCCCTACACTGCCCGAACACCACTGCCCTAAACCCTGAAACACCACCCCCAGCAAGACCCCCTACACTGCCCGAATACCACTGCACTGCCCTAAACCCTGAAACACCACCCCCAGCAAGACCCTCTACACTGCCCGAACACCACTGCACTGCTCTAAACCCTGAAACACCACCCCCAGCACGACCCCCTACACTGCCCGAACACCACTGCTCTGCCCAAAACCCTGAAACACCAGCCCCAGCACGACCCCCTACACTGCCCGAACACCACTGCACTGCCCTAAACCCTGAAACACCAGCCCCAGCATGACCCCCTACACTGCCCGAACACCACTGCACTGCCCTAAACCCTGAAACACCACCCCCAGCACGACCCCTACACTGCCCGAACACCACTGCACTGCCCTAAACCCTGAAACACCAGCCCCAGCACCACCCCGTACACTGCCCGCACACCACTGCACTGCCCTAAACCCTGAAACACCAGCCCCAGCACAACCCCGTACACTGCCCGAACACCACTGCACTGCCCTAAACCCTGAAACACCAGCCCCAGCACGAACGCCTACACTGCCCGAAAACTACTGCACTGCCCTAAACCCTGAAACACCACCCCCAGCAAGACTACCTACACTGGCCAAACACCACTGCACTGCCCTAAACCTTGAAACACCACCCCCTGCACGACCCCCTACACTGCCCAAACACTACTGCACTGCCCTAAACCCTGAAACACCACCCCTCAGCACGACACCCTACACTGCCCGAACACCACTGCACTGCCCTAAACCCTGAAACACCACCCCAGCACGACCCCCTACACTGCACGAACACCACTGCACTAAACCCTGAAACACCACCCCCTGCACGACCCCCTACACTGCCGGAAAACCACTGCACTGCCCTAAACCCTGAAACACCACACCCAGCACGACACCCTACACTGCCCTAACACCACTGCACTGCCATAAACCCTGAAACATCACCCCCAGCACAACCCCCTACGCTGCCTGAGCACCATTGCTCTGCCCTAAACCCTGAAACACTAGCCCCAGCACGACCCCCTACACTGCCCGAACACCACTGCACTGCCCTAAACCCTGAAACACCACCCCCAGCACAACCCCCTACACTGCCCGAACACCACTGCACTGCCCTAAACCCTGAAACACCAGCCCCAGCAAGACCCCTACACTGCCCGAACACCACTGCATTGCCCTAGACTCTGAAACACCAGCCCCAGCAAGACCCCCTACACTGCCCGAACACCACTGCACTGCCCTAAACCCTGAAACACCAGCCCCAACACGACCCCCTACACTGCCCAAACACCACTGCACTGCCCTTAACCCTGAAACACCAGCCCCAGCATGACCCCCTACACTGCCCGAACACCATTGCACTGCCCTAAACCCTGAAACACCAGCCCCAGCACGACCCCCTACACTGCCCGAACACCACTGCACTGCCCTAAACCCTGAAGCACCAGCCCCAGCACCACCCCCTACAATGCCCAAACACCACTGTACTGCCCTAAACCCTGAAACACCACCCCCTGCACCGCCCCTACACTGCCCGAACACCACTGCACTGCCCTAAACCCTGAAACACCACCCCCTGCACGACCCCCTACACTGCCCGAACACCACTGCACTGCCCTAAACCCTGAAACACCACCCCCTGCACCACCCCCTACACTGCCCGAACACCACTGCACTGCCCTAAACCCTGAATCACCACCCCCTGCACTGCCCCCTACACTGCCTGAACACCACTGCACTGCCCTAAACCCTGAAACACCACCCCCAAGATGACCCCCTACACTGCCCGAACACCACTGCACTGCCCTAAACCCTAAAACACCACCCCCAGCACGACCCCCTACACTGCCCGAACATCACTGCACTGCCCTAAACCCTAGAACACTACCCCCAGCATGACCCCCTACACTATCCGAACACCACTGCACTACCCTAAACCCTAAAATACTCCCCCAGCATGACCCCCTACACTACCCGAACACGACTGCACTGCCCTAAACCCTAAAACACTCCCCCAGCACGACCCCCTACACTGCCCAAACACTACTGCACTGCCCTAAACCCTGAAACACCACCCTCAGCACGACACCCTACACTGCCCGAACACCACTGCACTGCCCTAAACCCTGAAACACCACCCCAGCACGACCCCCTACACTGCCCGAACACCACTGCACTAAACCCTGAAACACCACCCCTGCACGACCCCCTACACTGCCGGAACACCACTGCACTGCCCTAAACCCTGAAACACCACCCCCAGCACGACCCCTTTACTGCTCGAACACCACTGCACTGCCCCAAACCCTGAAACACCACCCCCAGCATGACCCCCTACACTGCCCGAACACCACTGCCCTAAACCCTGAAACACCACCCCTGCACGACCCCCTACACTGCCCGAACACCACTGCACTGCCCTAAACCCTGAAACACCACCCCCTGCACGACCCCCTACACTGCCCGAACACCACTGCACTGCCCTAAACCCTGAAACACCACCCCCAGCACGACCCCCTACACTGTCCGAACACCACTGCTCTGCCCTAAACCCTAAAACACCACCCCCAGCACGACCCCCTACACTGCCCGAACACCACTGCACTGCCCTAAACCCTAAAACACTCCCCCCAGCACGACCCCCTACACTACCTAAACACCACTGCACTGCCCTAAACCCTAAAACACTACCCCCGCATGACCCCTTACACTATCCAAATACCAATGCACTACCCTAATCCCTAAAACACTACCCCCGCACAACCCCCTACACTACCCAAAGACCACTGCACTACCCTAAACTCTAAAACAATACCCCTGCACGACTCCCTACACTACCCAAAGACCACTGCACTACCCTAAACCCTAAAACACGACCTCCTACACTACACAAACACCACTGCACTACCCTAAACCCTAAAAAACTACCCCAGCACGAACCCCTACACTACCCAAACACCACTGCACTACCCTAAACCATAAAACACTACCCCCAGCAGTACCCCCTACGCTACCCAAATACCACTGCACTACCCTAAACCCTAAAACACTACCCCCAGCAGTACCCCCTACACTACCCAAACACCATTGCACTACCCTAAACCCTAAAACACTACCCCCATCAGTATCCCCTACACTACCCAAACACCACTGCACTACCCTAAACCCTAAAACCCTAAAACACTAACCCCCAGCACGACCCCCTACACTACCCAAACACCACTGTACTACCCTAAACCCTAAAACACTCCCCCAGCACGACTCCCTACACTACCCAAACACCACTGCACTACCCTAAACCCTAAATCTACCCCCAGCATGACCCCCTACACTACACAAACACCACTGCACTACCCTAAACCCTAAAACACTACCCCCAGCACGCCCTCTTCACTACCTAAACACAACTGCACAATTTGTTACAGGCGTTGCAACGCAGGCCTGTGGTGCTTACTGGAAGTACCTGGTGGGCTAGTTGGGCCCCAGGGACTCTCAGGATTCAAGGTGATCTAATCCCCCAACTTAAAACGCGCCACGGGGCGCGTTTGCACAGTGGTGAAGGGAGGGGGCGGGGCCTCAGGTGACATGTGCGCAAACACGCCCTGTGGTGCGTTTTAAGTTGGGGAGTTAATTCCCTTTGAATCCTGGGGGCCAACTAGCCCACCAGGTACCTTCAGTAAGCACAACAGAGTTGCGTTGCAGAGAGGTGAAAAAGGTGCGTGGCCTCGGGAACGCCTCTCTGCAACTCAGCTCTGTGGTCCTAACTGTAGGTACCTGGGGGGCTAGTTGGGCCCCAGGGACCCTCAGGATTCAAGGGGACTTAATCCCGCAACTTAAAAACGCGCCACGGGGCGCGTTTGCACACATGTCACCTCAGGCCCCCCTCCCTTCACCACTGTGCAAACGCGCACTGGCTCTGGTTAGTCAGAGTCAGTTACCACCAGTACCCGTCTGAAAAAGTTGTGGGCACAGGATGATTTTGCAACAAGGCCTCTTTCTGCTCCTCTGTTGGTTCTTTCTGCACATCTTTTGCTTCTTTCTGTGCGTTTTTTCTTCTTTCTTCACATGTCCTACCTCTGTTGGCATAGTTAGAAACTAGCATTTAAAAACCTTTGAAATTCACTTAAAAAATCATAGGTTTCAGGCACGTTATAGTTAGAAATTAGCATTTAAAAAACCTTTGAAATTCACTGAAAAAACCATAGGTTTCAGGCACATTATAGTTAGAAATTAGCATTTAAAAAACCTTTGAAATTCACTGAAAAAACCATAGGTTTCAGGCACGTTATAGTTAAAAATTAGCATTTAAAAAACCTTTGAAATTCACTGAAAAAACCATAGGTTTCAGACACATTATAGTTAGAAATTAGCATTTAAAAACCTTTGAAATTCACTGAAAAACCATAGGTTTTAGGGACAGTTATAGTTAGTTGGACATTGCACTCGTACAAAACCCGTGAAATTCCCCTGTTATAGTTAGTTCAGCTAACTATAACTCGCGCCCCGCAATGCACTGCTGATGACGTCACATATTACATCACTCATGACATGGTCAGTGACATCACTGATGACATCACTGATGACATCTCAAATGACATCACTGATGACATCATCCATGTGATAATTTCATGCATCTTCTCACACCCTAATATAACTTTTGATACACCCACTCTAAATTACAGACTGCCATTCTCAAAACCATAGACACTCCAACACCAAAAACTACATACCCACTCACTGATTCTTAGGTCTACACACACATCCACTCACTCACCTGTACAGTCACTCATACTTACAGTCACTCAGTACAGGACTATCATATGCACTCATACACCTATATAAACACTCACACGCCGCCACTCATCCATAGAGGTACTCACACACCTAGTCAGTCATGCAAAAAATTAATCACACACCCATTTACTCACCTATACAGTTATACACACACCAGCTCACTTACTCATACAAATACTAGCACATTCTTACGCTCTTATACAATAACTGATACAAGCACACACGCATCCATACAGCCACTCTCAGAATAACACACTCTCACTTATAGCCATTTAAATACTCTAACACACATATATACTGCCTTTTACATATGTAGTTACTCGCACATGTACCACTGAGATATACATTCACTCACTAACACACCCATACACACACTCACCCACCCAAGCAGTCCATCACAGATGCACTCTTGAAATCATGCACCCAGTGAATTACCCACTCACACATCTATGTATAGAGTCACACACACCCCACCCACACAAACACTCAGGCAGACATACAGATACTCAGAGAACCAATCAATAACCCATATACACACTCATGTAGCTATTCGCAAATCCATGCATCCACTTACACACCAACAAACAGACGGATACAGACATTCACACAGTTTAGTCACTAACCCATGCATTCAGTAAGATACGTTTAATCACTCACTTGTAGAGTCAGTCACTCACGTACTAAATCATCCATTCAGACACTTATACACCCACTCATTCTTCAATACGCCTTTCCCTATATATATTAAACATATTTAAACTTTACAGAAACACAGTCACTGGATGATGTCATCAGTGATGTCATTTGAGATGTCATCAGTGATGTCATCAGTGATGTCACTGACCATGTCATGAGTGATGTAATATGTGACGTCATCAGCAGTGCATTGCGGGGCGCGAGTTATAGTTAGCTGAACTAACTATAACAGGGGAATTTCACGGGTTTTGTACGAGTGCAATGTCCAACTAACTATAACTGTCCCTAAAACCTATGGTTTTTTCAGTGAATATATATATATATATATATATCAAATATCAAAACTTCGTGTAGACGCGCTCTCAGAGAGGACAGACACTGTGTTACTGCATCACCGCTGTTTATTCACAACGCGTTTCGCCTGACAACAGGCTTGATCACGTGAAAACGGAAAACATGTCGGCACATTAAATGGACAGAGCAATGAACATAGAAGAGGCACACTGATGTTAGAACGCGGCAGACATCTTGTGTTAGTAAAGAGGCCGCAAGGTAAAGAAAATGAACAGAATAATGAACATAAAAGAGGCACACTGGTGTCAAAATGCGGCAAACATCTTGTGTTAATACAGAGGCCGCAAAGTAAAATAATTCATGAATACAAGCACGTAAGCCTGTGAACATGCCTACTCAAAAGTATAGCAATCAATCAGAGCTCATAATAGCTGAACATTACAGTTAATGTTGATGTAGTGCCCTCTTAATGTTGGTGCCAATTATGTCAAACCGCACTCATAGTGATGTTGCACATTGTTATGTTGTTCGTCATCACCCCAGCAGGTATGATCATCAATTATACAATATATTAAACATAATGAACAAATCACCTCCGCATGTAAGACAATAAAATGGTCAGTCACAGTGCAAATGGCCCGAAGCCAGTACTGGCAAGTGCCTATTAATCAATACCATGTGAGTCACAGGGTAAAGAGGGCAAACTGGAGGAAAACACCATGAAAAATACTCAATGTTCAAAATCCCAATGAAATTAGGTTCAGATACTCTCACCACAATTGCCGACAGGAATCCAAGTGCTTCAGTGCCATAAAGAAGGGAGAAAGGGTAGGTGGCCCGTGCAAGTGAATATTGGTGAATGAGCCCCTTCCTTTCCTCCTAAAAAATAAAAAAGAGAAACAAATGGTTAAAATCAGTACACATCATATCGGATGATGATGGCACAACAAAATTCACAATCATGGGACAACATGACGAGGAATTAAAAATGCATAATAAAATATATATCTCTCTCTAGCAGCACATGTGTATGATCATCTGGTGCACATGAATGCCTTCACAGCTAAATATCAGCACAGGGAGAGATATAACAGGGAGAAATATAGCAAGAAGAAACAAGAAGAGACAAAAGAAACACGAAAAAACACACGAAACAAGAGGAAACAAGAGGAAACAGGAGGAGAACAAGGCAGACATACTACTACATATAGCAACAGAAGACTGCATACTGATATATACACGACATGGTGATATCATTCATTAAGATGTACTGCCATTTCTTCTTCCTGATTCAGCCCTCCCGGAAACTTGGTTTGGAAATCTATGATATACCTAGATTCCCTTTGTCTCAGATGTAAAACTCTATTGCCACCCCTGGGGTTACGATCAACCCGTTCTAGAATGATGTAACTCAGATCCCTTATGTTGGAAAAATGTTTGTCTCTAAAGTGACGTGCCACTGGATATTTGGGGTTAAAGTTGGTAATAGCTCTACAGTGTTCAAGAATACGTTTCTTCGCCATACAGGTCGTGCTGCCTATATACCACAGTTTGCATGTGCATTCTATGATATATATCACGCATGTCGAACTGCATGTGAGAAACTGATTCAGTTCTCTACTGACTCCATTGTAACTCACTTGCTTGTGAAATCTGCTGTTGTTACAAGCTTTGCAATGACCGCAAGGGTAAAAACCCTTGAGGCCTTGCAAGTTGTTACTGGGGTATTTAGTAATATCACTGTGTGTCAGCATATCCCTGATGTTCCTGCCCCTACGATACGTAATGCTGGGTCTGTCAGGGATACTACTTCCCACAATGCTGTCAGTTTTAAGGATGCCCCAGTTCTTGGTAACGATGCGTTTGATGTTATTGGCATCCGAAGAATAGGTTAGAATCAATCTAGAGATGTCATCCTTGGTACTTTCAGACACACACTTGTCAGTAAGAGTGGATGTCCTTTCAATCTGTTGCACTCTGTCCATGGCTTTTTAAGCACCCAGTTAGGGTATCCTCTCTCTGAAACGATCAACTATGTTCTTACATTCTACAAGGTAACCGTCCTCAGTGTTGCAGTTTCTCCTCGCCCTCAACAGCTCCCCGTATGGAATACTCCATTTGAGAGTTTCAGGGTGGCTGCTGAGGGCATGAAGAATACTGTTCCCTGCCGTCAATTTCCTATGTAGGATGGTCTGTATTTTGTTGTCCTTAACCTCAAGTTTCACATCAAGGTACACTGCTTCTGTCCTGCTAATATTGCCACTGAGGACAATGTTGGATTTGTTCGCATTGAGTTTGTTAATAAACTCTAATGCCAACTCCTCTGATCCCTTCCAAATAATAAAGAGATCATCAATGTACCGTAGCCACAACGTCACATGTTTAAGATATTCCTGGAGCACCGGATCGGTCCACATGCTCTGCTCCCAACCTCCCATGAAAAGATTCGCGAAGCTGGGAGCAAAGCATGAACCCATCGCAGTTCCAGTCACCTGTCTGAACAAGGTACCGTTGAACAAAAAAATATTGTTTTTCAGACAAAATGTTATCATATCAAGAAGCATCTGCGTATGTTCACGTAGCCTAATTGGTCTTTGGCCAAGAAAAGCCTACATGCCTCTAAACCATGTTGGTGATCAATGATGGTGTAGAGGCTGTGCACATCCAGGGTGATAAGAAGGGAATCCGTCTCCCATGTGAGGTTCTCAATTCTCCTAAGAAAGTCTTTGGTGTCCCTAATGTAGCTGGCTAGGTTGATCAGATGTTCCCTCAAGAAAAAATCAATATATTTCGAGATATGCTCAGCCACGCTGCCTCTCGAAGACACTATGGGCCTACCAGGCTGGTTTCTCTGAGTCCTTATGTATTTTGGGGAGAAGGTATAGCACAGGGAGGACTGGGTAATCTCGCTTGAGATACCCAAATTCCTCCCACGTGAGTGTACCCTTGTCTTTCCAACCCGTAAGGAGATCCCAGATGGTAGTGATGCTCGTGTAATATGTGTCGAAGTCGGTGGGTTCATAGTAATTCCTATCTGCCAATTGCTTGTCCCCTTCACTGATGTATTGTTCGCGGGAAAGGATGACAATGTTGCCCCTTTGTCCGCTGGACGAATGACGATAGTCTCATCATCCATTAGAGATTTGAGTCCCTGCCTCTGTTTATGGGTGAGATTAAACTCCCTATGGATATGTGTGTTCTTGCTGTTGTATCTATGTCTTGCCTCATTAAGCGCTTTACTGGTACATTCATAAAATGTGTCAATACTATCATGGGGTAATGCTGGCATAAAGGTAGACTTCACTTTAAAGTTAGTATTGGCTGATGCATCAGTATCAATATCAAGATCAACAAGGGTTTGTGTCAGTCCCTGTGTGTTCCCGTGAGAGGGACAAAAGGAAAGGCCAAGGCAAAGGGTTCTCTTCTCCGTGGCACTGATATCACGCCCTGATAGATTAATAATGGTTTTGTTCACCGTTGTCCCATCCATTAGTAGGCTCTTCTGGCGCGTGTCTTGCTTCCCATTGCGCCTCGTCCCCTGCCTTTTTTGCCATCGTTGTCTAATTCTTGCCCGACGGTTTCTCCGTGTCCTCTTCCTCTTCCTCTGCCCCTTCCACGTTCCGTTGCCTTGGCCTTTCCTTTTGTCCCTCTCACCCCTCTAATTATACAGATGTCAGGATTGATCTGTTTAAATATGTACGCAAATTAAAACTAAAAAAATGGCATCAACTCAGAGGGACTAACTTTAGTGATGCCAGCAGAGCAGGCTATACCAATGACAACAGTGAGAATGATCTCAACATCGGGGATATTGAGTTACTCACTGTACTGCATGACTTGGCTCAGGATAATGATGGGAACACACAGGGACTGACACAAACCCTTGTTGATCTTGATATTGATACTGATGCATCAGCCAATACTAACTTTAAAGTGAAGTCTACCTTTATGCCAGCATTACCCCATGATAGTATTGACACATTTTATGAATGTACCAGTAAAGCGCTTAATGAGGCAAGACATAGATACAACAGCAAGAACACACATATCCATAGGGAGTTTAATCTCACCCATAAACAGAGGCAGGGACTCAAATCTCTAATGGATGATGAGACTATCGTCATTCGTCCAGCGGACAAAGGGGGCAACATTGTCATCCTTTCCCGCGAACAATACATCAGTGAAGGGGACAAGCAATTGGCAGATAGGAATTACTATGAACCCACCGACTTCGACACATATTACACGAGCATCACTACCATCTGGGATCTCCTTACGGGTTGGAAAGACAAGGGTACACTCACGTGGGAGGAATTTGGGTATCTCAAACGAGATTACCCAGTCCTCCCTGTGCTATACCTTCTCCCCAAAATACATAAGGACTCAGAGAAACCGCCTGGTAGGCCCATAGTGTCTTCGAGAGGCAGCGTGGCTGAGCATATCTCGAAATATATTGATTTTTTCCTGAGGGAACATGTGATCAACCTAGCCAGCTACATTAGGGACACCAAAGACTTTCTTAGGAGAATTGAGAACCTCACATGGGAGACGGATTCCCTTCTTATCACCCTGGATGTGCACAGCCTCTACACCATCATTGATCACCAACATGGTTTAGAGGCATGTAGGCTTTTCTTGGCCAAAAGACCAATTAGGCTACGTGAACATACGCAGATGCTTCTTGATATGATAACATTTTGTCTGAAAAACAATATTTTTTTGTTCAACGGTACCTTGTTCAGACAGGTGACTGGAACTGCGATGGGTTCATGCTTTGCTCCCAGCTTCGCGAATCTTTTCATGGGAGGTTGGGAGCAGAGCATGTGGACCGATCCGGTGCTCCAGGAATATCTTAAACATGTGACGTTGTGGCTACGGTACATTGATGATCTCTTTATTATTTGGAAGGGATCAGAGGAGTTGGCATTAGAGTTTATTAACAAACTCAATGCGAACAAATCCAACATTGTCCTCAGTGGCAATATTAGCAGGACAGAAGCAGTGTACCTTGATGTGAAACTTGAGGTTAAGGACAACAAAATACAGACCATCCTACATAGGAAATTGACGGCAGGGAACAGTATTCTTCATGCCCTCAGCAGCCACCCTGAAACTCTCAAATGGAGTATTCCATACGGGGAGCTGTTGAGGGCGAGGAGAAACTGCAACACTGAGGACGGTTACCTTGTAGAATGTAAGAACATAGTTGATCGTTTCAGAGAGAGGGATACCCTAACTGGGTGCTTAAAAAAGCCATGGACAGAGTGCAACAGATTGAAAGGACATCCACTCTTACTGACAAGTGTGTGTCTGAAAGTACCAAGGATGACATCTCTAGATTGATTCTAACCTATTCTTCGGATGCCAATAACATCAAACGCATCGTTACCAAGAACTGGGGCATCCTTAAAACTGACAGCATTGTGGGAAGTAGTATCCCTGACAGACCCAGCATTACGTATCGTAGGGGCAGGAACATCAGGGATATGCTGACACACAGTGATATTACTAAATACCCCAGTAACAACTTGCAAGGCCTCAAGGGTTTTTACCCTTGCGGTCATTGCAAAGCTTGTAACAACAGCAGATTTCACAAGCAAGTGAGTTACAATGGAGTCAGTAGAGAACTGAATCAGTTTCTCACATGCAGTTCGACATGCGTGATATATATCATAGAATGCACATGCAAACTGTGGTATATAGGCAGCACGACCTGTATGGCGAAGAAACGTATTCTTGAACACTGTAGAGCTATTACCAACTTTAACCCCAAATATCCAGTGGCACGTCACTTTAGAGACAAACATTTTTCCAACATAAGGGATCTGAGTTACATCATTCTAGAACGGGTTGATCGTAACCCCAGGGGTGGCAATAGAGTTTTACATCTGAGACAAAGGGAATCTAGGTATATCATAGATTTCCAAACCAAGTTTCCGGGAGGGCTGAATCAGGAAGAAGAAATGGCAGTACATCTTAATGAATGATATCACCATGTCGTGTATATATCAGTATGCAGTCTTCTGTTGCTATATGTAGTAGTATGTCTGCCTTGTTCTCCTCCTGTTTCCTCTTGTTTCCTCTTGTTTCGTGTGTTTTTCGTGTTTCTTTTTGTCTCTTCTTGTTTCTTCTTGCTATATTTCTCCCTGTTATATCTCTCCCTGTGCTGATATTTAGCTGTGAAGGCATTCATGTGCACCAGATGATCATACACATGTGCTGCTAGAGAGAGATATATATTTTATTATGCATTTTTAATTCCTCGTCATGTTGTCCCATGATTGTGAATTTTGTTGTGCCATCATCATCCGATATGATGTGTACTGATTTTAACCATTTGTTTCTCTTTTTTATTTTTTTAGGAGGAAAGGAAGGGGCTCATTCACCAATATTCACTTGCACGGGCCACCTACCCTTTCTCCCTTCTTTATGGCACTGAAGCACTTGGATTCCTGTCGGCAATTGTGGTGAGAGTATCTGAACCTAATTTCATTGGGATTTTGAACATTGAGTATTTTTTCATGGTGTTTTCCTCCAGTTTGCCCTCTTTACCCTGTGACTCACATGGTATTGATTAATAGGCACTTGCCAGTACTGGCTTCGGGCCATTTGCACTGTGACTGACCATTTTATTGTCTTACATGCGGAGGTGATTTGTTCATTATGTTTAATATATTGTATAATTGATGATCATACCTGCTGGGGTGATGACGAACAACATAACAATGTGCAACATCACTATGAGTGCGGTTTGACATAATTGGCACCAACATTAAGAGGGCACTACATCAACATTAACTGTAATGTTCAGCTATTATGAGCTCTGATTGATTGCTATACTTTTGAGTAGGCATGTTCACAGGCTTACGTGCTTGTATTCATGAATTATTTTACTTTGCGGCCTCTGTATTAACACAAGATGTTTGCCGCATTTTGACACCAGTGTGCCTCTTTTATGTTCATTATTCTGTTCATTTTCTTTACCTTGCGGCCTCTTTACTAACACAAGATGTCTGCCGCGTTCTAACATCAGTGTGCCTCTTCTATGTTCATTGCTCTGTCCATTTAATGTGCCGACATGTTTTCCGTTTTCACGTGATCAAGCCTGTTGTCAGGCGAAACGCGTTGTGAATAAACAGCGGTGATGCAGTAACACAGTGTCTGTCCTCTCTGAGAGCGCGTCTACACGAAGTTTTGATATTTGATATTGACGTCGGTGTGCTCCGCCGACACACGCGCCACTCTCCACGGGTCTCCGGTGATTCAGAAGGAGCGCTGAAGAGTTTGATATATATATATATATATTCATACGAAGGTTGCCCAAAAGAGGAAGGTGCCACACACAACGTTTAGTTTGCCTCTTTAATGGTTAGACAGCAGCGTACACGGCCAGGTCTTCTTAGCACAATTTCTTTCGTGGCCATACGCGTTTCGGGATCAACCCTTGTTCACTGGCTTGGGGGAAACAGCTTGTGCTAATTAGATCGCACTTGCGATTTTAAAGAGTAAGTCCCGCCCCAATGGGCGTTTCCATACACTGCATTGTGGTCTTTTGAGTTCAAATGGGTTTAGAATCCATAGTGGATAACGCTGTACATTCCCTTTGTAGTCTATTATTAAAAAATATTTTCGAATTGCATGTCTGAACCAGGCTGGGCTGCTGCTTACTTGCGTCACACCAAACCGGCACGTTGTTCTCTTCGCACCTTGAAATCACCGGTGCTGGACCTGCTGGCTCTGCAGTGGGGCACCTTTCGCGGCCAGGGCAGGCCGCTACATAATCCATACGAAGGTTGCCCAAAAGAGGAAGGTGCCACACACAACGTTTAGTTTGCCTCTTTAATGGTTAGACAGCAGCATACACGGCCAGGTCTTCTTAGCACAATTTCTTTCGTGGCCATACGCGTTTCGGGATCAACCCTTGTTCACTGGCTTGGGGGAAACAGCTTGTGCTAATTAGATCGCACTTGCGATTTTAAAGAGTAAGTCCCGCCCCAATGGGCGTTTCCATACACTGCATTGTGGTCTTTTGAGTTCAAATGGGCTTAGAATCCATAGTGGATAACGCTGTACATTCCCTTTGTAGTCTATTATTAAAAAATCTTTTCGAATTGCATGTCTGAACCAGGCTGGGCTGCTGCTTACTTGCGTCACACCAAACCGGCACGTTGTTCTCTTCGCACCTTGAAATCACCGGTGCTGGACCTGCTGGCTCTGCAGTGGGGCACCTTCACGGCCAGGGCAGGCCGCTACATAATCCATACGAAGGTTGCCCAAAAGAGGAAGGTGCCACACACAACGTTTAGTTTGCCTCTTTAATGGTTAGACAGCAGCATACACGGCCAGGTCTTCTTAGCACAATTTCTTTCGTGGCCATACGCGTTTCGGGATCAACCCTTGTTCACTGGCTTGGGGGAAACAGCTTGTAGCTAATTAGATCGCACTTGCGATTTTAAAGAGTAAGTCCCGCCCCAATGGGCGTTTCCATACACTGCATTGTGGTCTTTTGAGTTCAAATGGGTTTAGAATCCATAGTGGATAACGCTGTACATTCCCTTTGTAGTCTATTATTAAAAAATCTTTTCGAATTGCATGTCTGAACCAGGCTGGGCTGCTGCTTACTTGCGTCACACCAAACCGGCACGTTGTTCTCTTCGCACCTTGAAATCACCGGTGCTGGACCTGCGGGCTCTGCATTGGGGCACCTTCGCGGCCAGGGCAGGCCGCTACATAATCCATACGAAGGTTGCCCAAAAGAGGAAGGTGCCACACAAAACGTTTAGTTTGCCTCTTTAATGGTTAGACAGCAGCATACACGACCAGGTCTTCTTAGCACAATTTCTTTCGTGGCCATACGCGTTTCGGGATCAACCCTTGTTCACTGGCTTGGGGGAAACAGCTTGTGCTAATTAGATCGCACTTGCGATTTTAAAGAGTAAGTCCCGCCCCAATGGGCGTTTCCATACACTGCATTGTGGTCTTTTGAGTTCAAATGGGTTTAGAATCCATAGTGGATAACGCTGTACATTCCCTTTGTAGTCTATTATTAAAAATCTTTTCGAATTGCATGTCTGAACCAGGCTGGGCTGCTGCTTACTTGCGTCACACCAAACCGGCACGTTGTTCTCTTCGCACCTTGAAATCACCGGTGCTGGACCTGCTGGCTCTGCAGTGGGGCACCTTCGCGGCCAGGGCAGGCCGCTACATAATCCATACGAAGGTTGCCCAAAAGAGGAAGGTGCCACACACAACGTTTAGTTTGCCTCTTTAATGGTTAGACAGCAGCATAAACGGCCAGGTCTTCTTAGCACAATTTCTTTCGTGGCCATACGCGTTTCGGGATCAACCCTTGTTCACTGGCTTGGGGGAAACAGCTTGTGCTAATTAGATCGCACTTGCGATTTTAAAGAGTAAGTCCCGCCCCAATGGGCGTTTTCCATACACTGCATTGTGGTCTTTTGAGTTCAAATGGGTTTAGAATCCATAGTGGATAACGCTGTACATTCCTTTGTAGTCTATTATTAAAAATCTTTTGAATTGCATGTCTGAACCAGGCTGGGCTGCTGCTTACTTGCGTCACACCAAACCCGCACGTTGTTCTCTTCGCACCTTGAAAGATTTTTTAATAATAGACTACAAAGGGAATGTACAGCGTTATCCACTATGGATTCTAAACCCATTTGAACTCAAAAGACCACAATGCAGTGTATGGAAGTGCGATCTAATTAGCACAAGCTGTTTCCCCCAAGCCAGTGAACAATGGTTGATCCCGAAACGCGTATGGCCACGAAAGAAATTGTGCTAAGAAGACCTGGCCGTGTATGCTGCTGTCTAACCATTAAAGAGGCAAACTAAACGTTGTGTGTGGCACCTTCCTCTTTTGGGCAACCTTCGTATGGATATATATATATATATATATATATATATATATATATATATATATGTATATATATATATATATATATATATATATATTACCTATTGGCGGTCGCCAGTAGGTAGTTATAGTTAGGACCTAGTTTCCATAGGAAAATCGTTTTTTGATTTGCCAATATCTTTGGCGCCGGTTGACGAATCTTCGCGAAATTTTCAAAACTAATGGGGCGCTCCGATCAGTTCCTGTCTTGAAAGTTCCGGGGTGATTCCTCAAGTGGGGGCTGAGAAAAAACGGGGGTCCCAAAACGTGTTTTCTCCATGTTAATTTCCATAGGAACTTTTGTTGCGGCTACAGCCCGGACTGCTGAACGGAATTACACCAAATTTGGCAGAGAGGTAGCTCTTGGTCCAGAGTGCACTCTTTGCTTTAAATGGTGTAAATCAGTTCAGTAGTTCCTGAGAAATGTCAAAATATCGATATCTGGCGACCGCGGTGGATTTGCGAACCCTCCCGATCAGCTTCATTCTGATTGGCTGCTAACACTCCAAACCAGGAAGTGTTGGCAGTCATCTTGTGACTCGGTAAAACCGAGTCACAAGAAAAAATGTGAAAAAAAAGATAACAAGCATTGGCATAGCCAATAGGTCTTGCCTTTGGGACCTTATAAGTGTTTAGCCATGCAACAGTTGATGTTGTTGCACCAAGGATATTGTTCTGCGTAACTAAATACTTATAAGGTTCCAAAGGTGAGACCTATTGGCTATGCCAATGCTTGTTAGAAGGAGTACTGTCTGTGCATGTGCCCGACTTGTATTATATGTCAGATAGCTTGATGGGTTTGTGTGTGTGTTGCAGAGATTCTTGGACAATGTGCAGATCACAAGTTATAATTCTAGTAAAATACCTCAGCTGGTTATGCACCCAGCATGTATATAACCTGTAGGGCATACATTTAAATTATAGCAGGCTTTAATGCAAACTTTCCTTATTCTTTGGTTGATCAAAGTTGCTCAAATGGTTTCCGCTGAATTGGGGAGTAATACATACTTGATTGTTAAGTTTAAATAAACAATCCCGTTTTTATAAACTAATAGCTGTCACGTAAATTACTAGCATGTGTTGGAAACTGTTCTCTAATAGCCTTTAACCTGCAAAAATAAATATATAAATATAAAAGTGCACTGTAGTGTCAAGCAGCGGCAATCAAAAGAACTTATGGCATACGCAGTTGGGGGCATTTAAGGAAACCCCAGATATCCAACCAGCATCATTCTGCCACAGGGTTTGAGGCCGCCATTGTGCCGCCCAGAACACTGCAAAGTCGATCCCACCATTCTGATGCAATTAATGAGGCCTGCAGTAGACTTACCAGGCCCCCTACCAACTGCATACTGACCCAAAGAACAAGCAGGAGTCAGGTGGGAACTCAAGAGCAGGACAGTGAGGAAGGAGTAAAAGATGAAGTACAGAGACTCAGTCCTGTCCCAACAGCACTGAAACTCGCCTGAAGGGAGTCAGCAGAGGAGAGAGTAACTCACGCAACGAGGAAGTGGAGAGGCCACGGCTGGGGTCCGTCACACTACAGGCCGTAGGGTGGACATGTCGGTGACACGACCCAGCTGGCAGTGGGTTTCTGCGATGGAGGGACCGCCCTATCCCACCAGGAGAAAGTGGCAACGCGACTTCTGATCCACGCACGTGTGGCGGCAGTCAGGCGCACAAGGATGCGACGGAGGACTGCTGTGACTAAGTGCGATGTTTGGGCAATCAGACTTACACTCCACACCCGTGAAGCAGACTATGAAAGGTATCTTTGAGAAGTGACGCAGAAGCGCGTGGGCGCCACCACCACTGGGGGTGGCCATCAATTTGGTGACGCGATTCAGCTGTCGCTAGAGAGGCAATGATCACCGGAGTCAGAGATAAAGGACACCAGAGGCTGGCAGGGGGTCAGTCAGGGCCTACTGCCAGGTGACGTGACATAAGCCAGCACCACCTTGGCAGCACTACAAATTAAGAACAAGCGCTGAAAGACAGTCCATGTACAGCGTTTGCCTTGCGGGAGCGAGCAGCGATGCCATCTGTTTCCAAAGCGCGATAATTGCAAACAGATGGCGCCGCTGCTCGCTCCCGCAAGGCAAACGCCGCACATGCACGAGGGCCCATTGGAAACAGTGCAGAACATGCACAAGTTTCCACAAAAGCCCGGAGCGATTTCAAGAGGTCACTCCAAAGCAGCGCTTGCGCGCTGCCTAAGCGAGACCTAAAAAACAAGAAAAGGGGGCAGGGTAGAAACACCCTGACCCCCTAGGCCTGCTCAGAGCGTCCCACAAGGACCCCCCGGGCCAAAAAAAGCATTTTTAAAAATATTTTTGGCCAAATTCGCGCTGGGTGCGCAAATCCAGCCGAAATGTTTTTTAAAAATAAAGCGCGGGCTCCCGTGCTTCGTTTCTTTGAGCCCCCGGGTGGGCCAGGCCCCGGGGGCAATCCAAATTTATGTAGCAGGGGCCCCTGCAGACCCGGGGACCGCCACCTCCCCGGGGCTTTGCTGATAATGTGTGGGGGCACGCGGCCCCCTGCAACCTCGGGGACCACCACCTCCCCGGGCTTTTTTTGAAAAAATGCCCTGGGGCATTTTCTATTATGGGGTGGGGGGCCTCGCAGGCCCCCCAAGCCCCGGGGACCGCTACCTCCCTGGGGCTTTTTTATTTAATGTGCTGGGGGCCTCGCGGGCCCCCCATGCCCCGGGGACCACCACCTCCCCGGGGCTTTGTTTAATTATGGGTGGGGGAGCCTCATGGGCCCCCCCAAGCCCCAGAGACCGCCACCTCCCCCTGGCTATTGTAAAAAGTAGGTGTGGGTGGCTCGAGCCCCCCCACACTGCCCCGGGGACCACCACCTCTCCGGGGCACTAATTATTGAAGTGCGGGGGTCTGTTGCGGACCCCCAGGGACCACCACCTCGCCAGGGCTATTCACATGTTGGGAGGGGGGCCACGCGGCCCCCTCCTGGAGCCCTCCAAGGCCCTGAGGACCACCACTCCCCAGGGCCCGCTCCAGCAATGTCCCGGGGTGCCTACCCCCGAGACATTGCAATTTGCAATGGCAGGGCGGGAGCACAGCTACGGCCCTGTCATTGCAAACTCTGCTTTGCTTCGTGGAAGCGAGAGCAGGAAACCTGTTCTCACTTCCACGAAGCAAAGCAGAATTGCTTTTGGACAAGGGGAGCTGCATGTTAGCAGCTCCCCTTGTCCAAAAGCAATGACGGCTCCCGCAGGAGGCGGGGAGACGGCTGGGACCGCAGGGGCATTTGGGATCCCCCCACGGTCCCCAACAAGAGGCCATGCCCCGGGGGATGGGGTACCAGGGGCCAAAGATGGCCCGGGAGGGGGGCCACAAAATCCCCCTCCCTTAAAAAAATAAATATACAAAGCATTGGCCATGACACGGGGATGGGGTCCCCGGGGCCAAAAATGGCCTGGGAGGGGGGCCATGTGGCCCCCCTCCCTTTAAAAAATAAATAAAGCATTGGCCATGCCCCGGGGGATGGGCTCCCCGGGGCCAAAAGTGGATCAGGGAAGGGGGGCCACGTGGCACCCCTCCCGAATATAAATATATATATATATTTTATTTAAATAAGGCCAGGCCCCGGGGGATGGGGTCCCTGGGGCCAAAAGGCCACAGGAGGGGGGCCACACAGCCCCCCTCCATAAGTAATAATAAAAAAAGCAGGGCAGGCCTCGGGGGATGGGGTCCCTGAGGCCAAAAGAGGCCCAGGGAAGGGGGGCCACGCGGCCCCCTTCCCGTTTTTTTTTTAAAGTAAAAAAATGGCTAAGGCCCTGTGGGATGGGGTCCCCAGGGCCCAAAAAATAGTAAGAGAAAGGGGCCACACAGCCCCCTTTCTAAAAATTTCAAGAGTATAGAAAAACCGGCATCTCGCCGGAGGCCCCGCCCCCTCCCTGCACCACTCTGCAAACGCACCTCCTGGCGCATTCTGGTTTGAGGGATTGAGCCCCCTCGAATCTTAAGGGTCCTTAAGGGACAACTAGCCCACCAGGTACCTCCAGTACGCCCCACATAGTGGGATTGCTGAGGTTGTCCGAGGCCACGCCCCTTTTTACACCACTCTGCAAATGCACCTCTTGGCGAACTGCTGGTGGGGGGATGAGGTCCTCTTGTGTCCTGAGGACCTCAGGACTGAAGTGGACTCCATCCCCTGAGCAGCAGTGCGCCAGGCGGCATGTTTGCAGAGTGGTGTAAAAAGGGGGCGTGGCCTCGGACCACTCTCAGCAATCCAGCTGTGTGGGGCTTACTGGAGGTAACAGGAGGGCTAGTTGGCCCCCAGGGACCCTCAGGAGGTAAGGGGACTTCCTCCCCCAACCAAGAGCATGCCAGGAGGTGCGTTTGCAGAGTGGTGGACAAAGGGGGCATGGCCTGTGTCCACCTCTCAGCAATCCCACTATGTGGGGCTTATTGGAGGTAACAGGTAGGCTAGTTGGCCCCTAACCACCCCCAGAAGTGAAGGGGACTTCACTCCCCATCCAAGAGTGCGCCGGGGAGCGTGTTTACAGACTGGTGGGCAAAGGGGGCGTGGCCTGCTATGAGAACTTATCAATGCTGCTGTGTGGGACTTACTGGAGGTAATAGGAGGGGTAGTTGGCCCCCAAGGTTGTCCTTGGGGGCCAACTACACCTCCTGTTACCTCCAGTAAGTCCCACATAGTGGGATTGCTAAGAGGTCTTCGGAGGCCATGCCCCCTTTCTCCACCACTCTGCAAACGCGCCTCCTGGCACACTACGGGTTGGGGGATGAAGTCCACTTTTCTCCTGAGGGACTTTCGGGGCCAAGAAGCCCTCCTGGTACCTCCTGTAAGTCCTACGCAGCAGAATTCCTGAGCGATGGTCGGAGGCCCAGCCCCTTTCTCCACCTCTCTGCAAACGCGACTACTAGTTAAAGAAGCATTTGCAATGTAATAGGTTTCGCATTTGCGAGAGTTAGAGCTATTGGTGTTGTAAAGGTAAAAGTGTTTTATTAATGTTTCTTGGAGTGGATGTAGGTTGTGTGTAGTGGAATTATGTGGTATGTTGTGCAGTGAAATTATGTGGTTAGAAAGTATGTGGTATTTAGTGTATAGGAATTATGTAGAGTGGGATTATGTGTTATGGAGAGTAATTGTGTGGTATGATAGTCTGTGTTGTGGAGTGGTAACCTCAGGTTTAGTCTTCCTCGTTTCCATAGAAGCTAAACTATAAACTCAATGAGACAAAAAAAAGAAGGAACCACTGAGGAGCACTTCTGGACCTAGTCAGAGGTATGAGCAGGGCCACTGGAATTATGCGACTGTTTGGCTGCACTGACCTTTGCACAATTATACATTTCCCGCATTTGCCACATAATCCCTCATCTGCTGCATAATCTGCAAATTTGATTAAAAAAAACCTTGTTTCTAGCTCAAACGTTACCAAAAATGCAGCGACAAGTGTTACAGCGTGGTGGAAGGCCCTTTGCAAACCTAGAACAGTCACCTGTTACTTAGTGCTAAATATGGGTATTAAAGTGGTACTAATCGTGTGCAAACCACTCTTGCTTCTTTCTGCGCCTCTCTTGCCTCTTTCTGCATTTCTGTTGCTTCTTTCTGCACCTTTCTTTCTTTTTAGGTACTTCTTTTGCCTCGTTCTGCTCATCTCTTCCACTTTCTGCACCTCTCTTGCCTCTTTCTGCACAGCTGTTGCCTCTCTCTGAACCTCACTTGCTTCTTTCTGTACCCCTCTTGCCTCTTTCTGCACCCTTCTTCCCTCTTTCTGCACCTCTTTTGCCTCTTTCTGTACCCCTGTTCCCTCTTTCTGCACCTCTCCTGCCTGTTTCTGCACCTCTCTTGCCTCTTTCTGCACTTGTCTTGCCTCTTTCTGCACCTCTGTTGCTTCTTTCTGCACTTCTGTTGCCTCTTTCTGCACCCCTCTTGCCTCTTTCTGCACCTCTGTTGCTTCTTTCTGCACCCCTCTTGCCTCTTTCTGCACCCTTCTTCCCTCTTTGTGCAACTCTCTTGCCTCTTTCTATACCTCTCTTCCCTCTTTCTGCACCCCTCTTGCCTCTTTGTGCACCTCTGTTCCTTCTTTCTGCACTTCTCTTGCCTCTTTCTGCACCCCTCTTGCCTCTTTCTGCACTTCTGTTGGTTCTTTTGCACTGCTCTTGCTTCTTTCTGCACCTCTCTTGCAAATTTCTGCACCCCTCTTGCCTCTTTCTGCACCCCTCTTCCCACTTTCTGCACCTCTCTTGCCTCTGTCTGCTTCCCTGTTCTCTCTTTATGCACCTCTTTTGCCTGTTTCTGCAACTTTCTTGCCTTTTTCTGCAGTTCTCTTGCCTCCTTCTGCACCTCTGTTGCTTCTTTCTGCACTTCTTTTGCCTCTTTCTGGACCTCTCTTGCTTCTTTCTGCACCCCTGTTGTCTCTTTCTGTACTCGTCTTACCTCTTTCTGCATCCATCTTGCTTCTTTCTGCAGTTCTCTTGCCATTTTCTGCACCTCTCTTGCCTCTTTCTGTATCTCACTTGCCTCTTTCTGCACTTCTCTTGCTTCTTTCTACACCTCCGTTGCGTCTTTCTGCACCTCTGTTGCCTCTTTCTGCACCTCACTTGCTTCTTTCTGCACCCCTCTTGCCTCTTTCTGCAGTTCTCTTGCTTCTTTCTACACCTCTGTTGCTTCTTTCAGTAATTCTCTTGCCTCTTTCTGCACTTCTCTTGCTTGTTTCTGCACCTCTCTTGCTTCTTTCTGCACCTCTCTTGCCTCTTTCTGCACCTCTCTTGCTTCTTTCTGCACCCCTCTTGCCTCTTTCTGCACCCCTCTTCCCTCTTTCTGCACCTCTCTTGCCTCTGTCTGCACCCCTGTTCTCTCTTTCTGCACCTCTTTTGCCTGTTTCTGCAACTTTCTTACCTCTTTCTGCAGTTCTCTTGCCTCCTTCTGCACCTCTGTTGCTTCTTTCTGCACTTCTTTTGCCTCTTTCTGGACCTCTCTTGCTTCTTTCTGCACCCCTGCTGTCTCTTTCTGTACTCGTCTTCCCTCTTTCTGAACCTCTCTTGCTTCTTTCTGCACTTCTCTTGCTTCTTTCTGCAACTATCTTGCTTCTTTCTGCACCCTTCTTCCCTTTTTTGCATCCATCTTGCCTCCTTCTGCAGTTCTCTTGCCATGTTCTGCACCTCTCTTGCCTCTTTCTGCACCTCACTTGCCTCATTCTGCACTTCTCTTGCTTCTTTCTACACCTCTGTTGCTTCTTTCAGTAATTCTCTTGCCTCTTTCTGCACTTCTCTTGCTTGTTTCTGCACCTCTCTTGTGTCTTCCTGCACCTCTGTTGCCTCTTTCTGCACCTCACTTGCTTCTTTCTGCACCTCTCTTGCCTCTTTCTGCACCCCTGTTCCCTCTTTCTGCACCTTTCCTGCCTGTTTCTGCACCTCTCTTGCCTCTTTCTGTACCTCTGTTGCTTCTTTCTGCATTTCTCTTGCCTCTTTCTGCATCCTTCGCGCCTCTTTCAGCACCTCTGTTGCTTCTTTCTGCACTTCTCTTCCTTCTTTCTGCACCCCCTTGCCTCTTTCTGTACCCCTCTTGCCTCTTTGTGCACCTCTCCTAACTCTTGCTGCGCCCCTCTTGCCTCTTTTTGCACCTCTGTTCATTCTTTCTGCACTGCTCTTGCTTCTTTCTGTACCTCCTTTGCAAATTTCTGCATCCCTCTTGCCTCTTTCTGCACCCCTTTTCCCTATTCTATTTCTCCACCTCTCTTGCTTCTTTCTGTACTTCTCTTGCTTCTTTCTGCACTGCTCTTGCTTCTTTCTGCACCTCTCTTGCAAATTTCTGTATCCCTCTTACCTCTTTCTGCACGCCTGGTCCCTCTTTCTGCACCTTTCTTGCCTGTTTCTGCACCTCTCTTGCCTCTTTCGGCACCTCTGTTGCTTCTTTCTAAACTTCTCTTGCCTCTTTCTGCACCCCTCTTGCCTCTTTCAGCACCTCTGTTGCTCCTTTCTGCACTTCTCTTGCTTCTTTCTGCACCCCTCTTGCCTCTTTCTGTACCCCTTTTGCCTCTTTGTGCACCTCTCCTGCCTCTTTCTGCCCCTCTTTTGCTTCTTTCTGCACTTTTCTTGCCCCTTTTTGTACCCCTCTTGCCTCTTTCTGCACATCTCTTTGTTCTTTCTGCACTGCTCTAGCCTCTTTCTGCACCCCTCTTGCCTCTTTCTACACCTCTTTTGCTTCTTTCTGCACTTCTTTTGCCTCTTTCTGCACCTCTCTTGCTTCTTTCTGCACTTCTCTTGCTTCTTTCTACACCTCTGTGCTTCTTTCAGCAATTCTCTTGCCTCTTTTTGCACTTCTCTTGCTTGTTTCTGCACCTCTCTTGCTTCTTTCTGCACCTCTCTTGCCTCTTTCTGCATTTCTGTTGCTTCTTTCTGCACCCTTCTTTCTTTTTCTGCACCTCTGTTGCCTCTCTCTGAACCTCACTTGCTTCTTTCTGTACCCCTCTTGCCACTTTCTCCACCCTTCCCTCTTTCTGTACCTCTTTTGCCTCTTTCTGTACCCCTGTTCCCTCTTTCTGCACCTCTCCTGCCTGTTTCTGCACCTTTCTTGCCTCTTTCTGCACTTCTCTTGCTTCTTTCTGCACTTCTCTTGCTTCTTTCTGCACTTCTCTTGCTTCTTTTTGCACCCCTCTTACCTCTTTCTGTACCTCTCTTGTTTCTTTCTGCACCTCTCTTGCCTCCTTCTGTACCCTTCTTCCCTCTTTGTGCAACTCTCTTGCCTCTTTCTACACCTCTCTTCCCTCTTTCTGCACCCCTCTGGCTCTTTGTGCACCTCTGTTCCTTCTTTCTGCACTTCTCTTGCCTCATTCTGCACCCCTCCTGCCTCTTTCTGCACTTCTGGTGGTTCTTTTGCACTGCTCTTGCTTCTTTCTGCACCTCTCTTGCAAATGTCTGCACCCCTCATGCCTCTTTCTGCACCCCTCTTCCCACTTTCTGCACCTCTTTTGCCTCTGTCTGCACCCCTGTTCTCTCTTTCTGCACCTCTTTTGCCTGTTTCTGCAACTTTCTTGCTTCTTTCTGCAGTTCTCTTTCCTCCTTCTGCACCTCTGTTGCTTCTTTCTGCACTTCTTTTGCCTCTTTCTGGACCTCTCTTGCTTCTTTCTGCACCCCTGCTGTCTCTTTCTGTACTCGTCTTCCCTCTTTCTGAACCTCTCTTGCTTCTTTCTGCACTTCTCTTGCTTCTTTCTGCAACTATCTTGCTTCTTTCTGCACCCTTCTTCCCTTTTTTGCATTCATCTTGCCTCTTTCTGCAGTTCTCTTGCCATTTTCTACACCTCTCTTGCCTCTTTCTGCACCTCACTTGCCTCATTCTGCACTTCTCTTGCTTCTTTGTACACCTCGGTTGCTTCTTTCAGTAATTGTCTTGCCTCGTTCTTCACTTCTCTTGCTTGTTTCTGCACCTCTCTTGCTTCTTTCTGCAACTCTGTTGCCTCTTTCTGCACCTCACTTGCTTCTTTCTGCACCTCTCTTGCCTCTTTCTGTACCCCTGTTCCCTCTGTCTGCACCTTTCCTGCCTGTTTCTGCACCTCTCTTGTCTCTTTCTGTACCTCTGTTGCTTCTTTCTGCACTTCTCTTGCCTCTTTCTGCACCCTTCGCGCCTCTTTCAGCACCTCTGTTGCTTCTTTCTGCACTTCTCTTTCTTCTTTCTGTACCCCTCCTGCCTCTTTCTGTACCCCTCTTGCCTCTTTGTGCACCTCTCCTACCTCTTTCTGCGCCCCTCTTGCCTCTTTTTGCAACTCTGTTGGTTCTTTCTGCACTGCTCTTGCTTCTTTCTGCACCTCTTTTGCAAATTTCTGCATCCCTCTTGCCTCTTTCTGCACCCCTCTTCCCTATTCTATTTCTCCACCTCTCTTGCTTCTTTCTGCACTTCTCTTGCTTCTTTCTGCACTGCTCTTGCTTCTTTCTGCACCTCTCTTGCAAATTTCTGTATCCCTCTTACCTCTTTCTGCACCCCCGTTCCCTCTTTTTGCACATTCTTGCCTGTTTCTGCACCTCTCTTGCCTCTTTCCGCACCTCTGTTGCTTCTTTCTGCACTTCTCTTGCCTCTTTCTGCACCCCTCTTGCCTCTTTCAGCACCTCTGTTGCTCCTTTCTGCACTTCTCTTGCTTCTTTCTGCACCCCTCTTGCCTCTTTCTGTACCCCTTTTGCCTCTTTGTACACCTCTCCTGCCTCTTTCTGCACCTCTTTTGCTTCTTTCTGCACTTTTCTTGCCTCTTTCTGTACCCCTCTTGCCTCTTTCTGCACATCTCTTTGTTCTTTCCGCACTGCTCTTGCCTCTTTCTGCACCCCTCTTGCCTCTTTCTGCACCTCTTTTGCTTCTTTCTGCACTTCTCTCTCCTCTTTCTGCACCCCTCTTGCCTCTTTCTGCACCTCTGTTGCTTCTTTCTGCACTTCTTTTGCCTCTTTCTGCACCTCTCTTGCCTGTTTCTGCAACGCTCTTGCCTCTTTCTGCAGTTCTCTTGCCTCCTTCTATACCTCACTTGCCTCTTTCTGCACCTCTCTTGCTTCTTTCTGCACTTCTCTTGCTTCTTTCTACACCTCTCTTGCTTCTTTCTGCACCCTTCTTCCCTTTTTTGCATCCCTCTTGCCTCTTTCTGCAGCTCTCGTGCTATTTTCTGCACCATTCTTGCCTCTTTCTGCACCTCACTTGCCTCTTTCTGCACTTCTCTTGCTTCTTTCTACACCTCTGTGATTCTTTCAGCAATTCTCTTGCCTCTTTCTGCACTGCTCTTGCTTGTTTCTGCACCTCTCTTGCGTCTTTCTGCACCTCTGTTGCCTCTTTCTGCATCTCACTTGCTTCTTTATGCACCCCTCTTGCCTCTTTCTGCACACCTCTTCCCTCTTTCTGCACCTCTCGTGCCTCTTTCTGCACCGCTGTTCCCTCTTTCTGCACCTTTTCTGCCTGTTTCTGCACCTCTCTTGCCTCTTTTTGCACTTCTCTTCCTTCTTTCTGCACCCCTCCTGCCTCTTTCTGTACCCCTCTTGCCTCTTTCTGCACCTCTCCCACCTCTCTCTGCACCCCTCTTGCCTCTTTTTGCACCTCTGTTGGTTCTTTTTGCACTGCTCTGGCTTCTTTCTGTACCTCTTTTGCACATTTCTGCATCCCTCTTGCTTCGTTCTGCACCCCTCCTCCCTATTTCCCCACCTCTCTTGCTTCTTTCTGCACTTCTCTTGCTTCTTTCTGCACTGCTCTTGCTTCTTTCTGCACCTCTCTTGCAAATTTCTGTATCCCTCTTACCTCTTTCTGCACCCCTGTTCTCTCTTTCTGCACCTTTCTTGCCTGTTTCTGCACCTCGCTTGCCTCTTTCAGCACCTCTGTTGCTTCTTTCTGCACTTCTCTTGCCTCTTTCTGCACACCTCTTGCCTCTTTCAGCACCTCTGTTGCTTCTTTCTGCACTTCTCTTGCTTCTTTCTGCACCCCTCTTGCCTCTTTCTGTGCCCCTTTTGCCTCTTTGTGCACTTTTCCTGCCTCTTTCTGCACCTCTCGTGCCTTTTTCTGCAGTTCTCTTGCCTCTTTCTACACCTCTTTTGCTTCTTTCTGCACTTCTCTTGCTTCTATCTGCACTGCTCTTGCTTTTTTCTGCACCTCTATTGCACATTTCTGTATCCCTCTTACCTCTTTCTGCACCCCTGTTCCCTCTTTCTGCCTTTCTTGCCTGTTTCTGCACCTCTCTTGCCTCTTTCGGCACCTCTGTTGCTTCTTTCTGCACTTATCTTGCCCCTTTCTGCACACCTCTTGCCTCTTTCAGCACCTCTGTTGCTTCTTTCTGCAATTCTTTTGCTTCTTTCTGCACCCCTCTTGCCTCTTTCTGTACCCCTTTTTGCCTTTTTGTGCACCTCTCCTGCCTCTTTCTACACCTCTCTTGCCTCTTTCTGTACCCCTCTTGCCTCTTTCTGCACCTCTGTTGGTTCTTTCTGCACTGCTCTTGCCTCTTTCTGCACCTCTGTTGCAAATTTATGATTCCCTCTTGCCACATTATGTACCCCTCTTCCCTCTTTCTGTACCTCTCTTGCCTCTGTCTGCACACCTGTTCCCTCTTTCTGCACCCCTTTTGCCTGTTTCTGCAACGCTCTTGCCTCTTTCTGCAGTTGTCTTGCCTCCTTTTATACCTCACTTGCCTCTTTCTGCACCTCTCTTGCTTCTTTCTGCACTTCTCTTGCTTCTTTCTGCACCTCTCTTGCTTCTTTCTGCACCCTTCTTCCCTTTTTGTTGCATCCCTCTTGCCTCTTTCTGCAGTTCTCATGCTATTTTCTGCACCTTTCTTGCCTCTTTCTGCACCTCACTTGCCTCTTTGTGCACTTCTCTTGCTTCTTTCTACACCTCTGTGCTTCTTTCAGCAATTCTCTTGCCTCTTTCTGCACTTCTCTTGCTTCTTTCTGCACCTCTCTTGTGTCCTTCTGCACCTCTGTTGCCTCTTTCTGCCTCTCACTTGCTTCTTTCTGCTCCCCTCTTGCCTCTTTCTGCACACCTATTCCCTCTTTCTGCACCTCTCTGTCCTCTTTCTGCACCGCTGTTCCCTCTTTCTGCACCTTTTCTGCCTGTTTCTGCACCTCTCTTGCCTCTTTTTGCACTTCTCTTCCTTCTTTCTGCACCCCTCCTGCCTCTTTCTGTACCCCTCTTGCCTCTTTCTGCACCTCTCCCACCTCTCTCTTCACCCATCTTGCCTCTTTTTGCACCTCTGTTGGTTCTTTTTGCACTGCTCTTGCTTCTTTCTGTACCTCTTTTGCAAATTTCTGCATCCCTCTTGCTTTGTTCTGCAACCCTCCTCCCCATTTCTCCACCTCTCTTGCTTCTTTCTGCACTTCTCTTGCTTCTTTCTGCACTGCTCTTGCTTCTTTCTGCACCTCTCTTGCAAATTTCTGTATCCCTCTTACCTCTTTCTGCACCCCTGTTCCCTCTTTCTGCACCTTTCTTGCCTGTTTCTGCACCTCGCTTGCCTCTTTCAGCACCTCTGTTGCTTCTTTCTGCACTTCTCTTGCCTCTTTCTGCACACCTCTTGCCTCTTTCAGCACCTCTGTTGCTTCTTTCTGCACTTCTCTTGCTTCTTTCTGCACCCCTCTTGCCTCTTTCTGTGCCCCTTTTGCCTTTTTGTGCACCTCTCCTGCCTCTTTCTGCACCTCTCTTGCCTTTTTCTGCAGTTCTCTTGCCTCTTTCTGCACCTCTTTTGCTTCTTTCTGCACTTCTCTTGCTTCTATCTGCACTGCTCTTGCTTTTTTCTGCACCTCTATTGCACATTTCTGTAGCCCTCTTACCTCTTTCTGCACCCCTGTTCCCTCTTTCTGCACCTTTCGTGCCTGTTTCTGCACCTCTCTTGCCTCTTTCGGCACCTCTGTTGCTTCTTTCTGCACTTCTCTTTCCCCTTTCTGCACACCTCTTGCCTCTTTCAGCACCTCTGTTGCTTCTTTCTGCAATTCTTTTGCTTCTTTCTGCACCCCTCTTGCCTCTTTCTGTACCCCTTTTTGCCTTTTTGTGTACCTCTCCTGCCTCTTTCTGCACCTCTCTTGCCTCTTTCTGTACCCCTCTTGCCTCTTTCTGCACCTCTGTTGGTTCTTTCTGCACTGCTCTTGCTTCTTTCTGCACCTCTGTTGCAAATTTCAGATTCCCTCTTGCCACATTATGTACCCCTCTTCCCTCTTTCTGCACCGCTCTTGCCTCTGTCGGCACACCTGTTCCCTCTTTCTGCACCCCTTTTGCCTGTTTCTGCAACGCTCTTGCCTCTTTCTGCAGTTCTCTTGCCTCCTTCTATACCTCACTTGCCTCTTTCTGCACTTTTCTTGCTTCTTTCTGCACCCTTCTTCACTTTTTCTGCACATCCCTTGCCTCTTTCTGCACCTTTCTTGCCTCTTTCTGCACATGTCTTTATTCTTTCTGCACTGCTCTTGCCTCTTTCTGCACCCCTCTTGCCTCTTTCTGCACCTCTTTTGCTTCTTTCTGCATTTCTCTCTCTTCTTTCTGCACCCCTCTTGCCTCTTTCTGCACCTCTGTTGCTTCTTTCTGCACTGCTCTTGCTTCTTTCTGCACCTCTCTTTCCTCTATCTGCATCCCTCTTCCCTCTTTCTGCAATTCTCTTGCCTCTGTCTGTACCGTTGTTCCCTCTATCTGCACCTCTTTTGTCTGTTTCTGCAACTCTCTTGCCTCTTTGTGCAGTTCTCTTGCCTCCGTCTGCACCTCTGTTGCCTCTTTCTGCACCTCTCCTACCTCTTTCTGTACCCCTCTTGGCTCTTTCTGCACCCTGTTGCTGTCATCAGTGATGTCACTGACCATGGCATGAGTAATGTAACATGTGATGTCATCAGCAGTGCATTGCGGGGCGCGAGTTATAGTTAGCTCAACTAACTATAACGGCCGAATTTCTCTGGTTTTGTACGAGTGAAATGTCCAACTAACTGTTTGTGCATGTGTGTGTGCATATTCACTGGAAAAAACAAAGGTTAAAGGGACGTTATAGTTAGGTGAAAATGTTAGTTAAAACATACCTTTTTGAATTTTAAAAAAACACTGAAATTCACCAGTTATAGTTATATCAAGTAACTATAACTTGTGCCATAAAGTAACTATAGCTTGTCCCCCGCCGTGCACTGCATTGTCATCAATGATGTAATTTCCAGATTTTGCAGTGATGTAATTTCAGATGTCATGAGTGATGTATTATGGGAGGTAATTAGCAGTGGAAGGCAAGTTATAGTTACTTCAGGACACATTTCATCAGCAAATTTCTCTGTTGTTTTAACATAGTAAGATGTCCACCGCCATGTGTGGAGGGGGGTTGGGCACAGAGCCTGGCCTGAAAACTCACTTTGCACCTTATTCATTCACTGATCATGACTAAGGTATACAAGTACTATGTCTGAAGAAGGAGAAACAGCAGTTTAATACTGAGAATGTTATTTGGGATAGTCTGTTAGGAACCAGTCAGAACATACAAAATGAAGTCTGAAATTAGGTCCAAAACCTGTTGATAATTATTTAAGGTGTAGAACACTGTAGAGCTTTAACTTGTGTTTTTTGTGGTTTGTGTGATGAGTGCAGTAGGTGAGAAAGGAGAAGCCAAACTGTAACTGAAGTGGCCTGCTTCCTACCACGTATGCTGAAAAACATATAATCGAACACAGCACACTTGCATAGGCCTTAAGGTGGGAAAGTGCATATTCAACAAAATCCGTATGCTTTGGATTTGGGTGTCAGGCAGTTTTAAAATATTTTATATATATTTAAAATATTTTATCTATAGTTGTTTTTTGTTTTCCCTCTTACATCCTGATTAAAAATTGTAGCTCAACCTACATGGAATCCCTTGAACACATTTCAAAAAGGATCCAAAGAGTGGGCTAGTGCTGCAACTACTTAAGGATTGAGTTTTGGCTTTTTAAAGTGGAGTGCAATGTTAGTTTCTACTTTACTCTTCCACTCAACAGGAGTGCGCAATATAAGTACTACATCTGAGGAAGAAAAAACGCACTTTAACAGTGGAAAAAGTACATGAAATACTCTATTAGTAACCTGTGGATATATGTGAATTAAAGCCTGCAAACAGGTGTGGAAACTACTGAATATCATTTAATTTGTAGAGAGCTGTACAGCTTTGACTTCTTGTTGTTTCCATGATAACTGCAATAGGCGAGAAAAGAGAATCCAGATTGAAACTGAAGTCGCTCGACCCTGCTTCAACATATATGTCTGAAACCCAGTGCTTAGTTTGAGCTGTTGACAGCTGGTGGGGCCACAGCATTCATGTTTTGGGATTGGCATTTGTTTCCGCATCCGGCATTGCCAAAGAGCAAGAGAGGAAAAAACACACAAAATTAAGGAGTGAGGAAAAGAATGACAGAAAAATCGTCACAAAGTGAAAAAGCAGGAACCTTCAAGAGTGAAATAAAGGGACAGGTAGTGTCTGGTAGTGGATTAAGGAGGCCTGAGGTGGATTTAAGACTGCAGCCTTGGTATTCAGTGTGTAATATTTATTTAATTGCATAGGTTTCGGGATTCTGAGCAGAGCTTTGGGCACTGGAACTTATTCTTATAATAATTAAGCACTGCACCGGGTTGAAGGTGGGAAAGTATGCAGTTAGGATGGTTTTGAACTGGGTGTCAGGCAGTTGCAAAATATTGCACCTAAAGACATCTAAAGTAACTATAACTCGCACCCCACCATGCACAGTGCTGTCATCATTGATGTTATTCCAGACGTTGCAGTGATTTTATCAATGATGTCATGGAACATGTCATGAGGGATGTAATATATGTGAGGTCATAAGCAGTGCATAGCGAGGACATAAATTATAGTTACATTAGGGCACAAGTTATAGTTACTTGAGGTAACTCTAACTGGTGAATTTTACTGGCGTTGTTCATTTAAAACGGCATGTTTTAACTGACATTTCCACCCAGCTATAATGGCCCTTTAACCTTTGTTTTTTCAGTGAAATTCTAGGTTGTTTTAAAATGTAAATTAATATTTTAGTACCATATGTAATGCCAACTCCACGCTGTGCATGGCCTTTGGCCGTTCGCAGCATGTGGTTGGCCGCATGAACAGGCCTGTCGCTAGGCCCTGCATCCAGCTCCCTAGAGGCATCCAGCCTTATGCCACACACGGCCAATGACCATGCGTGGTGTGGAGTTTAGCGCAGTGCCTGGTGCCTAAACCCCTGTAGCCCAGGCCCTGCTCCCAACCCCCATGCACATTAGGGAGGTTAGCACAGGGCCTGGCGTTCAAACCCCGGGACACACATGGCTGGCTATGTGATGTTACAATACAAAGGTTGTCATTTTAAGTAAGGCAGACCTACTGACTTTAACAAAGGGTCCTAACCCCAAAATATAAAAAGTGAGTCTATTGGCTTTATGAAGGGCTCAACCTATATAAAGCAGACCTACACATATATTTTATTAATTCAGACAGTGCAATATTAAATAAAGGTGTTTGTCATAAAAAAAATGTAATTTATTAAACCTTTATTAAAAAAAGCATCAACATATCTTTGAATCTCACTTTTAACTTTTTCAGTCCCAAAATGCAGCCATAAAAGCAACCACAAGTGAGCCCTGCACTACAGCTGAAGAGCATAGAGCTCCAGCTAGGAGTGCTTTAAAGAAATATGGTAACCTTTTCTGAGGTCATGGATTTTAATGACCCAAGAGACTTATTGCTTTTTTAATGTTGCTGGGGGGCTGCTGCACTTTCTGCAACCCCCCACAACATTAAAAGAAATGCTTAGTGATGCCCATGCCCCTTATTGCAGCACCACTAGCATCTTAAAAATGTAAATAGGAAGCCTTCGCACAGCATTATGGGGCGTGTCCTGCTTGGAGCAGTGAGTGAATAATAAATTAACAGCTCCTCTTGCTTATTTATTATTCATTTATTATTTTTTGGGTGTGCCCCAGTGGCTACCTGAGACACCCAGATGTTTAATTTTTGTTGGGTGCCATGGGGAGCCCTAGAGCCCAACTGCCCTGCCACTCCCTGCAAGCAGCCCATTAGGCCGCATAGGAGCTGGCACTCCTTTTTTATTTATTTAATTACTTTTTTTTCAACTGGGTGACCACCAGGTGCACCCCACAGCATTTTTTATGTAGAGGGCTGCTGGGGAAACCCCATGGCTCTGACAGCCCTACTGGCTTGCAACTAGCACACAAGCGGACAACACTTTATGTCTTTTTTTTGCTGGGGTGCCCGTTTCCCATATGGGGCACCCCACACCATTTTTAAAGTTGGTAGCTGTGGGAGGAGTCCCAAGACCCCCACAGCTCGTGGCTCACCTGCCACCACCTATCCGGCTCATGGCAAAGCCGGCATTGCTCCCACCTGGCGGGAGCAGTTTCTTTTGCCGGGCAGGAACAATTCTAATTTTCACTGTCCTTGTGGCTTTCTGCTCCCACCAGGTGGGAGCACAATAGAATTCCCTAGCCCCACTGGATGGGGTTGCCCGGGCCTAAAGGAGGCTCTGGGAGGGGTGCTGCTTACCATCCTCCCCTTTAATTTACAGATCGGCCTGGGGAATGAGGTCCCCAGGGCTTTAAGGGGGCTTTGGGAGGGCAACCTTATGCCCCCTTCCCCTTTAATTTACAGACCCACCCTGGGAAATGGGTTTGCTGGAGCCTGAAGGAGGCTCTGGGAGAGTGGCCGCCACCTCAACTCCTTTACTCAACTATCGGCTCTGATAGATGTGGTCTTTGGGGCCTGAAAGAAGTTCAAGGAGGGTGACCAGGCACCCCCTCCCCTTTAATTTACAGATTAGCCCAAGAGGATGTGGTCCCCAGGACATCAAGGAGGATCTGTGAGTTGCCCGCACACTATCTCCCCTTTAAGATATATTGTGCCACCCTTTAGGACCTGGACCATCCCAGGGGTCTTTGTTTTTTTTAATGTGCAAGTAGGATATATATATTTTTTATTTGACCATGGATTTGCTGATGCAAGGCAAATTCACAGTAAAAATATTTTTTAAACTGATTTTTGGCTCCAGGTCTAAGTGAGAAGAGTATCCCTACTCTGCTCTCTTATCTTTTTTTTTTACTATTAGTTCCAGTGCAGGAAACCCAGTCGCTGAATCCTGAAAAGGCTGTCATCACATCTTTGTTGATATGGTGACAGCCAATCTGATCTTATCTCAAGATCTGTTTGCTCTGTAGATTAAACCCAGATCAGTTGACTGGGGGTGAGTGCTTGCAATGTTCAACACTCCGTCCATCATCCCCTTTGGTTTTGCTATGTTCGCCCTAAGTTGGCAGGGTATGCCCAGACGTGGGTCCCTTGCTCACTTTGCCACTGGATTCAAGATAGCCTGGCTGATGACGGCTGTAAGCCAGAAACCGGTCCCAGGATGCTTGTTTCCGGTCCAGGGAAGACATGGCTTGGCAGTTCGGGCTGGACTGTTGCCATGAGGCACAGGGTCAGACTGATTTGCATATGGCCATGTCTGAACTGGGGTGGCAGAGTGAGCTAAAGAATGATGATGGATTAAACCCAGATCAGTTGACTGGGGGTGAGTGCTTGCAATGTTCAACACTCCGTCCATCATCCCCTTTGGTTTTGCTATGTTCGCCCTAAGTTGGCAGGGTATGCCCAGACGTGGGTCCCTTGCTCACTTTGCCACTGGATTCAAGATAGCCTGGCTGATGACGGCTGTAAGCCAGAAACCGGTCCCAGGATGCTTGTTTCCAGTCCAGGGAAGACATGGCTTGGCAGTTCGGGCTGGACTGTTCCCATGAGGCACAGGGTCAGACTGATTTGCATATGGCCATGTCTGAACTGGGGTGGCGGAGTGAGCTAAAGAATGATGATGGATTAAACCCAGATCAGTTGACTGGGGGTGAGTGTTTGATTTGCTCTAACGCTCCGTCCATCATCCCCTTTGGTATCGCTTGTTCGCCCTAAGTTGGCAGGGTATGCCCAGACGTGGGTCCCTTGCTCACTTTGCCACTGGATTCAAGATAGCCTGGCTGATGACGGCTGTAAGCCAGAAACCGGTCCCAGGATGCTTGTTTCCGGTCCAGGGAAGACATGGCTTGGCAGTTCGGGCTGGACTGTTCCCACGAGGCACAGGGTCAGACTGATTTGCATATGGCCATGTCTGAACTGGGGTGGCGGAGTGAGCTAAAGAATGATGATGGATTAAACCCAGATCAGTTGACTGGGGGTGAGTGCTTGCAATGTTCAACACTCCGTCCATCATCCCCTTTGGTTTTGCTGTAGATCTTTCGTGGCATGAAATATCTATATTTTTTAACCTTTATTTCTCAAAAAATACTAAACGGATTTACACTAAATCACAAGAAGCACACTTTTAGGACCAAGTTCTAGCTTTCTGCCAAATTTGGATTAATTCTCTTCCGCTTTTTCAGCTGTAGCTGTGTCTAATTTTCCTATTAAAAAATGAATAGGAAAAACATGTTACTCCACACCCTCTTTTTCTCAGCCCCTGCTTGACGGATCAACCCAAAACTTTCTAGGAAGGTGTTGAACTGGATGAGACTTTTTTAAACATTTTGTAAAGATTTGCAAACGGCACTAAAATTATATGCAAAGCAAAACATGTTTTTCCTATGGAAACGTGGTCCTAACTATAAGTAGCCAGTGGCTACCTATAGATAGAAAGGCAGGCAGGCAGGCAGACAGACAGACAGACAGACAGACAGACAGACAGATAGATAGATAGATAGATAGATAGATAGATAGATAGATAGATAGATAGATAGATAGATAGATAGATAGATAGATAGATAGATAGATATAGATTAAAGCAGGAAACAATGGATAGTGCCCAAGATTTAGGCAGAGAACTGTTCCATTATATTGAACACACTAAAACACCACCGACTCTCCAAATCTGCTCATCTCAAATGTCTGTTTTTCTAGCAGAGTTTTTAAGCATATCCTATGGCTCGCTCCCAAATAGGATTGTCTTTTGCCATGAGTATAGGACTTTATGATGGTCCAATCATGGAAGCTTTTATTTAGGGCTAATTTATCTTCCACCCTGGAAAAATGTTTAAGTTATTTACTGATTGTGTTTTTGCAATACATCATTGGACATATAAGAATTCTGTTGTTCCAGTATGTCAAATTGCACAATGGCTGCCAATAAACATTGTTTTCATAGATTTTTAGTACTCTCTCTATTTAGTTCTATTTCCTTCCAAATGAGAGGGATTACTGATCCAAAAGGAGTCTTTTTAAGGCACAACTCATTTTTAGGAATGCAGGTTGTTGTGACATAGCTAGATTAATCAGGCTTGAAATCTAAACAAACATGGGCCTGGGATGTAGAAGATAGTACGGCATAATGATGTCCAGCATACACTGCATTAGATGGAATTACAAAAAAAATTGCTAATTTGCCAATGGTTACTTTGGTGCCATATGATGCGGCTGACACAAATTTGTCATTAACAATTCGCTGTGGCAGGAATAATGATGGTCATCACAATTGTTATACCAAGGTGCTTAAGGAAAGACCTAAAGTATATCAACATTGTTGAACTTGATATTCCATGTGCCATGTTTTTATTAATTTTTCAACCTATGATTACCGCTTCAGGTTTATCAACATTTATTTCCATGTAATTGTTCGAGCAAAAGAGCGCTAGTGCATGAATGGGCGCCTATTGCCATTTAGCTTCAAGACACAATGTCATCAGCAAGTTGGAAGGAAGTCATTATTTGACTTCCAATTTTTGGTGCATGAGTAGACACATGGTTGATAAAATTATTGAGATCTGAAATACAAAAGTTAAACAATAGTGGCACTAAAACACATCTGTTTGAATCGAATTCTGGTTTTAATTTTAGGAGAAAATATGTTGCCTGATCTCAATTTTAGCTTCACCCAGGTATTGGAAAACAGTAGTCGGATTGCAAGTAGACTGGAGTACTCATTTTACTTAATTTATGCCTCAGATGATTTCTGTTTATCCTGTCGAATGCATATTTAAAGTCACAAAGCAGGCATAAATAAGGGTCTTAGTTGCAAAGGATTTTTAGTTGTTTTGGACAATGCAATGTGCTATGTATGGTTCCCATGGAACATCAAAAACTCGTTTGATTGATTGGCACAAGCTATTGTGTGATGGCCCATTATTCTAACTCACTTGAGAATATTTTTTCCACAACATTTTGCCTCATCATTTACTAGGGCTATTAGTCTGTATGTAGACGGAGAGGTGGTTGGTACTTATTTAATAACACGCTGTAAAATTGAGCCTTATCGATACTCTGAAATGACTCAAGTCTGTATGCAATTGCTGTATAATTTGAATAAACAAGTTGTCCAAAATTCAATATCATACTTGAGTGGCCTACTATGTAGTCCCTATGTACCATCAGGTCTTGCATATTTGATAGAATCAGAGATCCTTATATTATTGAAAAATCGGGTACCATCACTACAGCCGGACCAGCTTCCAGGTTCAGTGGACCAATAGGTAGTAGGTCACAATGTAGTTCAGTGATGTAGTGTGTCCAGGCTTAATCAATTGGCCATTCTAGTGGACTCACGTTTGTCCAGTTTATTTACAAAACACCAGGACTCTTTTCGAAATTTGTAGCTACAGATCTTAAAGAGCTTTCCCCCAAACTTTTTCATTACATTCTCATTTCCGAGTCCAAATAGCTTTCGATAGCCGTCCTTCAAAGCCCTAACCTTTATTATCTACTCAAGGTTAAAGGGTGATCTATTTTAAATTTTGTGTTCTCTGTTTAACTCTTTCTTTTTGGTTCGAGTTGAGTGGCAAAACCAACTCCGTTCAACGTTAGTTGTGTGTTTAGGTGATCAAATCAACAAATCTTATACTGTTTCACACTGTTGAACCTGATTGTGGCACTTGGGTCATGGTGTGCCACATGAGTTACCATAATATGATTTCATTGTGAGAAGATGCGTTGATATTTTCAACTCATCTGATTCTTCTTAATTTCTCAACAAGCAGATTGGCAGCTGGATAGCTTTACAATACTGCTGATAAGTTTAGTATGTCAAGAGAAAATATCTGTGGAAGGTGGTTACTATTTATTATTTTGAAATTACTAAGAGAAATAAAGAAAGTTTAGCCATTATATAGTCCAACAGCACATGTCTACTGAGGAAGGAGGCATTAGTTGGTCAGTTGGGAGTCTTCCATTTAATACTCTGAGGGGCAGATTTACAAGTTTCTGCGCCACCAGTACGTCACTTTTCGTGACGTACTGGTGGCGCAGGGGCCCTCGATATTTACAAGGAGAGGAAAAGCCACCATGCGTGACTTTTCCTCTCCTTGTAAATACCGTCCCTTCACACGCAGCACTTTGCGGTGAAGGGGCGTTCCATGGGTGTTGCTGTGGGTGTTCCCACGCAACACCCATGGAACAAGACACATCTCCAGAATTACGAGAAATCGTAACTCTGGAGATGCGTCTGAAAGCTACGCCACCCTAGAGGTGGCGTAGCGAGGCGCACCGAGGAGAAATGTTTTCATTTCTCCTCGTTTTTCCTCTTTCAATGCGTGCTGCATTCTGCAGCACGCATTGAAAGAGGAAAAGCCTGTACTGATTGTTTTTGTGCAGAAAGGTGCCCCTTCCTGCACAGAAACAATCTCCCCATGGCGCAGGCATCCTTGCACCATGGTGCAAGGGTGCCTGCGCCGGCGCTTGGCAGCTGTTTGTGCGCCAGCGCAGGGGAGAGCACAGGAATGCGACATATTCTTGTAAATATGTCGCATTCCTGTGCTCTGAAAGTGCCGCAGCGTGGCGCAGCCAAAGGGCTTGCAGCGCCACGCTGCGGCACTTTCTTGTAGATCTGCCCCTAAGTGAGGATGAGTGGCAGTTGGGCATTAAAGATTTGCCTCGATGGTCTGTCTTTGAGGGTGTATCATTTGCAGTGGGATGTTCCAAACATATTTTTCCACTTATTATATCATCCTCTGGCAATCCATTCTACTGTTGCAGTGAATTCAGATTTCAAGTAGGTAATAATCTGCTGCAGTTCAAAAACCAAATTTGTCCTTAACATACACTGTGGATTGATGTTAATGTTTATCAGCAGCAGTGTCTTTTTTCCCCTTAAGGTGGCCCAGTTGTGTTTTAATCAAAAGCACTAATATTGTGGGGCCATTTGTTTGAACAACTTGAACATCAAAAGCAAGGCATGAGGATCTGTAGGTGGTGAATTCACCCTTTCTATGTCTTCTGCGGGCAGTCCGGTGGGCATTCCTATAGTATTCAAAGTAATTAAAGAGAGGAAATTCAGTTTTGCTCCATGCTTATCCTAAAAATATATATCAAATTGTTTGAATCTGTCTATATGCTACAAATACATGTTAAGCCACCTAATATTATTATTGCAACTAGGGAGGGCTGTGGCTATTAAGTCTTTGTTACCTCCCATTAATGCTTGTGGCAGTCAGCGCCAGCTTTCCTTCTGTGACCCACAGTCCCAATTTTCATATTATAAGCTTTGGCACATCCAATTACATACTGAACCTCTAAATCCAAGTTATAATCCATTTGTGAGTGTTTTCCATTGTATATTTTACGAATGAAATCATATGTTTAGTAGATGGTCTCAATTTCGAGACTAATTTTCGGGTGTCCTGTTGACTGTTAATGCTTTCATTATTTAATATTAAAACATGTGGCTAAAGGTTTATTAAAAGTCTGATCATCGTGATATGTCAACTTGCAAATAGATGTTTGTTTTTAATATACATAATCTGCCGCCATGACTGATGTCCAAGTCACGAAGGTTGGTTCATTTATTTCTATACTTCATGGTGTCAAAAACTCAAACCACAAAATATAAGATGTGTCTAGATGTGATCGCTCTGGATGTGCTCACAAGAGCTTGGTTATGCAAATATTTAGCATTTCAAAATGACCTCTTGATTTATATTCTAGCTAAAAGATTAATTTTGTGGCCTGACCTATTTCTTATATTTTTTCCCACGAGGCCTCGTGAGAGGTGTGGAATGCGTGTTTGCACAGTCCTCTGAGTCTCTATTTAGGTTCTTGCTTTAATATAAATTATCACTGAGTCTCATGGTCAGTGTAAGGGGAGCAAGAGTGGGAGACTTTGTCTTGTCTGGTAAATTTAGAGATTTCAAAAGGGTATATTCCCAAATTCCAGTGAGAAGTATCTTGTATTTGTGCCTGTGATTGCTTGGCTGTATGTTAGTGGATTGATTGTTTCAGTCATGGATAGTTATGAGACAAGGCTGGTGGGAGCACAGCTGAACTCTACGTTCTGAGAAGCTTCGATCTGTCCCTTGGTTATTGTTATATAGGTCTGAGGTAGTATATGCTTTGTAATGTCTGTGGAGTTTTGATCAGACTCATCGGGATTGAGTCACAAAGGTAAACATACATTTTTATTTAAGTTTACGATTTTTTGCAATTCACAAAGCAATTTTAGGACTAGTATCTTTATGACTGCCTATCATTTTATGTGCAGAGACTCCGCAGTGCTAAGGATCCAACTCATAAAATTCCTTTTTGAATTCCCAAAAAACGTAACCTTACAAAAACGTGTACCTTTACCTATGTGAATCAGGGCCATCTGTTTTACTCAATTCAATTCAATTCAATTCAAATATCTTTATTCGGTTATAATAACAATAACCATAAAAGCACATTAAAATACATAGTTGAAAATAGTTTCTGAGCCAACAAAGTACACAATTACATGTCACATTATCATAGATTTCCGAAATTTAAAAACATTTTTAAGAAACGCAATAACAGATGCAATGACAAATTCATTTTCTAAAAGTTGCAATACTAAAAATGCGGGTCGGCAATGTCTCAGACCGAGATTCTTTAAAACAGGAATAATCCATCTCTTTCTTGGTGTATCATAAAATTTACAAAAAAACATGATATGTATAGTTGATTGTACTGAGACATCGTCACATGGGCACTTACACAAATCTCTTGACCAATCATTTAATGCAGGAAAACTTAGGGATCTATATAAAATATCCAGTCTAAAACGTAGCAGCAGAAAACGGTCAAAGTCTCCATCTATTAATAGTATATACGGCTGTATTGTTGGAGTCAACAAGGTTAAATGATGGGCTTGTACCGTAGGCTTTCTCATGTCATTAGTAGCTCTAATTTCGCCCAAGAGACCCATACAACTGGTTTTAAGGGCTTTTCTAGGTACACTGCGCATGGAGCAGGGCTCTGTGAAATATTCCTGATGTCCTAATTTTGAAAGCAACATTTTCACGTATTCCAACCATCTTATATATTTGACACCATCAGACCCCAGTACGTCCGCTAATATGTAGCGATTAAAACCGGTTTCATCTGACGTCCAAATTCTATGCCAGAGAAGGACAGGCTGAATCTTGATCGTGTCCTCCAAGTATGGCATACCCAATTCCTGGTGACAAATATAGTTTGAAGTACTTTCTGGTAGGGCCAGGAGAAATTTGAAAAAAATATTTTCCGCAGTCTGCAGAGTTTTCACATCTGCGTAACCCCATATACCTGCTCCATAGGTAGCTATAGCCACACATTTAGCCCTATAAATATGTAGCAATTCCGCCAGTGGGCGCCTTCCTAGTTTATGGCTGAAATTTGATAGGGCCATTAACGCCTTGGTAAACAGCAGACGTCTAGTTTTAACTGCCTCATACCATAATCCTGTCCTATCAAATAGTATCCCCAAGTATGAAAATATTTTGGTGCACTCTATCGGTCTTCCATCTATATGTAATGTTTTAATCCTCTTATTTGACCCGGCCCCACAGTTCATTGTGTATGTTTTGGAACAATTTATAGTAAGTCCCAAATTCGACATAAAATTAGAGAATGAATTAACAACTCGTTGGAGACCAAGTGGTGTAAGGGCCATTAAAACTGCATCATCTGCATACAGGAGTGCAGGGATGGGGCGCTTTGCCGCCTTAGGTAAATCCCTGCACTCCTTTACTAAAATGGTTTCTAAATTATTTATATATAATGTGAAAAGAAATGGGGCAAGGACACAGCCTTGCCTCACTCCTCTCCCAACCTTAAAGTGACTAGTGCATTCTCCACCCAACCCATATCTGACCTTAGCCTTTGCCTCTGAATAAAGCTCCCTTAAAAATACAATTATTAAAACATCCACACCTAAGCCTTCTAAAATTGACCACAGTTTTTCATGAATGACGCAGTCAAAAGCTGCCGTTAAGTCGACAAATGTCATAAATAATCTTCCCTTTTTAGCCCTTGTGTACTTATCCAATAAAATATGCAAGTTAAGTCCCTGCTCAACTGTGCCTAGGCCCTTGCGGAACCCATACTGCAGGTCACTTATGACATCTTGTTCTTCTGCCCATGCCTGCATTCTTTCTAGTAAAACCCGCCCGATGATCTTAACAGTTGAGTCCAGCAGTGAAATCGGGCGGTAGCAAGCAGGCTTCATCCTGTCTCCCTTTTTAAAAATTGGCACGATAATAGATTCGTACCAATTTGGTAGAAAACCGCTTTCGCTACATGCGTTAAGAATCTGGGTTAAGAGCGGACCCCATAAAGCTAAGTTTGTTTTAAAAAGGTCCACAGGGATGCCATCGGGCCCTGGGGCCTTGCCACCCAAACTTGAGGTAATTGCCGCAGTGACCTCTTTAAGTGTAAAATCCAATCTTAAATCTTGTGCTGTGACATCCATGTTCAGCATGGTTCCCTGTGCGTCTGTTACCGTGTTGTTATACAGGTTTGAGTAATGCTGTATCCACTCTGGTTCGGAAATGGCACTCTCCATGGAAGCCCTCTCCTTATCAACTAAAAAAGGCGCGTTCACCGCTTTCCAGAAGGCTGAAAAATCACGACTATTAGAAGCATCGTGTAAAGCACGCCAGGCTTCCTTTTTTAAAGTAGTCTGTCTAACTTTGAGTGCAGTTTTATAGTTTCTTCTTGCCTCCCTAATATGGTCCTTATTTTTCACTGTGGCATGGACACAATGTTTAAGTTTAGTGTATGCCTTTGTGCAATCAGTGTCAAACCACCCTTGTTTATTAGTAGGTTTCCTCTTAGTTTCAACAAAAAGTGATTTTTTTATATAATTTGAAATAGCCATGAAGTTTTCCATAATCTCTTGACTGGACGACCTTTCATCCAAGCATAACAAAAACATACTTTTACAGTTTGACACAACTTTTGAAGTAAATTCCTCAGTATCCACAGTAGCCCATCTAAGTGCATAACCATTTTGCCTGATCAAGGCAATATTATCAACATTATCAACGGAAATGGTTCTGGCGTAGGTGCTCTGGGTAAGCACCATCACATCTACACTTAGAGGGAAATGATCGTTTAGAGCAATATCATGTGTCTTAAAGTTTTTAATATGTGAAGAGTATCTGCTCGAAGACAGTATAAAATCTATGGTAGAGAATATGCCACGGCCATTAAAAGTAGGGCAAAAAGGAACCATGGGTGAACACAGATTATTAACGAATCCCAAATCAAACATAAACATAATATCATTCAAAGAATCACCATACGTAGTATGTGGAAAATGTGCAAAACTATCGCCTTTCTCATATGTTAGACCACAAACCTCTTTATCAGCATATTTGCATATGGGGGAATTAAAATCCCCACCCCATATCACAAATACCTCCTTGTTTAGACGAGTATGTAAATTATGTAAATGTCTGCACAAAGATTTCAATATTTCTTTAATCGTCTCAGGTGTCGCATTATTGTAAAAGTTCAGTACCACCATACAAAGAGTGCGATTTATATGTAAACTAATTATGTGATAATAGGGTTCAGTAGCAATAAATTCAATTTTCCCTATAATCAAATAATTTGAAATGTACGTACACAGCCCCCCTTAGCTCTGCCAGATAATGAAGTAATGGCTGGAGTGTGGAATGTTTTATAGCCACTTATATGTATAGGGTCTATTGCCCAAGTTTCTTGTAGGCTAACAATATTAAACAAAATTCACAAATGCGTCCCATATAATATTAGACACCTTAGATTTTAGTCCGGCAACATTCCAAAATAAAAGTTAACAGTTATCCTCCAGTTCTTTACTACATTCATTAACCCTCTCATTAATAACATTAGTTGGTATAGAATTAATTTGTTGAGGTGGGAGTAAAATCGATTCTGTCGTAATATTGCACAGCGGGTCGTATACTTTCTCTGTGCTTTCTTTCTCAGAGGGACCGTGTTTGGTGGTTTTTGTGTTGGTAGATAACAGTACCGAAGATCCCACACTATATGAAGAGCCCGTTGTGGTCGGTGTTACTATATACTGTTGTTCCCCTGTTTGTAGTCAATCAACTGATTCGAGGTTGGTGAATGTCTCAAACCGATTAAAGACAGGCACATTAAACTGATTTCTCAAGCCCAGCAACTGTGGTTCCCTCGAGATTGTTATTATTCTTTGATGATAAAAATAACCCAGTGGTACTAAATTGACACCCTGGCTTATGATTGTGTGGTTTCCGGCTCTATTCAGAATTAGTTGCACTAATTGCAGTGTTTTAAATGTCAGTACCACACAATCTCCGCTCAAATTCTTTCGGCCTCTACCAACCCACGATACTCTCCTTGCCATTTTAAATTCTTCAAATAATCTCTCAGTTAATCCCGTCCTAGTGCCGAGCCAGTGTAATGGTCTATTCCTTAGGAGCTCCCAAGATTCCGACATCCCCATCTGTACTCTCGGGACATTAGCTAACACCACTACGTAAGGAGTGACAGCAGGCGGTAAATCCAGGTGTATTTTATGCCCTTCACCTTCATTGTCATTCATGTCGCTAGTGGTGTTGGAATTGGAATTTGTGGGATTTGGGGGATGAGTCGATATAATCGGGGCTGAGGGAATCATATTAAGGCGAGCCTCATGAATAATAATAGGGGATCTCTCATTTCTTTGATATAGTACACACCCAGGTTCCCTATTGCTACCAGTGGCAGGGTGTGTAGCTTGACATCTCTCGCTGTTAACTGATTGGGCTTGATTACCCCTATACACATCTAACAACTTCTGTGCTGGATTCTGTACTTTACATAAACAGTTAGATAATGCGTCTTCCATTTTCCCAATTCTGCTTAATAAGTTATCTAATGTAGCTCTAAGAAAGATATCTAAAGAGTCCAGTTTAGCTTTTATCTTGACCACCTCGGTCTGCGTACGTACATTGAGGCTACCTATAGATTTTTCCCTGCTCTCTGGTTTTTGTGTCGCTAGGGGCATACCCTTTTAGGGGCCTTTTTTGGCTTTTAAAGGGGTTCCCCTAGCCGGAGAGCCTGTGTCCCCCGTTACTTTAGGAAGCATATCAGGATTTCTTGCACGCTTAGAAGGTGGTTGACACTCATATTCTTGATCACTTCCTGATATATGCCCTGATGTATTTACAATACAACCATTAGTGCCTAGCTGGGGTACTTCTATAGGTGTAATAAGGCACCCCTGTGATGTATTATCCCCTGCCATGTCACCACCCAAGTTTGGATTACCCGAACTCAGCGACTCTTCTACGGTCATAATCTGTTGTTCAATTGCGCCCATAGCTCCAGTTAAATAGTTAAGTAGAGACTGACGTGAGCGCACCCCAGATTTGGGCTGCTTAATATTCTTGACACTTGGTGCTTTTCTTTTCCCCATTTTTAAACTTATATATGTTAAGAGAAGTGAACAAAAATTATATTAAGCCCGGCACAATTCAAACACAAGAGCCTGTAGCAGCCAAGGTTTGGCCCAGTTATAAGTGATGTTAAGCTGTCAATACATATAATGTTATCTGTCATCAACGAGGATGATCCCTGTTTTGAAGATGACAAGGATATCAAGTCTCAATATCAGTATCAATGTGCACATAAGAGATCGTAAACGTTTTCCCTCTGTCACAGTACCTTTTAACTGGGAATCAAAAGCCGTGGCCCAGCCCAGTCTAAGACGGGCTAAGACGGGCCCGTCTTGGCCCGGTCATGGCCCGGGCAGAGCCCGGCTGCGCCCCGCGCGTGTCCCGCGCTGCGTGACCGCCGCGCTGGTTTTCAAGTCCCTCCAGGGACTACGGGCAAAGTGCAGGTGCAGGCGTCAGTTTGCGGTCTCCCGCCCTGCGGGACCGCCGCGCTGGTTTTCAAGTCCCTCCAGAGACTACGGGCAAAGTGCAGGTGCAGGCGTCAGTTTGCGGTCTCCCCTAATTTTCGGGTGTCCTGTTGACTGTTAATGCTTTCATTATTTAATATTAAAACATGTGGCTAAAGGTTTATTAAAAGTCTGATCATCGTGATATGTCAACTTGCAAATAGATGTTTGTTTTTAATATACATAATCTGCCGCCATGACTGATGTCCAAGTCACGAAGGTTGGTTCATTTATTTCTATACTTCATGGTGTCAAAAACTCAAACCACAAAATATAAGATGTGTCTAGATGTGATCGCTCTGGATGTGCTCACAAGAGCTTGGTTATGCAAATATTTAGCATTTCAAAATGACCTCTTGATTTATATTCTAGCTAAAAGATTAATTTTGTGGCCTGACCTATTTCTTATATTTTTTCCCACGAGGCCTCGTGAGAGGTGTGGAATGCGTGTTTGCACAGTCCTCTGAGTCTCTATTTAGGTTCTTGCTTTAATATAAATTATCACTGAGTCTCATGGTCAGTGTAAGGGGAGCAAGAGTGGGAGACTTTGTCTTGTCTGGTAAATTTAGAGATTTCAAAAGGGTATATTCCCAAATTCCAGTGAGAAGTATCTTGTATTTGTGCCTGTGATTGCTTGGCTGTATGTTAGTGGATTGATTGTTTCAGTCATGGATAGTTATGAGACAAGGCTGGTGGGAGCACAGCTGAACTCTACGTTCTGAGAAGCTTCGATCTGTCCCTTGGTTATCGTTATATAGGTCTGAGGTAGTATATGCTTTGTAATGTCTGTGGAGTTTTGATCAGACTCACCGGGATTGAGTCACAAAGGTAAACATACATTTTTATTTAAGTTTACGATTTTTTGCAATTCACAAAGCAATTTTAGGACTAGTATCTTTATGACTGCCTATCATTTTATGTGCAGAGACTCCGCAGTGCTAAGGATCCAACTCATAAAATTCCTTTTTGAATTCCCAAAAAACGTAACCTTACAAAAACGTGTACCTTTACCTATGTGAATCAGGGCCATCTGTTTTACTCACTACATTGTCAGTATTTGGGGCAGGTTATCTTTTCTTTGTGAAAATTGGATATAGTTTGTTTGAGTTCACTTGATCAGGGTTGATCTTTTCCACCCTACGGTCTCTGTTTGGTTCATTGTTTAATTTCTTTAAACGTTTCTTCTTGTTGAGAGCAATACAGTGGTACTCTCTAGTTCTTTTTATAGGTGGTTTGTAGCAGCAGTTACTGATTAAAGTAAGTTTAGGTTTAAGTAAGTTTAAGTATGTGACTTCAAACTAGAGATATCTTGATCGTCACCAGCAGCATGATTCAGAACACTGTGCTGCAGTTGTACTTTTTACCACCTGTAACTGTATCACAGCGGTTGGGCATTCGTAATGGGAGATTCCACATCCATCAAGCCACTGTCACAAGTCATCATGTCAATGCTCTGCAATTGTTTGTTAGACACCTGAAATGTACTGAGGTGGTTTGGTGGTACTTAGTGGTAAATTCCTTATTAATTTCCCTATTTTTGCCATTAGGTCCTCTAAGACTTTTTAATTCATCTTACAACAAATTTAAACCTGAGGGTAATGTTGTAAGTTTCCACAATAAGGTGGGAGGAAGAGCAGCAGCTTGATGTGCCTGACTCTGCTTCACCCTGAGCCCATTGAACCAGGTAATTTAATCGTTCAAACGTTTTGTCTAAATCCGAGATAAAGTCTGCAAGAGGATGTAATATTTCAACCTGAACTTCAAATGTACTTGATTGATAGTTATAGACTTTTACGGTTGCATCTAAGGTGTTGAGTAAAGTGCTTAGTGACAGTTCTATGTCCTGCATAGGGCGTGCCTCACCCCTGGAAGGATAAATAGAAACTTTCATACAACAGATGCAAAGTGTCCAAGATGTAGGGAGGAGGGAGCGGAATTTATGTACATGTTCTGGAGTTGTCCATCGCTTGTGACGGTTGCTGATATTGTAGACTGGGAAGTCCCATGCATGCCACGTCACTATCTCCTGAGCAGGTTCCCTCACAAGGTTAAGACTAAAGTCACTAGCAAATTTCAGGACCTAGTCTTCATACTAGCAAAAAGAGAAATTACTAGGAACTGGAAGGCGCCAGGGGGCCCTCAGATAGCAACCTGGTGTAGGGAATTGTAAAGATGGAAGGAGTATGAAGGTGCAGTACTGTTGCGGGAAGCTAGACGTGGTCGCGGATCTCTAGATTTAGCCAGGGCCTGGGAAACACTGGCAGAATGTATGAAGAGTCCAGCCCTCCCCCCCCCATACAGAAGCATCATCGGGCACTCCCTAGTTGCAGCCCAATTGCTTGAGGACTAGTTCCCACATTTGAGAAGAGTCAATGAGGCAGACGGTGGATTGAGACACCACTGGACCACGAGGTGAGATTAATGGTTACATAGGCCTATCCACAACTGGGGACTTCCACCAAACACTTCACTACAGCTAGTATGGCTCAGGGGCACGGCCGGGGGAGGCGGGAGGGACTATGGGGTGGGATTGCAGAGTTTTATTTTTTTAATTTTTCTTTCCTACAGCAGTTGTTGTGTCATGCATAGCCATATACAGAAGCGATTAATGATTTCATTAAGTAAGCTAATTGTTTACTAATGATGAAACCCAATAAAATTTGTTTTAAAAAAAATTGTGCTTAGTGACAGTTCTCCCCCAGGATGCCAGGCATTGTGGGTTAGAATCATGTATGTTGGAGCGTGAACAGAGCAGCCGATGTCATTATGGAGCCATTTTTCGAAGCATGAATTATTTGATAGATAAAGGAACAGTGTTGGTGAGAGCACTGATACCAGAATTGAATCAGAGGTGGTCTCTGGCCCTGCCCTGATGAGATTGAAATTACAGAGCAGGGGCGCGTGGCCTTCTTGTGTTGTGAACAATAGGTCGAATGGTGGTTGGATTTTATGCAGGAGTCATTAATTTGTGTTGCTCTGAGGTTAAGGTCAGGTGTACTGCTGCTTAGATTTTTCGTGGCAAAATGTGATAGGATGTGATTGAGGGAGAGCTGAAGAGGTTCTTGGATTTTAGTTTTCCATAAGGGTCAAGTTAAAGGTCTGTCGTTTTATGCACCTGATATACTCCGTGGAAACTATTTTTCAACAGAGCACACTTAAAAGAAAGAATAAAAAGTAAGAATTTAAAAGAGTTGAAGAAATGTGTGATTGTCGAGGAGTCCAAAAATTCAGCTTCCTGCCTGTAACAGCAACGAACGAACTAATTTGTGTGATATACAGAGAATTTCCGTCTCAAGGTGACCTGAATGTGCACTACATTGTACTCCAGCAATTAGCAGATGTAAATTGCTAACAATAATAACAGATGTTTGAACACTGTTTTCCATAATTCAACCAACAAGGTAAACAAGCAGGAATTGATTACATTTAGCTGGCAAGGTAATGCACATGCGTCAGCCGCTTTACTTAAATGCAAGGATGGTGTCTTTATACGCTTTGTATTCTTATATTCCTCACGCAGAAGGATGAGGCTTTTTGAGTTGAAGTTTTGACTACTGGTCACAACTGATTGCATCTCAGACAATCCCATTAAAATGTTGACGTTTCGACCCTATACACAATTTACAGGGGTCGCCTCAGGACACAAACCATGCCGTCTGGCACAACCCCTCCAGGCAGTGCGCATCATACATGCACTGGAGTGGTTAAGGCTAGTTGGCCTCTGGATCCCAGAGGAGGTGCAATCAGTTGTGAACAGTAATCAATGACTACAGATTGAACTGTTGATCTTTAAGGAATTCTAAGACATCCCAACTGTATATATGTATCATTGTAAATATGGCACATCACTGCGCCTTTGAGCGCTGTGACGTCCGCACTTATTTTGTCTATACATGATATATTACACTTATTTTGGAGAATAAATGAAGTAAAAATGTCAAGTATGAGAGTTATATCGACTGGTTGACAAAAGAGTCCCACTGGACCATTGTTGTTCGTTCTTGCTCTTTACCTTGGTTCTGTTATTGGGCATTAGGGTCAGGTTCTGTGTATTGTTACTGAATTCATCCTCGACACTGACCCACTCTGCCCTTGCAATACATGGCTTACAAGAGGGCCCACAAATTCACCACAACCCCAATCCTGACCTGAAGCTCCATTGTTATAGCAGACCTCGGATACACAGACAAGTTTACTGATGCGCTCAATTCTTGCCTCCATCATTCGTGCCCATTATCTTTTCAGACTTTCACCAGACAATACAACACTCCTGGTGTAGAGAAAGCCAGCTACTTTTCTGCTTTGACACTCACACATACTCAATACCTCTAGTCTTGCTTCACATCATCCAGTGGCGGTTTCTTCGTGAGGGCGGGGAGCATCTCACCCCCGCCCGCTGCCAGCCCTGCTAAACCAATGCGAACAATAAAATAGCAATGAACTGATTTCATTACCATTTTATAATTTTCGAGGCGCGCCACAGCTGTCAGCCTGCCCTGGAGCCGGGATGAAGGAGGGGCGTGTCCTCTGCTGCACAGAGTACTGGTGACGTGACTGGCCTGACACTGCAAAAGTGCGTCAGTTTGGCCGGCTGTCTTGAGCTGGCCAAAGTGACATGCACACTTTGCAGGTCTCAACCAAGCTGTCTTAGACAGCTGTGTGGAGATCAACCACAGGCCTACAGGGCCTAAAGGAGCATCCAGACAGGATGCACCACCCAATCCAGGCGCTGCTCTCATGCAGCATGAGAGCAGCGTCTAGATTGGTTAGGGAAGTTCCCGCTTCCACTGGTGCCCGTCGGAGCCACGGGCTGCAAGGACAGAGGACGCAGCTCTGGTAAGCGCATTTATTTTATTTTTTATGTCATTTTAATACATGCAAGTGTTTTTATTTTGTATTCTTCTTTAATGTAAATGTGTTTTGGGATGCGGTGGTGCACTTCACTCGCCCAATTGCTTTTATATGTTACCAGCCGCTCCTGACATCATCTCTTGCTAACCCAATATTATGACCTAAACACCTCTACCAGTGCACCTAGTTCTTGGTAGGTAGACCACTTGGAAATCTCTGCCAGTACACCTGAACACTAACATGAAGCACCACATGCTGCTACATTACTTGAACCTGGACACCTTTCTGCCAGTTGTAGGTTAATTCAGAGCAGACTGGCAGCCTGTAGGCATTCTGCAGGATGCTCTCTGTAGGGAATAGCCCCCCAACTGGCTTCATCAATCACAGCAAAACATTTGTTTCTGGTGGTTGAAATCATAGCATCTTCCCGGCCTAGTTTTCCTAGTTTTATTGTGAGCCATAAATCACCCGTTTGTGAGCTGAAGTATCAGGCCTTGTTTAGTGACCCAGGACAATTAGCGTCAGCTGCACCATCCTTGTGATGTCCGTTGACCTGTAACCCCAGAGGTAGATGGTGAATAAACCACTGCCACGTGGTTTCCACTGGGTAGTTGTGTCTGCCATGACCATCCCTACTTTGGTGGTTCTTGCTCAGGGTTACAGATGGGCAGGCCCACGTTTGCCAGATCACCCGTTCATCAAGGCCGGCTTTAGGGCGGTGCGACCGATGCAGCCGCACTTTGTGCTGAGCTTGGGGGTGGCTATGGAAATAACTTATGGGCTTGAAAGCACCTGCTGCAGAGGTCCTAGTGTATCCAGCAGTTTTCAGGCAGCAATAAAAATGTCAAAATAACTCTGGTGATTAATGTACCTGCTGGAGAGAAATGAGTTTTGTCTAGTGGCAGTTTTGACTCCTCATAAAATAGCACAGAGGGTTATTATGCCTGTTGCAAAGAACCTGTATCATGCAGATCACAGAAGTGTATTTTATGTGGGTGGCTCAGTGAGTTACTGCGTTTGTCACAGAGATGCTTTTGTTACTTGCAGTTCATAAGTTGCAATCCTAACATACCAAAGTGACCTATGAACTGTCATCAAATAGCTGCATGCAGACTGCATGGTATAGTTAGAACATTACGTTTTTTCCCCCATTCTTTCATTATCCTAATGTTGCTAAAAAGGATTTGTTTGGGTAAAAATACATTCTTATTAGTAAAGCCACCCCCAACCACTGTGGTACATTTTAAATCCTGAGTTGTGCTTCTCCAATCTAAACACTCTTAAAACACACACTATGTATGGCATGTAATTCCTACAACTTATTATCCTTATTGTCATATGTTACATTTCCTATAGACTTATATACACACGTATGATTCATTGTCTCTGTATAAAGTGTGTGTGATACAAAGTGGTCTACCCTGCACTGGTGTGAGTAGCGCTATAAAAGAAATTAAAATGCATGAGAAAGATGGGCTATGGAGAAATGAGGGGCATTGTTGGAGGGTGGTAGTAAGCGAAGTTGTGGACAAGGAGGTAATTGGGAGCGCGCCCAAAAAGATCGTTGCATCGGGCGCCACCAGCGCTAAAGCCGTCCGCGCATTCGTTCCTGCCCTCTTGCATTACATGAGTGATAAAATGAATGCAGTTACCATTGCAATATTTTTGGGACTAAAACCACTCGAACTTCACGTCCACTATGTGTAGTGACACACTGCCCCCAGTATATCTGAATTTTGAGGCCTGTTTACCCACCCTGCTTCTGGTGCTGCTTATGCAAACAGAACCATTTTCCTGTACTCACTGTCCTTTACTGTAGCCCGATGAATTAGAGTTGTCAGATCCCTTCTTCCTTTTACCCTGGAAGCGAAACATTTATCACCATTCATGCTAAGTTCTGCCAAGTTCCATTATCTCCCCTCTTGACTCCCAGTGAGATATTTGTGTAGCAGCTTGAAGCACGAATATGACAAAGCGCTGGAGCATTTGCGTCCCTGCATTTGCAATGATTTGACATCAGAATATCGCAACCAAAATATCGACTCACTAAAATAGTGTGTCCTATTGTTGCAGTGCTTAATTTTTTAAAAAGTAAGTGCCAGGGCCCTCATCGGGAGGCCACTTCAGCTCGCACCACCCATTGCCCCTGCCAGCGCTGCCAATGACAGTACAAACGCAACTACTAACCATCACACTCCTAAAAGTGTGACAATTCAGACTATCACAGGCACCCAAAGCTATAAGAATGGGTTGGGCGGCGGGTATTAGTCATTTTTAATGTATATTGAATTTATAAACAACTGCTGTTGTGCTCGTCTCTAAAAAAGATAAACAGTGCCACCATGGGGCAGACTGTCATAGGTGCCGGTGTTGACAATTAAGTGCTGGTGCCGAGCACCGGTAACAACAGGCTCAAATTAAGCACTGTATTGTTGTTACAAAAACATCGCCTCATCAGACATATTAACAGAAAATCTGCACCCAAAGGAAATATATTTTTGTAAACACTATTTCGGGCACCATTTTTATGTCAGACTTCATTTTTGCTAACAATATTGTGAAATACAACCCTTGTGTCCTGCCTTCTTCGCCCACACGACTAGGAGCAATAATACAAGATGGGTTAGGGAATTAAGGAAGACCCTTGGTGCAGACAATGGAAATGACTTGCCGGAAAATCACCGAGACTTTCTCCAAACTCCCTATTGTGGCTTATTGCACCTTTCTTTCTGTGCAATAATAGTGGCATGTCTGCAATGGCTAAAGGGCTGACATTCCCCAGGAGCTGAAGTGTTTCGTTACACCACACTGACTCAGCACGACGTCCTAATTAATTAAATTCAACTTTATTAGATTATTTAAAAAAAAATCGCAAAAGCACACCCTCAACATGAACATTTCAATAATACGATAAATTAAAAATCCAGACTAAACTAAAAAAAATCATTTAAAAATCTCAAATAAATGACCAACAGGCTAAAACGTTAAAGACTGCCTTCGTCGGAGGCAAATTTAAGAAATGTAAAAACACCTACACATACATCAAAAGAGGGAAGCGTCTGTAAATATAAATATTCAAGCATACATCTAAACACTAAAACACTCTTGAGTAGGGGGATTAAACACCTTTTGGTGTAGGTACGATAAAATCCACAAAAGAGTACAGAATGCGCCAGGGTTTGCGGGGAGTGTTCATCACTTGGGCAGACCAAAGAGGCTGTGGGATCAAACTGACCCAGAGGAAGCAAAGATGGCTTCTAATCAGACCAAATCTAAACCTAGTTAGGCGCATCCTGTCCCACGTGTTAGTCGCCATTTCAAGATAGGGCTCCAGCCCTTGCACTATTTGGCCAATATTTAATCTCTATTGGCTGGCTTGCGTACTTCAGCCATCCCTCTCTCCACTTTCCTAGCATCCATAAAATGTGTTTTGACCCAGTGTTTATCCATTGCTGATATACTAGCAGGGTTTTAAAAAATAGAGGATCCTTCCAACTTGTTATGGACGTCCTTGATATAGCGTAACCAGGGAATATGGCCCCCTATCACAGGATGGGCAATCCATTATAATCTCTTTATTAAAAGTGGCCTGTGGATTACACCACATGGACTACCACAATTGTAAAGGGGTCAAATTAGTATGGTCCTCGGCATAGGGTAGCCTCAATTCTTCATGAACAATGTATATTGGGTACTTTAATGGGTCACCAAGAATACGCATGTATACTCTGTTTTCCTCACCCTGCAGACATTTAACACCCTTGTAACCCCATACCCCTGACCCGTAAATTATAATCGGTAAACATTTTATTTTATATATCTCAATAAGTGGTGCTATAGGTGCTACAGGCTTTTTCCCAATTGTAGATACCATGTTAAATAAGAAACCAAGGGGCATATCAGCAACAAATTGCGATAATGATCGCAAAGCGCGCGTATCGCTGTTTTCCCTATCGCCGGCTATCGCTGCATTTCTTCGCCGAGTTAGCGCGGTATTACCAACGCGTTTCCCAAAGGCGATAAGAAATCCAGCGATAGCGGCGAAAAGTGCCAATATCGCGTGAAAAACAGCGATAACTTGTGAGCGCTAATGATAAGCTTGTAAATATGGGAGTGTGGATTTAACCTGCCAATCCACCTCCCATACACTACATGGTTAAGTCAGGTTTTGAGGAGACGTAAGGATCCGGCGATACCCGCGGTTAGCGGGAGTTTCAATATCGCCTCGCAAATCTTGTTAATACAACGCTGTTGTGTTAGCGCTCTCTTACATGTTGTAACTTTGACGGCACGCCTACTTTGCATCTCATTAGCGATGTTCATTTCTGGAATGAGATGCGGTACAAAAACGGCTGCTAACATGCGTTAATGCATGTTAGCGCCGCATTGTAAATAGGGAGAGGAAATTATCGCCGCTTTTTTGGCTTTTAAAGCCAAAAAAGCGGCGAATTGACCCTTGATAATATGCCCCCAACAGAGTTACAAAACTTCAGCCTCCTGTGTGACAAGCAAGGAGCCCAAGACCCCTCTGAATCAAACGTAACCCCCAGGAATGAAAAATTGTCAGTTCTTACAAATGTGTCGCAATGTAGGGCAATACATCGTGACTTGAGGATTTTTGGGCCGCAGGCCATTAAAAAAAAATTGATTAGATTAGTGGCCAAAAACAAGTGGCCCACAAAGCTAACGTAGGGGTCTAAAAGAGTTTGGAGCACATTGGATGTCCTGGATATTAAAACTGCATCTAGGGGCATATAGCAAGACAGGAGCAGCCTGGCCATTTACTGTTGGCAGGTCCCTGCCCTTACTGACTATGGCCGAGTCGAGCCCATTAGCGTACAATATAAATAGATTGGGCGTCAAAACACAACCCTACCAAATAATTTGTCCCAGACTAAAAGAATCTGAACGCTCACGGTTTACCCCATATCTAACAGATGCTTTGAGGTCAGAATGAAGGGCTCGCAAAAAAAGACAACCTCCCCACTTTCAACCCCCACAGATTGTAATATGGCCCACAATTTCGATCTAATCACACTGCCAAACGCGCATGACAGGTCCATAAAAGCTACTTAAATAGGATTGCATTTGTCATTTGTAAATGTACTTACTGGGAGGTGCAAGCTAGGCACTGTTCCAGTGTATTCACACCTGTCTTAAATCTATGATGCACACTGGAGATAACATGATTTTCGGTCACCAACTATGCTAATCTGTTGAGGATGATCCTGCCAAAAACTTCCATTGACGAGTGCAGGAGGGAAATCGACCTGTAGCAACTGGGGGACATTCGATTACCTTTTTTAAAAACAGGGACTATAATGCCAGAGTGCCAAGTCTCAGGCAGGCACTTTTACAGGCTGCATTAGTCAGCACTTAAGGGTGCCCATAGATCCATCTCAAGTTTATACAGACCCATGGCACCCCTTCAGAACCTGGATCTTTGTTCACTGTGATGTTCTATTTTTTATGAATTCATGTTTCTCCTTTCTTTACATGCTGTAACCTTCGTTCAAGCAAAATAATCAGTACTTGTTTTTTTTATTTATTTTTTAATAAATAAGCCTAAAGTTTTCATTGGGGGCCAACCACCAGGGCTGGTTAATGCTTGTTTCCATATACCAAGGCTGCTTGATCTTGATTCCACCTCATGCCTCGTTCTTCCCTCACCTACACTTCCTGTCTTTTTATCTCACTCGTGCAGGGTCCTTTTAATCCCCGTTTTCTCTGGCACATTTGAATATTTTTCTCTTCCTCCAACTTTCTCCCTTTTGTGCGTTTCTCTCTCTTGCTCTGTGCTCTGGGACAAAGTATGATGCTGAAAAATAAGTCCTGGTCCCCATTAATCAGTGGCTATGCCCTCCTCCTGCATAGTGGCGGATCCTCTGGTAAGGCGGAGGAGCGTCGCCCCACTGCTTTTTAGCAGTGAAGTCAAGGAAAAATAAAATGATAATAACTCGCGTTCTTATCATTTTATTTTGTCCTGATGTCCGGCAGCTTTCCGGGGCGGGGCTGTTCTCACCACAGGAGCAGGGGTAGTGGTGAGCACACTGTAAGTGCGCATGAATGTTTGGCCAGCCGTCTTTGGCCGGCCAAACATTCATGCACACTTTGCATGTTATCCATGCAGGCTGCATTACAGCCTGCGTTACAGCCTGCGTGGAGAACATGCCCAGGCTCCCAGTCACCGTCTGAGGGCCAAACCACGGCGCTCAGACCAATCACAACGCTGCATTGCAGCATTGTGATTGGCTGACTGGGTGCCTGGGTGTGCTTCCTGTTCCGGCCATAGTGGGTACTACGAGGAGCGACGCAGCAAGGAAGCGGCGAGAAGGTAAGTTTTTTTAAATTTACACCTGCTTCTCCCGAATAACCCCACACTCCCACCCGCGATCCATGCCAGCCGCCACTGCTCCTGCACCCACCAGCCCAAATTAAGCACTGGATGCAATCTCCCTATGACATCTCAGTTCTGTCATTTATTTTTTATGACCCGCACCAGTGTCCTCCCTTATTTTGCATCACATTTTAAGGGTAGCCCAGGCCCCATTGATTGCTGTATTCCCAGTTCAGAATGTATTACCAGTCAAGCAACAGCGCGCAATGCCAAATGCACTAGTACAATATCAGTACTGTGCCTTGCAGACGGCGAGACCATATGGCCTCTTTTTTGCAGGCCTCCCATCGGTCTTACTGACCTCAATACCGTGGAGTGCTATAAATAATAGCAGACAGTCAACCCATTTTTTATTCCAAGGTATAATTGGTACAGTAGGTCAGCTCATTTTTATTCCCATGTAAAAGAAGTACACTAGCTGCTGTCAAGTGGTCTGGGTTAGGGTTTTGTTGCTGCATCATTAATTCAACCACCCCTGACACAACACAAGTCCAGGTGATGACTTTTCAAATACAAAGCGTATTACTTTATGGTGTTTCCAACAGTGAGTGACATTACGACATCTAAACGACTTCTACATTTATAAATATTGCAAGAGCATAGTACATCAACTGTTGCAAGAATTAATACTGTCAATTTCTCTTTAAGACACCTACTGTAATTCACAGTAAAATAATAAGAGAGAAAGACTAACAATGCATGCCAGACAATAGGAACTCTTTGATTTTTTGAGTAAGGTAAGACTTTCTTTAAATGGTGAATTGTCCTGTTGAACTTTCAACTTTGTTGCTGGTTTTACGAACTCCGACTAGACGACCTTTCCACTATGTCCTTACAATCTCTTTTTGTTTACATATTCTTTGTAGCTGACCTTTCACCCAGAGATGGCTGCTGCCAATTTGACCTGGGGGGGCGGCGCAGGGAAAAAAATAATATAAAAAAAAAATACACTTACCAATCCCTGCCGGCCTCAGCGATCTTCTGCTTCCACGCCGGCCGCAGCGATCTTCTGCTGCTGTGCCATGCCTAGTTGCTCCTATGCTCCAATACCCAGAAGCACAGGCTTCCAGACTTCCCACACAATCCCAAAGCTGCTCTCATGCTATTACTCCCAGCATGAGAGCATCTCTGGGATTGGGCGGAGCGGGCCGGTCTGACGCTCCAACAGGGAATGGAAGCCTGTGCCCTGAGCACTGGGGATATCTCCAAGGAACAGCCTAGAGATATCCAAGTGGACGGCCAGCCAAACCGACATGTGCACTTTTAGTGCCTACCACCAATTCCACCTGCTGCTGACGTGACATGGCACCGCCCGCCCTAGACTCGTGGATTGGATGTCAAAAATAAAATGACAATAAAATAGTTTTATTATCATTTTATTTTTTTCTGCCTGCTACATTTCAGCAGTGGGGTGATGCTCTTCCGCCATAGCGGAGGAGCCGCCACTGCTTTCAGCTATTCCTAACCATCTCTAGGGGTTTACGTACTCTTTCTCGCTGGCATTTCAGCAAAGCCCTTACCATCTGTAGGGTTTTACGAATTCTTTCCAGCTGATCTTTCAGCTATGTCCTTACCAACTCTAGGGGGTTTATTTACTCTTTCTAGTTACCCTTTCAGGTTACCTACTCAGGTTACCCTTTCAGGTATGTCCTTAAAATCTCTGTGTGTTTATGTACTCCCTCTCACTGACCTTTAAGCATTGCCCTTACCATCTCTATGATTAATGTACTCTTTCTAGCCATCATTTGAGCTATGTCCTTAAAATCTCTCTATGGATTCACATACGTTTTGTACACGATCTTTCCGCTATGTCCTTACCATCTCTATGGTTTTCATCTCTCTAGCTATGTCCTTACCATCTGCGTGTGTTTTAGTACTCTCACTAGCCACCCTTTCAGCTAGGTCGTTACCATCTCTGTATGTACGTACTCCTTTTACCCTACCTTTCCACTGTGTCCTTACCATTGCTGTGGGTTTACTTACTTTCTCTAGCCTACATTTCCACTGTGTCCTTACCATCGCTGTGGGTTTATGTACCCTCTCTAGCCCACCTTTCCTCTCTGTCCTTGATTCTGATGTGGGGTTACATACTCTCTATACTTGATCTTTAACCTGTGTCCTTATCATCGCAGTGGGTTTACATACTCTCTCTTGCGAACCTTTCAGCGGGGTCCTTACTATCTCTATGGATTTATTTGCGCATTCTAACTGACCTCATAGCTATGTCCTTACCAGCTCTATGTGTTTATGTATATTTTCCAAACCACCCTTTGACCTATGTCCTTGTCATATCTATGAGTTTATTGATTCTTTCTAGCTGACGTTTGAGCTAAGCGCTTATCATCTCTGTGGGTTAATGTACTTTTTCCAGCTGACATTTTAGCTATGTCCTTACCATCTCTCCTTGTATATATACATTTTCTCTGTGGATTCACATACTCCTTCTAGCCACAATTTCAAAAATGTCATTATAGTCTCTATGGGCTTTGAAATTCTTTCTAGATGATCTTTCAGCTACATCGATACCATCTCCATGGGGTATGCACTCTTTCTAGCTGACCATGTGGCTATGTCCTTACCATCTCGTTGGGTTTACATACTCTTTTTTGCCACCCTTTGAGCTATGTCCTTACCATCTCTGTGGGTGTATATATTCTTTCTAGATGACCTTCAGCTGTGTCCTTACCATCTTTATGGCTTCATGTATTCTTTCTAGCCCCTCTTTCAGCTATGTCCTTATCATCTCTGTGGATCTATGTATTATTTCGAGCTACCCTTTCAGCTATGTCCTTATCATCTCTATGGATCTATGTATTATTACGAGCTACCCTTTCAGCTATGTCCTTATTATCTCTATGGATTTATGTATTATTTCGAGCTACCCTTTGAGCTATTTCCTTACCATCTCTATGGGTTTGTGCTTTTTCCCTGCTGACCTTTGAGCTACAGCAAACAAATGATGGACGGAATGCTGACAATGCAAACATTCTCCCCCAGTCAAAAGATCTGGGTTGGGGGGCGTGGTCTCGCTGTGAATGGAGTGAGACGCACGCCGCGGGAGCTCCGGCCGCTCGCTGCTTTTCAAAGCCATTTAAGCGGAGCTGGGGCTTTATCGGCGCCGGTACTCGGGGCGCATATGTGGCAGAGAGTGAGGGGCTCCCCCTGACAAGCGGAGGGCGGCTGAGACTCGAAGGCTGCGGTGGTGCGGCCGCTTCACCTCGGCCTCCCGGCCCAGATCGCGGCGGCCGCCATTTTGAGGCACCCAGGCTCGGACCTTCCTCGTGGCTGGGGAGTGCTGCCCTGAGCCCCTTAGGACTCCTCCAGTGCTGCGCTGCTCTGACCGAGGCTCCGGTGTGCGTTTGGGGTGGCCAGCACCCCTGTGGCGCCGAGGGTCAGAGGGGGATCCTCTCCTGCCGCTCCGGCTGTCCGCCATCTTGGGGACAGGAACAGCCCCGATCGAGACTGGGACTGCCCGGGAGGGGCGAGCGGTGAAGCAGGCCCCTGGCACCTGGGCCCTTTGGCGGTGAGTGATGCGGCTGTGTGGCTGGCGGTGAGGGGAGGCGGCGAACGGAGGCCCCGGATGAGGAGGGACCGGTCCTGACTCTGCTGCAACGCGCACTGAAGGCCTGCTGGAGGAGGCGCGGGGGTGCTGGGGCTTGACTACTGCCCCGGGGAACGGATCTTCGCTGCGGCCCCACACTCTGCCTGACTGCCCGTCCGCCTCCCTGTGATGCTCCTGCGCGGGGGCCGCCTGGGGCCTTCCCCATACACACCGGCTATATTGGGCCTTGCCGCACCGGACCCCATGGTCGAGGCCTATGAGAGGACCGGCCTGACCTCGGCACGCTCGCCCTATGGGAGGGACTCACTCTAGCACCAGATCGTCTGGGCCCTCGCTGACCTGCTGGCTGGGGTCTTCGAAGCAGCTACTCTGCACTGCTGCGTCCCTAGCGGACTCTAACCTTCCCTTGGTGGCCTTTGGGACCCTGCGCTATTTTGCCCCCGAGGTGTGGGACGCGGCGCCTTACAACATTTTGAACCGGCGGACCTGCCCTGGGCGCGAGCCGGGGGTGGCCTCCTTGAGCTCGGAGGTACACGCTAGGTGGGCAACATTTAAGATACAACCCCTGCGGGTCGGAGTGGAAGAGTAATCTCGTGACGAGCTGTGTCCGCCCCTGGAGCCGCGGGCTGGTACGCGAAGACAGATCCTCCCCACACCTCCCAAAGCGAAGCTACTGGTGGCTGCGGCTTGGCTCTGAGCCCTCGACCCCTGGATCCACGATTGGCCTGTCTGTTCTGCGCTGGATGCGTGACCCGGGGCGGCCTGGGCTTACACAACTCAGCTATCAGGATTTGACCGTCTTAAGGGCGAGGATCCGGATGCAGCCCGGTGTTTCGCGCCACTGCCTGCCCTCTCCCGCGCCATATTGACTGTGGGACCCCAGCTGACGCGCCCTGACCTTCGCCATCCGAGTTAGAACAGGTACAGCCGGTACCCTCATCTACTTTCTAACGGCCCTTTGACCGCTCCTAGCTACCACGCCTGGCGTTGTTGGGTACTGGTCACAGCCGGGAGATGACACGCACCAAATCGGTGAAGGACACAGCGGCACCCCCAAAGGACAACCCTGTCGCTGCGCTGTGGGGCAAATTGGGCACAGCGGCCTCTGGGGAGATGGCCTCACAGACTGGGGGGGACTCGCCACCTGTCACCCAGGCTTTCATGGCTAGCTTCATGACAGAGCTCAAAACTGAAATAGGCTCCTTACATACAGAGGTTCACTCTTGTGTCCGGGAGCTCAAGAAGGAAGTCACTGACCTCGGGGAAAGAGTAGATGGCCTCGAGAAGACTGTGGATGCATGAACAGAGGACCAGGAGCAACTCTGGCAGCACCTGGCCACCCTTGAGGAACAACACATCGACCTGCAGCTGAAACAGGAGGACTTGGAGAATCGGAGCCGCCGGAACAACCTCCGCATCCTGGGGGTTCCTCTCGGGCGGAGGGGACAGACATCATGACCTACGTTGCGCAGCTCCTACACGAGGTCTGGGGAGATGATGACGCCTCCCCGCCGGCTTTGGATCGGGCACACCGAGTCTCCGGGCCCGCAGGCAGATCGGGCCTCCTCCCGGACATTCTGACTCGGGTCCATTTCTTTACGGAAAAAGAGGCTATTCTCAAAGCGGCGCGTTCTAAACCGGACCTCACCTACAACGGTGCCAAAATACAGATCTACCAGGACCTTGCGCCCACCACGCTCCGGAGACGCCGAGATTTTAGGCTTGTGATGGACAAGCTGCGAAGTTTGAATATTCAAAACCAGTGGGGCCACCCCTTTGCACTCATCTTCCAGTGGGAGTTCAAGCGTCGGATGGTGAGGTCCCTTCAAGAAGCGGCGCAACTTCTCCATCTCTCCCTAACGCCGCCGTCTAGCCCTACACGTCTCCCGCCCCTCACCCGGGCCCCTGCCAAACCATCATGGTCTACCATATGCCGCCACCGGCGCTCTTCACATCCTGGAGAGCAGTCATCTTCGCAAGCCAAAAATGACATTATTCAACACATCCGATCCATGGAAGGGGACCGCTCTGCAACCAGCTCCCAGCCTTCATCTACTTGACTGACCGGAATCTCATCCTTGCCGGCGGCGGAACACGCCGACCTCGGAAATTGTCTCACAACCCAGAGGTGTCGGCGTCTAGCCCCTTGAGCTGACCCTACCCCAGCTCCCTACCTGCAGTGCTGACGGTGCTGGACTGTCCAACCGGATGACACCTCCTACGGCTGGTGACGCGCCCCCTCCCTGCTCCTGGGAGAGTGACTTCTCCGGGATCACTCGTACCTCAGGGCCTCGACTGACCCACGACTGGAACAGGACACTGTGGCCCGGTTGGCCAACGTTGGTTATATATACTTTGAATGTCTATATCTCTTCTCTCTCCCCTTTCTCCTCCTACCTCCTCTGTATCCCTTTCTATGGCGGGCGGGGGTTCCCCTCAAGGCGATCTTTCCTCTTCGACAGGTGCGTTGCTTATCTGCCCTCCCTCCCTAGTGCCCCACCCTGCTCTCTACAGTGGCATGACGGACTACCTCAGGCTTTGATAAAACCATGGCTGTCACCCATTCCCTGAAGATCCTGTCCCTCAATGTTAAGGGTCTTAATTCCCCCAACAAGCGACACCAAATATGGCGCTACCTCTTACAACAGAATCCAGACATCATCCTCCTCCAGGAGACCCACCTTCTAAAAGCTGATATCCCTCGTATGGCCCATCCTAGATATCCTCTTCAATTCTGGGCTGCAGCTCCCACTAAAACGGCTGGAGTGGCGATAATCTGTAGATCTGGCATCAGGCAGGGGGAATCTAGGGTATTCCGAAGCCAAGATGGCCGCTTTGTCAGGGCTGGGGTCCGGATTGGACAACGCCTCTTCACACTGTGTAATATCTACGCGCCCAATCAGGTGCAGGATTCCTATCTCCGGGCGATCTTGCGGGAGCATGTCCCACAGGCAGACCCCTCGCTAATCATAGGGGGGGATTTTAACATGGCGTGGGACCCTACAATGGATCGCAGTGATACCTCCTTTCATGGGACAGAAGCTATGTCCTCGGCTCTCAGGAGGCAAATATCGGACCTTGGCCTACTGGACTCCTGGCATTACCATTCCCCTGATACACGTGAATATTCGTACTACTCACACGTACACCGCTCGTATTCGCGCATCGATTATATTTTTATTTCTCACGCCTTGATCAGCGACTCACTCTCGGCATTCATGTCCGCCATCTCTGTCTCCGACCACACTCATCTCGAACTCCTCCTGCAAGACCCGTCTGCTTGTGCCGCTCGGACCCCATGTTGGCGCTTGCCACCGCACATACTACGGGACCCAGTTGACGTGGCAAGCCTGCGAACCACCATTGACTCCTACTTCGCAACCAATGACATCCCCGAAACCCCCTTTCCTGTAGTGTGGGATGCATTCAAGGCCACGATCCGCGGTCATATCACATCTCTTGCAATCGCGCGGGCGCGCGAGGCGCGCCTCGTGGAAAATAACCTCTCCAAAGACATCAAGGACCTGGAGAGACAGGACCAGAAGCGCCCCTCACTCGCACACAAACGTCGCCTCGCGAACCTTCGAGGGCAACTCCGCTCTCTTCGAACTAGCAAGGCTGAGAGAGCCCTCTTAATGTTGAAACAACGCTATTTCAAAGGGGGGGACAAGGTGGGTACGGTATTGGCTAGACGCCTGCGAGTGCATGCTGCTAAAGCACACATAGCCCATGTCCAGACTGACAATGGCATGAGGGCCACCACAGAGACGGCTAAACGTGAAGTCTTCCACGCATATTACTCAGCGCTCTACGCCGCGGACGAACCACCCCCGGGCCGGGTAAAAGATATCCTAGACAACTGCTCCTGGACCCCAATCAGTCCATATCATGCTCAGCAGCTGGAGGAACCCCTCACTCAAGAGGAGCTCGCGAGCGCTTTGAAGGACTTGCCCCTTGGGAAATCACCGGGCCCGGATGGCCTCCCCTTGGCCTTCTATCGCCTGTTCTTGCCACAACTCCAACCCTACCTCTTACAACTGTTTAACTCCTTCTCCGATACGGAGGGACTGTCACCCCTATGGGACTGGCAGAAATTGCCCTCATCCCCAAACCAGGTAAAGACCCCACCCTATGTTCTTCGTTTCGTCCTATAGCCCTCTTGAACACAGACCTTAAAATTTTCACTAAAATATTGGCCAAGCGCCTTGACCCACACCTGCCCGGACTTATAGAGCCGGATCAAGTCCGCTTTATCCGGCACCGCCAGGGAGCGGACAACGTGCGTAGAATTGCTCATCTCGTAGGGAAGGCTCAACATTGGAACGTACCGGCATGTCTTTTATCGCTCAACGCGGAAAAGGCGTTCGACCGAGTGGACTGGACCTTCCTGCGAGCTGTGCTGAACAAAATTGGGCTAGGTCAGACCATGATAGCCAGGATTATGGCCCCCTATCTCTCTCCACAGGCCCGGGTGCGAGTTAATGGCCAACTCACAAACCCCATCTCCATACGACGGGGCACGTGGCAGGGCTGCCCCCTATCCCCCCTGTTGTTTGCCCTCATAGTGGAACCTTTGGCCGTGATGATTCGGCAGGCTACGGATGTACATGGCATCATCCTTGCAGGTCAACAACACAAAGTGGCTCTTTTTGCCGACAACCTTATCCTCACGCTATCTCGTCCGCACACATCCCTCCGGGCGCTTCTCTCTCTGTTGCAGTCCTTCGAATTGGCCTCTGGTCTCAAACTTAACCACGAGAAGTCCTGGGCCCTGAACCTTACGATCCCTGAGGAGGAGATTCCGGCTCTGCAATCCCTTGTCCCCTACCAGTGGGCCACAAGCTCCATTCGCTATCTGGGACTCCAGCTGACCCCTACACTTGCCACATGGTCCCAAACGAACTGGCGGGAATGTAGAAGATCAGTGTTGGAAGACCTGAGGGGTTGGAAATCCCTTACCCTCTCCTGGCTGGGCCGCCTAAACGCTATCAAAATGTCGGTGCTCCCAAAAATTCTATACATATTCCAATGTCTACCCACCCCCATCCCGCAGCGCCAGATCCAAAGCCTTCAGCGAGACATCACTGGCTTCATCTGGGGCGGGCGTCGGCCACGATTCTCCAACAAAATTCTTATGCTCCCGCAGGACAGGGGTGGGCTTTCGTGCCCTAACCTGCTAGAATACTATTGGGCCTCCCATCTTCGCTTCGTCTCTGAGTGGATAGCGAGAGAGAGCGAAAAGGTCGGGTTCCACATGGACAGGGCGGTAACCGGGCGAACCATTTGGGACCTCTCCTAGCTCCACCGGACTGCACGCTCCCGTAGCGCTTACATCGCAGTGCCCACCAAGACGGTGCTGGACATCTGGGACAAGGTAGCCGTTCCCAAGGGCCTCACAACCTTCCCCTCCCCCCACACCCCCATTGCAGGTAATTCGCCATTTCCACCGGCTCTTAACCCGCAGGTGTTCTCTAAATGGCCGGAAGGTGGCTGCAGAACGATCCGAGATCTGTTTGCGGGGGACACACTCAAAACCTTTGCTCAATGCAAGGAGGAGTTCCGACTCCCAGAGGGAGTCAGGTTTCAGTACGAGCAGCTTCGACACTTGCTGTCCACGCCTGATATGCTGCAGGCAGCCACCCGAACATTTACCCCCTTTGAACGCTTGGTGCGCTCCTTCGACGACTCGAAGGGACTTATCTCTCGGACTTATCAGATCCTGCAGCACCCTCCGCGGGTAGTCACTCACCCATACCAACGCCAGTGGCAGTCGGCGTCTCCCGCTGAAATTACACCCGCCCAGTGGAGCCGGTTGTGGCGGGACATACCGAAGGTCTATCGCAGTATATCACAACGGGAAACGGCATACAAGATTATGACGCAATGGTATTACATGCCCTCTCGATTGCACAGGATGTTCCCCACTTCCTCCCCGCTGTGCTGGAGATGCTCGAGCTCCCCGGGCGACTTTATTCATATTTGGTGGGCCTGTCCGCTCCTGACCCTGTTCTGGAAGGAGGTTCTTAGTCTTATTAAAGGAGTACTTGGCTTCCCCCTGCCTGAATCCACAGCCACAATTCTTCTAGGCCTCAAGCCCGATAACTTGCGAGCGCTCACCCGTAGTGATTGGCATATCGCCCTCCACATGCTAGGGGCCGCTAAACAGCTCATCGCTCTATACTGGAAAAAGGCAGAGACCCCCCCCCCCACTGCTATTTGGTTCACGCGCCTGTGGCACATAATGACTATGGAACTCTTTACTGCGCGCCTTCAGTCCCGTGACACCCGATTCACCAAAATATGGCAACCACTGGTCAACTACCTCTGTAAAATGGAACACGCGCCTCTTCTGCCCCCGAAACTCCGGGCTCTACACCTCTTCGAAGACGCTGTGATCCCACCGGAACCCGACAGACTAACTGTATAACCACACTGGCCCTGCCCCTTGTTCTACATGGTGTATGCCCCGGACGATGACCCGGTTAGTGAACGCCATTGTCCCCTTTTGCGCCCCCACAGCCCGCCACCCTCCTCCTTCTCGCAATTGCCTTGATCCCCACTATTTGGAACTACACGCAATGCGATTCTCTCCCCTTGTCCCGCTCTATCTATCTTTGCCCCCTTGTCATAGCTCTCTTTCTCCTACTTGGCTTTCCTGTCCTCTCGCCATTCTCTATTCGTTGACTTCCCTCTGCCCACTCTTACAGGCTCTTTTCCTTCCTTTTTTTCTTCTCTTTGTTATGATAATACGCATGTTGAGAATGGGTCTTGAAACTCCCCCACATTGCAGTCTAATGCTGTGCCTCTTGCAACACGCGGCCGGCCCTCCAAGGGTTGTAGGCGACTTGCTGTGTAATACTTACATAGATATTCGTCACCAGAGTCTCCCATGCCTCCCCTAAATAACGCGGCTGGCCCTACGTAGGGTTGTGGGCCTTATGCTGTGTATATTTAGACCCTTTCTATGGTTCCTCTACAAAAATAAAAACAGATTTATATATAAAAAAAAAAGATCTGGGTTAAATCCATCGTTCTTTTGCCCACTACGCCACCCCAGTTTGGACCCAGCCATATGCAAATCAGCCTTGACCCTGTGCCCCATGGGAACAGTCCAGACCGAACTGCCAGGCCAGGTCCTCCCTGGACCGGAAACAAGCATCCTGGGACCGGTTTCAGGGTATGTCACCCTTCTTCAGCCAGGCTAGCTTGAATCCAGTGGCACAGTGAGCAAGGGACCCACGTCTGGGCATACCCATCCCACTTAGGGCGAAAAGTGTTACAGCAAACAAATGATGGACGGAATGCTGACAATGCAAACATTCTCCCCAGTCAAAAGATCTGGGTTAAATCCATCGTTCTTTTGCCCACTACGCCACCATAGTTTAGACCCAGCCATATGCAAATCAGTCTTGACCCTGTGCCCCATGGGAACAGTCCAGACCGAACTGCCAGGCCAGGTCCTCCCTGGACCGGAAACAAGCATCCTGGGACCGGTTTCAGGGTATGTCACCCTTCTTCAGCCAGGCTAGCTTGAATCCAGTGGCACAGTGAGCAAGGGACCCACGTCTGGGCATACCCATCCCACTTAGGGCGAAAAGTGTTACAGCAAACAAATGATGGACGGAATGCTGACAATGCAAACATTCTCCCCAGTCAAAAGATCTGGGTTAAATCCATCGTTCTTTTGCCCACTACGCCACCCCAGTTTGGACCCAGCCAGACCTTTGAGCTACGTCCTTACCATCATGTCCGGTTTACATACACTTACTAGCCAACCTTCCAAATATGTTCTTACCATCTATAGGGGCTTATATAATCTTTCTAGCCGACCTTTCAGCTATGTCCTTACCACCTCTATATGTTTTACCCACTCTTTCTAGCCAGCCTTTAAGTGTATGTCCTCACCATCCTATTTGGCTTCATGTATTCTTTCTAGCCCTCTTTCAGCTATGTCCTTATCATCTCTATGGATTTATGCATTATTTCTAGCTACTCTTGAGCTAAGTCATTACTATTTCTTTGGGGTCAGTTTTTTCCTTGCTGACCTTTGAGCTACGTCCTTACCATCAATCCCGGTTTACATACACTTACTAGCCAACCTTCCAGATATGTTCTTACCATCTCTAGGGGTGTACATAATCTTTCTAGCCGACCTTTCAGCTACCACCTTACCATATCTAGGGATTTCCCTATTCTTTCTAGCCACCTTTTCAGCGATGTCTTTACCATAGTCATGGGTTTATGCATTCTTTCTTGCTATCCCTTCAACTATGTCCTTACCGTCTTTATGGGTTTATGTTGGGTGCAAAATTCATTTGTGCCGATGGCCACCATGGCCCAGAGGCATTTCGGCAGAACACCAGGTCTAGCACAGCCGAAAGCAAGGCCGACTACAACTTCCACCCCATCCGGCCGCCTGCAGACAGACTCGCTCCCCGCCGGTGGTGCATGGAAGGTAGGATGGGAGGGCCGGGCATTCCGAGTTTTGAGTCCGAATGCTCCCGCTCTGACCAGCGCTACTGCTGAGGGGGCGGGGAGCCGGGATCCAGGGGCCTGACAGTAGACCATGCCCCTAGCAGAGGCCGATTCAAACCAGGGGATAACTTCCTGGGAGGAGGCTGTGCAGTAGTGAGACGTCAGGGGAGTACACGGTAAAGCCCCCTGACATTGCGGTCGCCCGGTATGCCCGCGGAGGGAGGAACCTGGCCAAACGGGCCAAAGGAGACTGTCCCACCTTTCCCCCCTCCCAAGCGCATACCCGGGAATAGATGCCCGCCTCCCGGCCGTGTCGCATGCCGCGGCACCGCCTAGCGCACTTGATCCCAACGGACCTCAGGCGGGCAGCCCAAATATGGCCGGGGAGGGAGGGGGCTTGTTGTATGAGATGGGGTACCCCCAAGGGAAAACAGCCTCTTAGGGGTGGGACCCAGGGGAGGCTTTGGCCAACTCACCGCCACTCCTCCAACGCAAAACCGGACCAGCACAACCAGACGGCCTGACCAGAAGTCCCAAAGAGGAAAGCCAGATGGACGGGGGCAGGTATAAGTACCTTTCCCCGACCCTTTGATGCACCAGACATGACGCGTGGCCCGCACCAGACTTTGGGGACTCCCGGAGGGTCCCAACCACTAGACACGTTGTTGTGCCTAATGTGGCACTAGGGTGGCCGCCCTCTTGAGTGGGCACACTGCGTGTGCCGCGGGCAGCCTCAATGCAGAGCCAGGAAGGACTCAAATGGATTGGATAAAGAGGAGATGAGAAGGGACTTGAAAGAGGGAGGGGAGAAACGAAAAGATGAAAGGGAGAAGGTGTAATGATAAAGAGGATGAAGAAAGTGAAAAGGGGTGTGAAGTGAGGAGCTTAGAGAAAGAATATTTGGAATAATTAAGGTAAACAGGACAAGGAAAATGAAGATTTTAGGAGGGAGCAAGAACGAAAAAGACTAGGGGGCCGATACCGATTCGGGCCGGAAATCTCTCCGACCGAGCCGGACCCGGAGAGATTTCCGATCGATTCGGACCCGTGCAGCCCGACCGAACGAGTACGATGCGCACGTATGCCATCGGACTCGAGTCGGTCGGACTCCCATTGAAGTCAATGGGAGCCTGTCGAACAACGCGTACGCGGGCTCCCATTGACTCAATGGGTGCGAGGCGGACAAGGGCGCCCCCTACAGCGTGTACGCGGCGAAGCGACTCGCGTCGTACACGCACAGGTAGGGGGGACCCATGGGTCCCCCCTGTGTGCGACTCGCGTGGCTACACGTACAGGGGGGTCCGACACGGACCCCCAAAGTACGGCTCTGACTGCTCTTTGGAGCCGGAGTGCGCGGCTCGGTCGGACTGCTCGCGGCGCGCATCGTACTTACCCGGCCGGGGAACGTCTCCATTGCGCGGTGCGAGTCGAGTCCGAGCGAGTCGGTCGGTGCGGTTAGACCCGGGTACGAGTCGGTCGGAGCGGTCGGGACGCCCGGATGAGTCGGTCGGCGATTTCGCATCGTACTCGCTCGCCCGGACGCGCGTACGAATCGGTCGGGCAATAGGGCTCCGAATCGGATCCGGTTAAGCCGAATCCGATTCGGAGCCCTACCGGCCGAGATCGGAATCGGCCCCTTGGTGTTAGGAGGAGGATGTGCGGTCAGAGAGGTTGAGATGGACAAGGCAGTAGAGCAGGGGAGAGTAGGACCAAAGGATGAGAGGAGAAGAAATAACTTAGAAAGGTGATATACAGCAGGAGGGAGGGAGCGCAAAAATGCAGGAGAGGCAGAAAAGCAACATGGTGAATGAAAATGAAAGGAGAGAGATATAGAAGAACGGACGGAGGTTGAGGAATGAGCAAAGGATTTCTGGATTAAAGAGGAAGTTCAAAAACAGTGGAAGTAAAGAGGAAGGGAGTAGAGAAGCTAGCTGGGAAATTTGATGGATGGAGGAGGAAAGAGGGGAAGATATGGGAAGGGATGAGAAAGAAAAAGGGTACACACCATTGAGGAGAAAGAGTAAATCCAAAATAGAGGAGCAGTAGTGACAAATCAGTGGTAGCGACCGCAACCCTGCAACATTCAATTGGAGCCAATGCGTGTCATCGCTGCGGATGCCAGCTCCTGCGCATGCGAACACATACTGCATTTCCATTGGCACCCAGCGAATTACATCACACATCACAGCTCATTCGCCTAAAGTGATTGGTGCACCCCATGTGTAATGTTGTGGGGCATGAGGCCCCCATGCATATAAAGTAACCACACAGACACTGTACTTGTATAGGAGAACTGGCCCAGGGCACGTGCATCTGGCCCCGTTTGTTGGCAGGGTCACAGGTCCAGTGACGCCTGTGCTGGGTGGCTGTGGGGGGTAAGCCAGCCCTCTGGGAGTGGCTGGTACATCAGAACAACTAGAACAGTGACCAGCTGTTCACTACACTGTGAAGGGATGAGAGAGTGTGACCTTTGAGTCAAGTCTTCACACACATGGTATGTCCAAGAAAGGAGAGTGAAATTACATACATTGTCATGCCTCGTGGCCAGCATGGACTGAAATGAGGGAAGGAGTCAAAAAGGACAAAGGTCTCTCGCACTGTACCAATGTTGTGTAATGAAACATCCAACCTGTGAACATCGCTTGTATATCCCTTGACATCTGACTGGCGTCTCTTGGCCAGGGGTCGTCCTGTGAAGGGCCAGTGACGTAGGCAGACAATCTGAGGTGTCCATTGTCTGCAAATCAGACATACTTGTAATCCCTAGCACTCCCAACATACGTACTGGTGTGGCGTGCAGTGTGCCTAGCTGCCATTGCCTGCAAATGTTCCCACACACGTCCTGAGTCAGTGCTTCTCCAGACCAAACGCACTCAAAAATCCTGCCCACCAGTATGGATGACATGTGATTACCTCACCTTGTAAACCTCATTGGCTTTCGTGACATTCCCTGTAGACTGATGTACTTACATAGTTGCATGACTGATTGTCTCTGTACAATGTGTGCGTGACGTAAAGTACTGTCACACCCTACACTGATATCAGTAGCGCCATACAACAAATGAAATGCACATGAGCGAGTGGCTATGGAGAGATGAGGGGCGCTGGATGAGGGTGGCAGAGAGGGAAGCCGAGGAGGAGGGCATGAGTGAGAGCATGAGAAGTGTCACTTGCCTGATACTCCCACCTCAGGTAATGTCTTGTGGTTTGCGGCGGCCTGGCCCTGGCCTGCCTTGCTGGGTTGTCCTGGGCCTGGCTGCCATGCTGCTTGTCTTTGCACACGTTACTCTGAGCTGTTGTTCTATCGACCTCTGCTCTTGCCATGTTATTTTAGCGTTGTCTGCATTTTCTGTCTCTCACCTTTTCTCCTGTTCGATTTGGGCTCAGACTGCACAACATGTACAAGGTCGAATAACAGCATCTCCTTGTTCTTGCTGATTTGGCCTGTCCCTCGCACCTAGACATAACACCATGTACAGCTGCCATGGAGAAATTAGTGTGCTTTTAATATTGCGGTTCGCCCGCTCTAGAGACAGTTGGAGAAAACCTTTCCAGGGAGAAGAGCTGTGATTGTCTGCTGATGTAGTTTTGCATCTAGAGACTGAGGTATGGGGGTTCGCTAGTCAAAGCCCAGAGGTCTTCTATTTTTATAATAAACTAGCTTACAGCACGGGGAGGGTGTTAATGTTAGTTAGACATATATCCACTGCTTTATGAGATGCTTTCCCCGTTTGTATTCTATGGAGTTGTAACCATGCTGATTATATTATTCATATGCATTATGATAATAGTACTGACACGTGTACTGTATCTTAGAGCACGTAAGTTGAAATAAACATTTTGAACTATACAGTGTCTCTTATTATGCACGTTGTGGACAGGAACGAGTGTGACGAAAGAGTGTTCTTGCCTCTGCGAGTCCTGAGAGAGAGATACCGTGTTCTGGGTTGTCTAATCATTGGTACATTGGTGCTAATGGGACGCTAAGGCTAGTTGGGTTGGGGTTTTGGGTGCTAAGGTCTATGGTTGGCTCACCACTATATTCCGAGGTCCTATTATCCTGTGCATAGCTCTGTATGTGCAGAAACCCTATGACATGGCGCGACCAACGAGTGGGGCGGCTTATCTGCGGGACGCTTGAGTAGTACTTGTGCTTGTCCACAATACCCTCACGTACGCTTCCGGAAGCGTGTGTGACGGCGATACCTCCTATATTGAAGTTTTTGTAGGTTCTTTCAAGCTTGAAGTTGTTAAAAAAGGTTTCTTAAACATAACCCTTTTTGTGCTGCCTCTTGTAAGGTTGTCGACTAATCCCGTTAGTAATGGCGGGTATAGACATAGCGGCGCATAGCCGCACAGCACTCCGGGATCACTTACGGGTGTATGGAGTGCCCGACACGGGAGTCGATCTAGTCTTTGTGGTTCAAGCCGATCCGGCTTTCCACTTTGAGGTGTTCTACTCTTGGATCACTTTTCCAGCGGCGGACGCGAACGATAATTTGTTCCATGAATATGAACCCACTAATGTTCCCGCTGTCTATCGACCGTATACTACTCTTGAAGTACCGCTCACGGCTTGGCAGCACCGTGTTTGGTTTAATGGCGCCCTCCCACAACCGACTACCATGGTTCGTTTAGGCCCCTTATCTATTGAGGGGGCCACTTGGCCTGTTTTGGCCGGGTACACCCCACATCCGCGTTATATGACTATACCAGTCGCGGAACTGCGCACTATGTATGCGGCCTTGGTGCAGGTGCATCGAGCTTTAGTGCGATATGTTACAGGCAGCATCCATGGAGCCGCTCCTGGAGTTGCCGGCCAACCAGCTGCTGCAAGCGGAGTGACCATAAGTCCTGTCATGGTGAATTCGGTGATGGGCAAACGTCCACAAAATAAGGATGATTTTCCTTATTGGCTTGCAGAAAAATTTGACCAGTTGGAGGCAGTTTTTCCACATACAACCCCAGTGGATAAACATCGTATTTTAACGATTAGTTTGCCAAAAGACTTAATTCCCGAGTTGACAGCATGTGACAACTGGGGTAAGGTATTCGCAGCAGTATATTCTAAATGTTTTGATACTCCTTCCATGACGGTTCTCCCCTCCGTAATTAAAAAAGTACAGGATGAACATGACCCTGAAGCGGCTGTGGAATTAGGGATGAGACTGGTGGGAGTGTTTGAAGTAGTAGCTGAGCTGATCCTTGCGAATGTCAAGGGCGATGCAGTGAACTTTCAAGTAGCGAACGCTTTGGCTCTGGTCCCAGAATTGGACAGGCCTCGCGAATTACCGAAAATTATTACCCAGGCTTACAAAACTATTGGTAGAAATAGCCTGGGTAACAAGCCTTTTGCAAAACAGCAAACACAATCGCAACAACAACAACAAACCAAATCTCAATCTGAGAAAGATGAGAAACCAGTCTTCACTAAAAAAGAGCTGGAGGCTGAAAAAACAGGGTAAGCAACAAAAGAAGCCGGGGTCGAGAGGCGCATCCCCGGTTTCAGTTTCCTCTGAGCGCACTTATGATTTACGCGATAGAGCGAGAATTAAATCACCGGATAGGTTTCAGATCCCTGATGCGCATTCTCCTCGTTCTTCACAGGCACAGACTTCGTCACAGGCCGGTGGAGGAGACCGCCAGGATAGAGGAAGGGACCGAGAGGCTCCCCAGGGACGAGACCAACCTCGACAACAAGTCAGAGGAAAAGCGGAAGACTTTCAACGTTTCCGACCACAATTTCAGAAGAAGAAAGTTGCCGCTGTAACAGCGAAATATGCCACAGACGGTGAGAACGAGGCTCCTGAATTGGACGTGGGCAGTAACCCTCCTAGACAGCGCAGCGGAAGTTACCATAGTGCGGGAGGTGCTACGTCCTCATATGGAGGCGACAGCAACTGAAACATTCATTACTGTCGAGACAGCTGACACCAGAGTGGCACCCCCTGATCGACTTTTTAATATTGTCATTCAAATTGAAGGTGATATACAGCGCATTATTAAAGGGATTTTTTGGGAACATCTAACCTCTACATACGACATTTTGTTAGCAGAGGTGGATTGGCCACCCCCATTCGTTCTCGCTGCGCGTAAAGGGGAGGAGGTAATCCTTCCGAGCTTTTCTCGACATGTCCCAAAGGACAAAGCGGAGGCTCTTGCAGCAGAGTGGGCTGTGTCCCTGGCTCCTGCATTATACCGCAACCATGTGGGTTGGGACGAAGATTCTCCCCCCCATGAAATACCTTTGCGGTCACTACCGCAGCCACAACCCCAATATCCCATAAAACGTGAGGCCAAAGGCCCCGTTTCCGAAATTCTGACTCAGTTGGAATATCAGGGAGTAATTGAACCCTGTGTATCACCTATGAACAATCCCCTTTTCGCGGTTTCTAAACCCGATGGATCGTACCGCTTAGTTTTGGATTACCGGCATTTGAACTCTCATTGTCGGACCTTTGCGGTGCAAAACACCCATAGTTCTGCGCTTGTAGACAGTCTTGTTCGTAAAAAATACAAAACGACCCTTGACCTTTCCAATGGATTCTACACGCACAACTTAGCCCCGGAGAGTGGCCAATGGTGCGCTTTTACTTCCGGTGGTAAAATGTTCAAATTCAGGCGTCTTCCTATGGGCTACAAAATAGTCCAGGCGTATTCGCCGCTCGTGTTGTCTCTTTGTTAGACGGCATCGATCCAGACGCCTGTTCGTACGTAGATGACATTTATCTGACGGACGACGAATTGTTTCCGCATCTAAACCGAGTAGACCGCATTATTCTTGAATTTGCGGTTCAAGGTTACAAAATTAACTTTGCCAAATCTCATATTGCGGAATTTACCGTTTTGTTCTTGGGCTATGAGCTCAACAATGAAGGTAAGGGCTTAGCCCCCCATTTTCTGGAGAAATGTGCACTTCTGTGCCCTCCTACTAATCTGAAGAAACTTCAGTCATTACTGGGCTTTCTGAACTTCGGACGTACATACATTCCCCGAATACGCCCAGCGTATCAAGCCACTGTATGCCTTGATACAACCTACCTTTTCGAAGTCTTGTTGGCTTCCGGAGCACACCTCCATACTACAGTCTTTACAGACTGACCTACTTGAGTCTAAATATCTTTTGACACGTGATAACCACACAAACCTGGTGATTAGAATCATTCCAGGAGCAGTGGGTTTCACGTACTTAACCTTTAATGAAGGTGATACAGTACCCATCGCATACAAGTCACATCTGTACACCTCCGCAGAAATGCGGTTTTCATCTGTAGAGAAAGTTCTGACAGCAGTGCAAATGGCGATTCTGAAGGAGCGCGCACTGGCACAGGGAAAACGCATTCTGGTGGTAACACCATATCCTGCTCTAGAGGCAGTGACCAAAGCAAGTGTACCGAACTCTAAAGCTTTGCACCCCCGTTGGATTCAATGGGCAACATCTTTGACGTCTCCGGATGTCACTTTCATTTTCGATTCTTCTCTTCAGACTCAGGAGTTTTTACAGTATGAATTCGTTCATCCTCCTCCTTTGTCTTTACTGCCGCTTGAGGATTACGATTGTGTGATCTACACTGATGGTTCGGCACAACCAGCCACAGGGTCCAAGCATGCTTATTCAGCCGCATGTGCTATTGTTGCAGGTACCTTTGTGAACGGAGAGTTCACATCCTCTGTAGTGCACACTCAGACACTCGGGGATAGTACCGCACAATTGGCCGAGCTGCGTGCTTTGGTGCTTGCACTTGAGTTTGTTAATCCTGATGTGACCACTCTAATTGTGTGCGATTCTTACTACTGTGTTCAATCATACAATGACAATCTGTTCTTTTGGTCGCAAAACGACTATAGAGACGCTAAAGGCAACACAATCAAGCATAAAACGCTTTGGGTTCGAGTGGCAGAATTACAACGACGTCTGCCGCTCACACAGGTGGTTCACACCCTAGGCCATCAGCGGGTGGGCGCACACGCTGTTGGTAACAGTCTGGCAGATGAAGCTGCCAGATCAGCAGTAGTCACGTGTTCAGTAGCAGCAGTTACTAGATCCATGTCTAAAATAGACACTGATATCTTGGCAGCTATTGCTGCAACAAAGGAAGGAACGAATTACCCTAGGGGTTTCCCTTCCAAATATTCTTACCAGTTAGGTCCCGATCAGGCTCCTTATGTAACAATACCTGACGTTGGTGATCGGCTGATCCCCAACGCGGACCGCAGGTTTTCCTTGATAACGGCAGCGCACGAAGGCATGGCTTCGGCTCATGCTGGTGTGTCTGCGACAGTTTCCATCTTACAGCAGCGTTACTGGTGGCGTGGTTTGTATAAAGACACCCGTACCTATGTGCTTTCCTGTGATGTTTGTCAACAGATCAAGCCTTCCACGGTTATACGACCACCTCAGACCTCGCTAGGCATTTCTAACAGACCCTTTGGGTGTGTTTACCTGGATCACTGCGGTCCATTTTCATCGGACAGTGCCTATAAATATATCTTAGTGGCAGTGGACTCGTGCACACGGTTCATATGGGTCTGGCCACAACGGAGTGCTGACGCTCGAAATGTCATCAGGGATTTGCGTGTCTTTGTGGGAATTTTTGCATGCAGCACCTTCCATTCTGACCAAGGTCCGGCGTTTGCCTCTAAGGCTTACAAGGACGCAATGGGTTCCATGGGGGTGCGGGTGAAATTTTCGTCTCCGTATAGGCCTGAGGGCAACTCTATCGTTGAACGAATGAACCGTGACTTAAAGCAATCCTTGACAGCTAGAGTTATAGGTACTGGCAGGAACTGGCTGGCCCACTTGTATACCGTTCAGCGTGCACTTAATAATCTCCCTAGAAGACCTCTGGGTGGGCGGACCCCTTACGAAATGCTCTTTGGCATACGAATGTTTGTGCCTGACCTTGATGGTCTAGACATGGCGGCGCAATCCGCCAAGTTTGATGTAGATAACCATTCTACTATGTTACAGGACTTACAAGAAGCCCGAGACAAACTTGCAATTGCACATTTGCCTTCAGCCACAGACCCTGCTCTGCAGATTTCGGTTGCCGGCTGGCTTCCGAAGATTGGCGACCTGGTTCGAGAGAAGGTGGAGAACAAAAAAGAATTTGGCCCCTCTTTTCGTGCACCGGTTCCAGTCCTGGGCTTGAAGGGAACACGTACAGTCATCTTACCACCGCTTCCTGGTCGCAAGGAGAACAGATACATCTCAGTGGAAAATGTCAAGCTACAACATCTGGCCGATCCTGAATAGTGTCACACCAGCGGTCTCTTGTCCTGCCATTTATCGGACATGTGTTCGAGGCACTCCTGCCCGAACGGTCACTGATGTTACCATGGAGATGGTTGATTTGCCTGAAAATATATTCGAACCCCCTGTCTCCCCCTGCATCGACGAGGATGAGTATACCTATCCCGCCACAGAGTCGGTGGCACACAAACCAACAATGCCACTGAGCCCGACACATTATTCTTTTGACTCGGATTCCAACTCATCAACAGTACCGTCCAAGTTCAGTCTTTTTGTATCCTGGTTTAGAGACAATTTTTTGATTCCACCTTGGACATACATCTGGATGGTGCTTTTCTTAATTTTTTTGTTCATGTCCATTGGCTTTGTCACAGTGTTTTTCTACTCATCAATGGTCACTATTTACCTGAACGCTCTGCTGTGAACAGTGTTGCTGGAACTTTGGCTCCACATTCCTCTTCACACATCATGAAGCGTGACCACACATTTGTGAACATTTCAGCGTTTCCAGTTGCTGATGGCATCGTATGGGATGCGGTAAACTTTCAAATCCATGGCCCGACAGAAATTATTAATGTACCAAATGTCCTTCGAGTTTCGATGGGTGATGTAGTAAAAAGTAATATTCATTCTGACGATTGGGATGTGCATGCCGTTGAAGCATTGTTTGCTGATTTAAAATATTATGCTTCCTTTAATGCTGAGGATTTGTATATGAATTCTGCGAATTATGCCGATTTGTATTGCTACCAGCATTGGGGCAACCATTTTCTCCACAAACCGAGTACACTACGCAGCCCTGTTACCTACACCCAATGGGAACATTGCCCAAACCCCTTACCAGGTAGCTCCCAGACTCTTCGAAATAAATTCACCTATTTCACTGATTTTAATCGATCGAACCCTGGGTCCTATTATTTTAAATTGAAAGCCCCATTGACTCAAAAAATAATGTTGACCCACACCAAATTACTTTATTCGAGTTCCTTTTTGAGCGCCTTGGCGGTAGGTGGTTATGAGTATTGGAAAGACACAGTGGATTTAAAATCAATCTGGGGTTCAAAGCCATGGCAGGTGCAGGGCACCGAGGCTTTGCACCGCGCTTGCCTTATCCCGGCCCAAATTGTGTTTCTGAATGCTTCCATTCATCAAACCACATGTTGGGGGTTGGCTACCATTAAACAATTAAATGCGCCAGCCATCCCATCATTGTCGAGTTCTCCAAATGATAGCTTGCGTTTTAATATGTCCCTTGTGACGTTGCAGGCTCAGTTTCAAAACAACTCCTTTAACGTTTCTGCACTGGTACAGTCACCCTGGTTGGCATGGCTCATATCATCGAATGCATGCCAACTGCGTTTTCATGGCACAGTTCCTGGCTACAGACAGGACAAGCCTGATCCGAGATTTGCTGAAACTCGTACTGTCACCACGTATTCAGTTGGTAAATTATGTAAACAATGGCTACACCATTCGTCCCTAGACTCTGTTAAACAACGTTTTTCCCTCCTATCAGGCACTATTGATCTGTCCGACTTTATCTTGGGACCTCGTGGTCCCCGACCGAAGAGATTCATTTATGAAGCGTATAATGAACTCTGGAAGCTGTCACAAATGGAAGCTGCTTCCCGTCTTCGGGAAATAGACCAAGCAAATTTGGAAAAGGTGCTTGCTGTTGTTGACAATAGTATAAATACCCTGTCTTCCCGCATTTACACATTAGAGAATATTGTGTCCTCTGTTGTTGATATTGTACAAGATGATGTTTCTATTTTGTATCATGGTCAGAATCAATTGCGTTCAGTAATGCAGTTTGCGTGGACTTTGCAAACCCTTAAGTTAGGTAAAGTTCCTTGGAAATTCTTGAACACCACTGCCCTTTTTCTGCCTTTTAATTTGACTGAGAGGCAGCAGTTCATGTCCATGAAAGATGCATCTTACACTTTGTTACATATCGAGAAATTGGATCCTTTACCATTCTCTGTAGCGGAACTAGATTCTGCTGTGTGGCTAGTTCATGGGGTTATCGCTTTACCTTTTTCCTTGTTTGAATTTAGCTCGTGCATGAAACATTATCCTGTGGGCCGTTTCCAGCCTTTGGGTAGTGCTTTCCTGCATGAACTCTGGTCCTTGCCTTTCATGTATAAATGCCTTAGAGACGGCAAGGAAGTGTTTCTCACGGGGGAGTATTATTTGTAAACATATTAAATTGCACGGAGCTTGTAGCGTTTCCATTCCGAATCTTGCATGTGTGCTAAAGGGTATTCCTGCTCCTGCTATTTCTCCTACCTTTACTTTGCTTACTAACGGTAGCTATTTGCTTTTAAATAACGAAGACTGTTGTGGCCTACAGGCCGGCATTCCGTATATTGTTACGGTTTCGCACAGAGTTGTCTGCTGCAAGAATGTGCTTTTTCCTCCCCCTCACGACATCGTTGATAACTCTATTTGGCCTTCCATTCCTACCATGGAGGCAGACTTCAATAAGTTGAGCAGAATAAAGGCCCTATTATTGAATGAGGAGGTTACGCTCACGTCCGCCTGGGAGACATTCGTTCTCCAGGTGGCGAGTACCCACAGTGAAATACAGGCCCTTTTGAACACCAACCTCCCCCAACATTTCGGGGAGTTAATTCATCGTATTTTTAACGCATCAAACACTGAGGGTCTAGTGCATTTTTTTAAGATTGTGGGGTCCGGCCTGGTGTCCACCTTCCAAACTTTTCGGTGTGATACCGGCGTTCATTCATTCTATTTTTTCTAGCGTCTTTGGTGGTTTCCCATTAATCCTCGCCTTGGCGGCTGGTGTCTTGCTGTTGGTCTGTTTTCTGCGCAATGGCTGCTCACGCTGGGCCCTTCTCGATCCCGAACGCCTCCAGCTGCTCCGTGAGCGACTTCTGGCTGGCTTCGGTGTTCTGCCCTTGGCGACCATCAGTATGTCCTACACCCTTTCTTTTCGCTTTGCGTATTTCACTTGCGTGCAACCTGTGATGTCTTGCATCCACTGTCCTTTCACATGGACCATGGATTATTGCCTCTCCAATTCGTCATTGTCTGTTCCGGATTTTGTTCAGTTGGTGGGTCCCTTAGAGGCCCATGAACGGGACTGTTCCGTTGCTGGCTTTATGATGCGTGCGGCTGCACTGGGGATTTTGGCACAATGGGATATCTGGGCGGCTGCTCAGGATCTCCTACAACGAAGTTATATTGAATATCACGCAAGCTGTCCCGCATTACTGTTGGAGGCTCCCTCCTCTGAGGAACATTCCTGCTCGTTTGTTCTGTTGGACTGGATGGCGTCTATGTTTTCTGACACTTCCAATGATGTCCTCCTGGATGCTATTGCGTTTTTCTGCACTTCTACATTTCTGGATTGATGTGGCCTGCCTCGCTGACCCTAGTTATTCGTTGGGTCTTTTTGGTTTTTGTCCCTCTCCCTCATGGTGACTGTATGACCTAACGACTTTATGTTCTGCTCGGCCAATTTGAACTCTATCTTCCTCCTTTATCTAGTCCGATGGACTGTCCAGGGGAGGGTGTCTTGTGGTTTGCGGCGGCCTGGCCCTGGCCTGCCTTGCTGGGTTGTCCTGGGCCTGGCTGCCATGCTGCTTGTCTTTGCACACGTTACTCTGAGCTGTTGTTCTATCGACCTCTGCTCTTGCCATGTTATTTTAGCGTTGTCTGCATTTTCTGTCTCTCACCTTTTCTCCTGTTCGATTTGGGCTCAGACTGCACAACATGTACAAGGTCGAATAACAGCATCTCCTTGTTCTTGCTGATTTGGCCTGTCCCTCGCACCTAGACATAACACCATGTACAGCTGCCATGGAGAAATTAGTGTGCTTTTAATATTGCGGTTCGCCCGCTCTAGAGACAGTTGGAGAAAACCTTTCCAGGGAGAAGAGCTGTGATTGTCTGCTGATGTAGTTTTGCATCTAGAGACTGGAGGTATGGGGGTTCGCTAGTCAAAGCCCAGAGGTCTTCTATTTTTATAATAAACTAGCTTACAGCACGGGGATGGTGTTAATGTTAGTTAGACATATATCCACTGCTTTATGAGATGCTTTCCCCGTTTGTATTCTATGGAGTTGTAACCATGCTGATTATATTATTCATATGCATTATGATAATAGTACTGACACGTGTACTGTATCTTAGAGCACGTAAGTTGAAATAAACATTTTGAACTATACAGTGTCTCTTATTACGCACGTTGTGGACAGGAACGAGTGTGACGAAAGAGTGTTCTTGCCTCTGCGAGTCCTGAGAGAGAGATACCGTGTTCTGGGTTGTCTAATCATTGGTACATTGGTGCTAATGGGACGCTAAGGCTAGTTGGGTTGGGGTTTTGGGTGCTAAGGTCTATGGTTGGCTCACCACTATATTCCAAGGTCCTATTATCCTGTGCATAGCTCTGTATGTGCAGAAACCCTATGACAATAAACTCCTCCTCCCATCATGAGGACCCTTCATGGATAAACACACTTCATGAGAGTGATAACATCTAGAAAGAGAATATGGAAGGTAAGAATGCGTCTCCCTGGCCCTTGTAAAACTGAGGAGAGATAAAGGAGGGCCCTGAAGCAGGCCTGGCGAGAGACATAAGTGACAAATCGGGCACGCAGTGGCCCACCCGAATGCCTCGTTGGACCACACAAATAAAGATTCCTGGAGCCGGCCCTGCCTGGGAGGCATACCAAATGTTGATGGGAGCCATTGATGGTACACACATTGGCCTCGTACCACCACAGGCAAGTGAACCCATCTATAGGATCCTCAAACACTACCACTCCATCAACGTGCAAGTGGTACGACAGGCGGAGCAGATCATCTCACACGTGTGTGCAGAGTATCCATGGTCGGCACATGACTGCTACATCTGGCGGACCAGCAACATCACCCCCGCTCCCAACCCACACATGCCCAGTGACGATGACAGTGGTGAGGAAGAAGGCCTTGACCAGCATCAGCAGGTCATCATCAACTACTTCCGTTGAGTGTGATTCCACAATGATCGACTATGACTGTGTCTGTGTGCCTTGCTGTTGTCTCACAGACTTTGACAAATGTTCATGAGATTTCGTACACATACTGGACTATGCGCAGGATTTGAGAACCTGTGCATGCAGGGACTGAGCACAACGAAGCACCCCTACGCACAGGACGAAGAGATTTCGTACACATACTGGACTATGCGCAGGATTTGAGAACCTGTGCATGCAGGGACTGAGCACCACGAAGCACCCCTACGCACAGGACACCATTGCCATACTGCCTCACTTGCTCTCCTACTCACTCTGAGGCATTCAAGCGCCTGTACACAAGCAGACAAGTCGAAGACAAGAAACGTTTCCAAATGTGAAGTTTTTACTACAGTGTCAAAGCATGCAACATACGTGCCACAACAGGATGAAAATGCATGAGTACCCAACCAGTAACCACAGTGACATATCCATTTAACATGAAGCAAGATGTCGCATCAATAATCCCTCTGGACGTAGAACCACGAGCATATCCCCCACCCCTTGCAGGTAGGAGTTGTATGGGATGTCCCTGGTCTATGGGCTTTGTCAGCAGAACCCATCCCTCTGCCCATGTATGGTGACATTTGCATCACATTTGCTGTGTCGCTCTCATCACTGGATGGATCACTCTCCAAGTGATCCCCATGTCATCCAAAGGGGATCCGTGTCCTCTTGCAGCTGTGAGACTTGGTTAGGTCGGGGTGCCAGGGCCACACCAGAACAGAATGAGAAGGGACACTGTCCTCCGACCACGGACAGAATGTACAGACAGTACTCTAGGACCGCGCAGAGGACAAGCTCTGCGGACACCTCTCATGTGACAGACATATACTAAGGTACTTGCAGGGCACAGGTTCCAAAAAAAGAAGTGGGGGGACTGACCAAGTAAGACAAAATGCAAATGACCTCACAACGTTACGACGTAGCGCTAAGAAAGAAGTAAAATAGTGCGACAGAAATGATTTGTGCAAATACTGGGACAGACTAACTTATCTGACAGTCTCACAGTGTCTGCAATGATACTCATGGACAGAACACAGGCAAAAGCATGCCTCCCTTAAGTCCCTGTGAACAGAAGACAAGCTGTGTGCCTATTTTTCCCTCTGTGGCATCCACATTCAAATGTAAGGTCCAAGGCGGCCCCCAGTCAGCATGTTCAAACAAAAGGAGGCCGGATGGCCCCTTTACTTCGGCACGGCTGGAGGTGAAAAAAGGCTCACTCGCTGCCTGCACGCTGCTGCAGGGAATGGAGAGCAGTCAACGTGCAGGTGCTGCTGAACGTGTCCCGGTAACTGGAGAGTACACTGGGACAAGTTATGCATATTCCTGTGGGGACCAGCATCCTGGCAGGGGGGACGGCGTCCACCCCGTGTAAAGAGGGGGGGACGCCGTGTGCCTGCGTGTACACCCGACCCGAGCCCTGGGTACTTGCAAAACAACAACGCCATGTAATCTTTGTGCGCAATATCTGAATAATGGAAGCCGGGCTCATGCCAGACGACAATGTCCACGACGGTCAGATGACAGACTCCACTTGCTCAGGTCCGTGGTACCAAGCGAGACAGCCCGCAGAGCTCAGCAAAGTCCAAGCCAATGTCGACAGGGCTAAAGTCAGAGACCTGGATGACAATTCCCGCCAGGAGGCGTGAAGAAAGGGAAACAAAAATTGAATTAGTCACCAACAGTCCCTGTTGCTGTAAAGTAGTTACAAATCCAAGAAGGCACAGGCAGCTTCGAAGGCAATCAGTTCCAAAAGACAATCCAAATCATCTTCAGCGAAGAGGACCGCCATCCAATCCAGCAGTATGAACGAACAGATGTGCTCCTCGCACCACGAGGTTGAAAAGAGCATCCCATCGCAACCTGGAAGAGGTTCGATGTAGGCATTGCACAGGAGCCATTGCGCTAACGCACAGGCACAGCTGTCCGCCTGCCTGACACATTGTAAGGCATCCCATAAACATGTCTCACCGAAGCAGTCTTGCACGTGGACCAACAAAGGAGTCACCCACAGCTCATGATCCAGGTCGGCAAGGCATGTGTTTGAAAGGCAGACATCCATGGCCCACTCAAACAGACATCTCCTGCAGGAAAAGACAGGTTGCACGCAGGTGAACTAGGCATTGCGGAACGTTAGCCCATAACTGATGCCCAGCACAGCCAATGGGACACATCCAAAAAGAAGCTGCGTGCGGGCGCGGTACAGTTGCAACTGACCGGGCTCGGCCTGGACCACAGGACGGTCAGACATGGCGTGAGAGCAATATCAGAACCAGCGCTCAGCTGTACAGCAAAAGTAATGAACTGAGACCGCTAAATGCAGTGTTGAAATTTGGAGGAATGACACCCGGTGGTACTCCCGGAAAAGCATGGAAGGAAGGGACAAGGCCAGAGCCGACAAGTCTGATAAAAAGTGTGCAACGGCCTTCAGCATCAGACGCTATCAATAATTTGTGTGTCAGTTCACCGTGAAAATAGTGGGAGAGCCGTGTTCAGCAGTGACTGAATAGCGCGGGATGGTCAAGACACCTGCAATTCAAAGGTCTCCGGTCTGGTGTGGGAGCGACTACTTGTCTAAACAGAGGCCCATTGTGCATGCACACTTATTGAAGTATGCTTTCGCTGTGTGAATGTGAGGCCACAAATGACTATCCACAATCACTCATGGGGTAGTTAGCTGAACATTGCCACAAAAAGGACACGTCATGCAACAGATCCTATATACGTGATGCCTGGCCTGTGCACGCAGCTGTTGTACTCATGCAGGAACAGCGAAGTGCGTTTTGAAACCAGATTTGGCGTGTGCATGTTGTCAGGGACTGGTATTCATGTGGTTGAACATGCATAAATCGCACGTGTATTCAGAAAATCCCTGTGCAACAGTACTTGAGTGTGTTCATGCGACAATGTCCACATCGTCCACATGACAGGATGTGGTGTGATGCTGGCTCCTGTGGGCACACTGCTAAGTATTTCATTGGTCTGCGCTATGTGATCTGTGACAACTTCCATCATGTCCATGTTTGTTGGTACTTACCAGCCTTCAGTCCCCCCTCGATTCATGTGGGGCTCTCTGGATGCATTATGGCAGGCACCTTCTCCTCCCATTCAGTGAAGGTTAGTGGTGGGATGGGAGGGCGGCCACCAGTTTTCTGTGCCGCCGCGTGGTTACTCTGGGCCCGTAGCTTGAGCCGGCCCTTGGGGTCACACCACCGCTTCCTGATGTCACGCACAGTGCGTAGGGTAGTCCCTACGGCATTGACTTTGCTGTGGATCCTTGCCCGCATCTGATTCTTGCGCGCAGGTGGGGTGTGTTGGACCAGGTGCCCGTACAAATGTGGTTCTGCCCTGATTGCCTCGTCTACCATCACTTTCAACTCTGAGTCGGTGAAGTTGGGCATTTTCTTGGGGAGCATGGTGCAAATGAATGAGGGGTGCAGGGTGCAAGGTGATGTTGGAGATATGTGTAGTGTGTGAGGTGTGTGGGTGAAGTGGTGTTGTGTGGGTATAGGTGGGTGTGCTGTTGTGCAGTGTGGGTCAATGGTGTCCTGTCTCTCTGTCTCGGCTTGTGGTGTGCAAAGGATGCTGGTCCAGGATGGGGTTGGTTTTATACTGTGGTCTGTGGGTGTGTCCACATGGGTGATGGCCGCCAGATGTTTCTTCCATGCTGCGCATGGCTTTCCCTACCAGGAGCAAGTTGGGGTGTCATTGTGGCGTGTGTGTTGTGGGCGGCAGGGGGTACAGGCACACTTCGGGCGTTATTGTGAAGTTGGTTCCTTCCGCCATTCATTTGGCCTGTGTGCGTGCGCGGCGGTCGGACGCAGTGCTCGGTCCGCCAGCTCCGCATTCTCATCGTAATTGGCCGTGCGGTCATGCCGCGGCAGGGGCGGCCTTTTCAAGCCTTTGCACAGCTTTCCCCGTCCGACGCGGTCGGATTTGCAGCTTGTCCGAACGTGGTGGGCGGTCTTTTGTGGCATCCTTCCGCCGCGGTCTGATTCTGCGTACATTGCATCGTAATTTGTCTGACGGAAATGCCGCGGGTCATGCGGGGGGATTCTTCCCGATACCATGGCTGTCGGAGGGCTTTTCCGTCCGTCATCGTAATGAGCCCCTTTGTCGATTAGAAATCTAAAAATGTGCCCTATGATTTCAAAGTGGGGCAGTTTTGAATTTGTAAAGAAACGCTGTATAAGTGTTTTGCACGATGTGGGAGACTGCATGGATTTGAGCTTGTTGCGGTCAATGTTTGCTTTATAATCAGGAAAATAAAAATAAAAAACAGGCACAGAAGAGCATAAAGAAGGCCCACAATCAGTGGGGCTGAAAACTACAGCGATTGGCGGGGCGGGGAAATGGGGTAATACATAAAAAAAAAAAACACTTAAATAAATTTAAATACATGAAAGAAACAAATAGAAAGGTACTTACCATGCTTTCAGAAGACACACCCTCCTCGCTCCGGTCGTCTTCTTCTCGTGACGTCACATCCAGCTGTGCTTAACCAATCCTGGCGCTGCATGGGAGCAGTGCCAGAATTGGAGGTAGCGGCCTCTCTCGCCGCTTCCGAGGACACTGGAGGCTTGTGTAGGCTCTCAACCAGGCTGTCTGAGAGAGGCAGGTTGAGAGATTTATAATGTCAGGCTAGCCATCGTAAGACATCCGGTCAAAGGGATTTGCACACTATAAACTAGTGCACAAGCAGCCCACCACTTCTTCCACTCAGCAGGCCCTGCCCCATCCTGACACTTGGTTCAGTACGGGTTGACTGAAAATAAAATGGTAATGAGTTAACTTCATTACCATTTTATTTTTTGTCTTTGGGGCAATTAAGTGGGGCGATGCTCCTCTGCTCAAACAGAGAAGCCGCCCCTGCCCACAACCAGCCTAAAAATGGGCCCACACACTGACCTCTCAGACCAGCCAGCCCATCGGGCACTGCCTGATTGCCCTGTAGGCCAGTCCTATCCTGGAGATACTCTCAAGTTGAAATCTGCAATTTAGCAAGTTCATCAAAGTTTACACATTTAACTTCACTTATCACAGGTCACTATCCGAAATGAGACAAAAGTATATAGCGTATGAAAGAGGTACGGAATATCGAATAGGGAATATTGCGGTATCGGTATTCCATCTCAGAAGCAGCCATCACTGGAACAATTAACATGTCCAAACCCTCCTCCCACATAGCTGACCCTATTCCTGCTCACCTGCCAAAAAAGCTGAACCACGCCCTAGCCCCTCTTTGGGCCAAGATTATAAATAGCTCCCTGAGAACTGGTGTCATGCCAGACAGTCTTAAAATCGGCCAAGTCATGCCTTTACTAAATAAAATGGGCACGGGCCCAAATAACCCCAACAACTTCAGGCCTGTCTCCAACCTCCCCTTCTCAGCCAAAATACTTGAAAGATGTGTTTTCCTCCAACTCAACCAACACATTGACAGCAACAACCTTCTGGACACTTCAGAAAAGGGTGCAGCACCGAGACAGCAATCCTGAATGTTATAGATGATGTATACAAATCACTCTATGTAGACCGATGCTGCCTACTCATACTCCTTGACCTATCAGCAGCCTTTGACACGATTGACCACAAACGTCTCATAAACACACTCCGAGAAAGAATCAGAGCAGACGAGGTGGTCCTACAAAACCGCTCTCAACAAATAAAAATTAACAATTCCACTTCTGACATACTCCCTATAACCTGGGGTGTCCCACAAGGGTCAGTTCTCTCGCCCTCACTGTTCAACATATACATGGAGCCCCTCACTGCCATACTCAAAAAAGCCAACATCCCCTTCCACCTCTATGCGGACGATACCCAGATCTACCTAGAAACATCCACAATTGGAGACATACAGAGATTAAATGACACTCTAAGAGAAGTCCAGCACTGGCTATCACGCAACCACCTAAAACTCAACCAAGATAAGATGGATATCCTTCTTATATCCAATAATGAGCAGACCCCCAAGTCACAGAATGGCTAAAATCCATTGATGCTCTTAACTGCAATCTTACCCTGGCTGACTCTGTAAAATCCCTGGGAATCACTCTGGACCCACGTTTGAACATGAGCAAACATATAAAGAGCACTGTGAAGAGCTCAGTCTACAACCTAAAACTACTCAACAAAATCAAACCCTTCATCCCTCCCAATGATCTTAAACAGGCCACAAAATCTTTGGTTCTGTCCAGATTGGACTACGGGAATGCAACACTCACAGGCATGGCAAAATCTAACTTAGCCCCCTCGGAACAACGCTAAATGCAGCTGCTAGGATGGTCACCGGAGTAAAGAAATACAACCACATCTCTCCCTCTCTAAGAGAACTAAAAAGGCTCCCGATTGAAGCACGTTCCAACTTCAGAACTGCATGTCTCACTCATAAAGCTCTTCACACCGGCAAACCTTCCTACCTGGCACCCAAACTCAAAAAGGCAGGACAGACGAGAAATCTCAGGAGCACAAGCACACTACTTCTCATTCCTCCCAAAACTCGCAAACAAAAAACCTCATCACACTCCTTCTCTGGAAATGCTCCTAAAATTTGGAACTCCATCCCAGCCCATATCAGGACCAGCCCTTCCTTCATAAACTTCAAAAGACAGCTCAAAGACCTCTTTCTCAACCGATCTCAATCAACTGGATAGCAACCACCCAACGAGACAGTGTATCTCTGCTACAGGAATCTCATCCAGTGGATAAACTAGCCTCCTTAACAAGAGGGCATCTACATCGCCTGTTTTTTGATCCGCTTCTATGATCCCCTCCAGGCCTTAACCAGATTCGACACCAGACAATGTTGTTTACTGTAACGATGTGTGTCCGTTAGCAGCATGATAAATGTTGTAAAGCGCTCTGATACCTTAGGGTCTGACCAGCTCTATATAAGACTCTTAAATAATAAATAAATATCAGAATAAGTAGGCCATTTTGTAGTGATACTTTTTGCCCATCTATAATAGATATAAATATAAATACAGCATGGCACAGTAGAATATGCACATAATAATCATAATCTATAGAGGCTTTCAATGAAGAAGCAATTGCCATTATGAAACAGAAATTCATAATACTGAAACAGTATTTTAAAACAATCATCAATGCAGTTGCAATTATGATAGCGATTAAATATAAGACTGTTGCCCTGAATCCAACTTAACGCAATTGGACCAGTGTCTAGATAAACATTCAAGTATGCCTACATATACACCAATATTCAAAATATTAGAGAATAGTGCTGTATTATAAGATCGCTGATAAATACAAAGTAGTCATATAATGACTCTAAAAAAAGTGGCCGACTTATAAATTGTTATGTATATGTCTTTCATCAGTCCGTTTTCCATTGTTATTGTCAGCACGTTTTCACGTCACACGTAATTTGTATTGAAATGATGCCGAAAAACTTTGTTTTCTTTACCCGTGATCAAGGCGTACAAACGCCAAAACGCGTTGGGTTTTCGGCTGGGAACCTGCAATAAATCACCCCCTGCACTAGACGGGTTGAGCCTCTTATTTGCGGAAGGAGTGTGCGCATTGTAGCGTTGCTGCTTGGTGGACCGTAAAATATATATATATATATATATATATATATATATATATATATATATATATATATATATATATAGTTAAGGTACATAGAGTAGAGTTACCTATATATATTTAAACTCTCATTATTTCAATATTTCTTCCTTGATATTTTGGCTACAATATTCTAGTCTCGATATTCCCTACTCCATATTCCAGGATACAACTAAAGATTATAATAGAGTGCATGTTTCAGAGGCAAGCTGCTGCAAATCCTCCATCGCACCATTGGTATATTGGCAGCTGCGTGGGGGTGATGATACTGTCGTGAATTTCCTCTAGGTGCCTCCTCTGCCTTTTTGGCATTAGAACTATTTCTTCACATTGGCTTCTAGCAGCAATGAGGTAATAAAGTCCAGGAGTTGGGTGGATCCTGGAAACAGGACAGGAACCAAAAACTGAAGTTTGCCACACCTAGCTTCATGGAGTCAGAGTGGAGTAGGGAGTTGAGGAATAGCATAGGCTGAGAGAGTTGGAGAAGTCCGTATACAGGGTTGTTCTGAGGCTCATTTTATGCAATGTGATTATTACAGTTGATAGCCATGTGTTCGGTGAGCTATCCCTCGCTACTAGGACCGGTTCCGGGGTATCACTCCACATCAGTCAGGATAGCCTGAATCCAGTGGCATGGTGCGCATGTGACACACGTCTGGGCATACCCATTCCACTCAGGGTGACAAATGCAAAAGAGAAATTGGTGCTGAACAATGTCAAACACGCACCCTCAGTCAGAGATCTGGGCCTAAATGCATCGTTCAGCTTCAGGCTACCCTAGCTGATGAGGGATGATACCCCGAAACCGGTCCTAGGATGCTTGTTTCCGGTCCAGGGAGGACCAGGCCTGGCAGTTTTGGCTGGACTGTGCCCATGGGGAGCAGGGTCAAGACTGATTTACATATGACTGGGTCCAAAATGAGGTGGAATGGTGTGCAAAATAACATTGGATTGAGATTCGATTCTGAGTATTTACCAATGGCTGCAATTAATTCAAGCATTCCATCTATCACTTTGTGTCACCCTAATTGGTATGCTTATGCCCAAACTTGGGTCTTGCGCACACTGTGCTACTTGGAACTAAGCTATACCTGGCAGATGAGCTCAAATAAGAACTCAGCTGGTGCTGCGTGACTTGTGTTCTGGTTCAGGGAGGATGTGGCCTGCAGTTTGGGCTGGACTCTTCCCAGTGGAGCAAGGTCAAGACTGATTTGCCTATAGCTAGGTCCAAACAGACGTGGCATGGTGTGGAAAACAACAATGGATTGGGATGCCGCCCAGAGTAATTACAAGTGGCTAAGATTAATTCAAACATTCAATCCATCACTTTTTGTATACTTCAGTGTGTCGCCAAAAGTGGGACGAGTATGCCCAGATGCAGGTACATTGTGCCACTGGAACTAAGCTAAACCTGGCTGATGAGCTCAAATAAGAGAGAAACCAATCCTGCACTGCTTGTGGTCTGGTTCATCGAGGACCTGGCCTGGCAGTTTGGGCTGGACTGTTCCCATTGGAGCAGGGTCAAGACTGATTTGCATCTGGTTGGTTCCAAACTGAGGTGGCATGGTGAGCGAAATGGCAATGGATTGGGATGAGGCTCTGAGTAATTTCCAGTGGCTGCTATTAATTTAAGCATTCAATCCATCACTTTTTGTATACTTCAGTGTGTCATCCTAAGTGTGACCGGTATGCCCAGAAGTGGCTATCATGCACATTGTGCCACTGTAACCAATCTATACCTGGCTGATGAATTCTAATAGGAGCAAAATCAGTCCTGGGTTGTTTGTGTTCCGGTTCAAGGAGAACCTATCCTGGCAGTTCGGTATGGTCTGTTCCCATTGGACCAGAGTCAAGACTGATCTATATATGGCTGAGTCCAAGCTGAGGTCACATGTGTGCAAAATAACAATGAATTGAGGTGCGGCCCTGATTAATTGCCAGTGGCTGAGATTAATTCTAGCATTCCATCCATCGCTTTTTTGTATAATTCAGTGTGTCGCACTAAGGGGCCGATTCTGATGCGGGTTGGAAAAGCTTCCCGACTGAATCGGTTGGGAAATGGTGTCCGACCCACTCGGATCGGGAAAGTCCGACCGGCGGAGTAAGATGCATCCGGATGCTTCCAGATACGATTTGGTTGAACTCCCATTGACTTCACTGGGAACATTTGTTCCTAACCGCATCAGAATTGGGCCCTCGGTCGGGAAGACACGTTCCCAATCCGATTTGGAAGGAGCAAATGCCGTTAGGAGGCCTTCCTAACCGCATCAGAATCAGGCCCTCGGTCGGGAAGCTTTTCCAACCCGCATCAGAATCGGGCCCTCAGTGTGATGGGTATGCCCAGACGTGGGTCCCGTGCACACTTCTACTGGAACCAAGCTATAGCTAGCTGATGAGCTAGAATATGAGTGAAACTGGCCCTGGGTTGTTGTGTTTGGGTTCAGGGAGAACCTGGCAAGGAAGTTTAGTCCAGACTGTTCCCATTGGAGCAGGATCAAGAGGGACTTGAATATGGCTGGGTCCAAACTGAAGTGGCAATAACAATGGATTGGGAAGCGGCCCGTGTAATTACCAGTGGCTAAAATGAATTCAAGCATTCCATCCTTCACTTTTTGTATAGTTTAGATATTGGTACCAAATCCAATTAAATGGATCGTGTGGTTGAGTTTTGATGCAGCTATCTTTGTATAACATGGTGGTCATGGATTCCAGTGCCATACATACCTGAGTATCTTACTGCACATGCTGCAGAGAAAGAGAGAAAGGTGAGAGAGGGAAAGAGAGAGAGAGTGTGTGTGTATGTGTGTGTGTGTGTGTGAGAGAGAGAGACAGAGAGAGAGAGAGAAAGGGAGAAAAAAACACAGTCACACTAGGAGAGATTTTACAGAACATATTTGATTGAGCAGGGTTATCTCAAACTTTGTGCTGCACATAGATCAATAGAACTTACAACATTATTGTGTTTATGGAGTCTGATTGCACCCAGGTTACAAAAACAGAATGTCATGAGGAGTCGAGGGTAGCTAGCGCATTAAGTGGCACATGGCTATACAGTGCACTGTACAGATTTGTTTCATTTCACTTTTCTACCATTAGAGACACAACAATCTGCCCACAATCACAAGATGCATTGAATCCACGACTGGAACCCAGCTCTGTTGGACTCATAGTCCTCATTAGTGCACTTTAATATGCACATAAAAAATATTGATCCATGAATCAGGAGGTAGGGCTCCGAACTTGTTGGCAATTCAAATCACCACCAGCAAAAAAAGTGGCTTTAAGTACTTGCAAAATTGATTTTTAAGACAAAAAGAGGGACAACTGAGAACTACACCAGCTGAATTGAAGACTCTGTGCACATGTCCTACTTACCCTGATAAAACATAGAGATACAAGAAGTGATGTTGTATATTTTTCCCTGCTGTACTGCTCTCCTGTTCCCATCATAGGAAAGATATTTTGAGATGTTTCTTTCAGCCTGCTAGTAGCTGGTGACAAAACAAAAAAATGAAGGGCATCATTTCCAAGGAACTGACGCATCTGCATAGATGCGTCAGTTTCCTTGCGCCAGCGCCAAATGTCCTTGTGCCACCATGGATGCGCTGTATTTACAATACAGTGCTCCATGGCGCAAGGATTAACAGATGCGTCAGAAATTCTGACGCATCTGTTGGCACAAAAGTGACGCATTGCTGGTGTTGCTCATGAAAGTGACGCAACTCCAGCACCGCGCCACAACAGATAGGTGAGTCCCATTCAAAAAGCCCTGCGTCATTTCTTACGCCTGGTCTTAGCAGGCGTAGGGATTTTGACGAAGTGAAGGCGTAGAGTGATGCAGTGAAATGTTGTAAATTTCACTGTCAGTTCTACATGGCTTTTTGCGTGGGAACGCCCACCCTGCATACATTATACCTGATGCAGGTATAATGTGGTGCAGGGCTTTACAAAGTGACGCATCGCCATAGATGTGTCACATTGTAAATGGGCTGCAACGTGGTGCATTGTTTACGCCGCCGCTGCGTCACAAAAAGTGACGCAACGGCAGTGCAAAAGTGATGCAAGGGGCTTGTAAATCTGCCCCTAAGACTTTTCTTTGGGCAGAAGATCCAAGTAGGATGTGATGTAGAATCCGCTGTTCACCGACCATCTGCAGTTTCAAAATAAGACCCCCAGACAGGAGACCATCTGTGTTGTCATGTCTGCGGAAGAACAAAGACAACAAGGGGGAGAAGCACCATTTTGTGCAATATTTCCTGAGTCGACCATATAGCACTTTTTACCCTGCCCTCCAGCAATTCAGCACATATGGACTATGCAACATTCATGCACTGCACGACAGTAGGCAATCTCATAGGAGTGCAGACTGCTATTAAGGTATATTTAAGGGAGTTTACAGGGAAGGTAGGCTGCCTCCACACCAGTGGTGGAGCTTAAAATACCCATGCTTTTGGCCAAAATGTGGTGCTAGCTGGCACCCCCAGTCTCCCAATATTAAAGTAGATGGGGAAGGGAGAGTAGACATGCTCTTCTAGGAAGGTGGGGGTAATACTCTTGGGGTACCCTTGAGGCATCTCTTCTGGAGGAACATCAGCAAAAACATGGAGCACCTCAAAAGCAATCAAATCTTTTTGAAGGTAAAATCACATCACAGGCCCCAAAAAGTGGAACAGGGGTGAAGTGCCATAGTTTTCTTAACCAGTCAAGCATTTTCATCCCTGCTAGGGGGAAACCAATATGTGGCCCAGTAAGGAGTAGTGTCCCAAACAATAGCCAATGAATGGAAGTTGCCGCCACCAGAAACAAGGTAAATGTTCCTAAAATCCCTGCAGGACCGAGGACAAATCTTGGCTGGAAATAGAAGCCTAATCAGGAGCTTTGATAAGACATTTTGTTTGGCTTCTAAATGAGCACTAACAGAGGTAACAACCAACTCTCATAGGGTCACATGAGAATGGATTTACATCATTCAAACGTGTACGAGCAGCCAAAAACACTGGGGTAGATTTACTACTAATGGTTGGAGCGATGCAAGACAACTTGCTGCACTGTGTCAAATGGAGAGGGCAGGAATGCACCATATCTACTAAGTTATGGCCTATTTATGCTCTCCCAAGCGACAACGCAAGCACCCTTGCACCATGGTGCAAGGTCACCTGCGTTACAGTCAGGATTGTTTTTGTGCAGAAAGGGACACCATTCTGCACACAAACAATATGCTTTGAGGTGTATTCCTCTTTCTATGTGTGCTGCAGAATGCAGCACATGTAGAAAGAGGGGGGGGGGGGTGAATGAGGAGAGATAAACATATTTCTGGTTGCTACGCCTGCTGTGGGAAGGTGTACCATTTTGACGCATTCCCAGGTTTACTAGTGTTAGTAAATCTGGAAATGTGCCAAAAGCCGTGGGCGGATGCCTGGGCACACCCACTGTCCACGCATGGAACACCTTCCTAGGGCAGAGAACCTCAAGGCAGCAACTTGCGGTGCCTTGCTTTACTCCAGATTTACTATGCCATGCAGAGCCACGCAAGGTGGCTCTGCATGGCATGGAGGGTCAGGTGGTGGGCGAGGGTGCTAGTGTGAAGTACTGATAAAACCGGCCCCCAGCGCTGCTTCTTTTGTTACTTGGGGCCGATATTGCAACACTGCTGCAAAACCGACCCCCAACAACAAAAACGGCCCCCATTTCTCCAAAGCCGGCCCCCACCCTTTCAGTCCCCCCGGAAATGCCCAGTTCCCGCTAAGGCCAGTCCGGCCCTGGGCCCAGAGATCATGGTTTAATTATAAACTATCACATTTAAAATGCCTTTGTCTATGTTCCTTCACTGCCAGCATACCTGAGCTTAACTCTGGAGAGTATAAAAAAAGAGCTTGAACAATGAATCTCTAAAGTACAGAAAATTGGCAGGTGTCTCCAGACAAACTGTTCACTTTAAGTGAAATAGTTGATGCAAAAATTATCTAAGTACATTTTGTGCTCTTTTAGGCTCCCTTTGCAAAAGCATAATGATAATGTGTAGGTGTTGTACCTTTTTATTTTTTTAACATGTTGAGCTGACGTAAATCATCATCAATCCGCATTCAACATATTTTTGTGGTTTTCAATAGAACAAAAAGCCCCCATAGGCCTTAGCAGGATGTACAAAGTGTAGTTAGAACAATTGCAGATTCTCCAAGCAATTTGAGAAGGAGAGTTCTCATTTTATTAAAGGTATGGAGGCTAGTATTATGCAGTCTCTTTTCTCATTTTTTATTTTACCAAGCACCAAATGTCCCATAATCCTGCATCCCCGGGCAGGAAATTTTGGATGCTGGCGTCTTCCTCCGCATCTCCGACTCGCATCCAAAAAACCATCTCTTTGAGAACTGAAGGAAATTCTGAACATTGAACATTAATAATTTTCCCCGCAAGTACAGCCCTTCTGTGATATGAGGATATGGACACGGGATGTAATCCCGGAGATATGTACGAGCTTCCGCCCTACAACGAATAGATGCATCACTGACGCTACATCACACAAGCGTCTGGGCATCCATAATAACAGTCACTGACCCACAGTCCGAGTCCTGAGGAAAACCCCAGAACCATTGGGGGCTTGAAACGCGTTGACATCTGGGCAAAGGCGAATGAACTTTGGGGGCGCTAGATGGGAATCTGTTAAAAGAAATTTCTTTCCCAGTGGGTAGACGACCCTCTTCATAAACTGTGCAGCCTTGTGCCCTAAACACAGGCAGGACCGTTGGAACAGTTAAGGGTCCGCCTGTGATCTATATATCAAATATGGACTGGCTCTTTGCAGGACACTTGTAGGACATTTATAATTGGTTTGGCGTTTATGTTTTTCTCACATGTATACCATTTTTGTGTATCTGTTGTAATGTTTAACTGTGTTGTGTTGATAAGTATGGCATACTGAATAACGTGTCTTCTACCTCATGACATCAATGAATGTTTTTAATTCACATGTGCTATAAATAAGTTACAAATGATGTGAAATAAATCACATGAACTTAGAATTGCTGTCTAAGCTCATATATGAGTAGTTAGGAATAACCTGTCCGGTCATTGTTTTGTTGCACAATTCACTTGAACTAGGGCACAGGGTACCCACCTGCGATCCACCAGTGGGTGCCCCACTGTGGCTAGTTGTGGCCCGCTGCCAGCATTTTCATGACTGGGACTTCCTGCTTTGGCAGGCCAACACTGCGGGCCTCTTCCAGGTGGAAAATGTGAAAGTCTCCATATTCCCTGGACTATGCCAAAGCCATGCTATGACAAAGAGCAACTTTCCTTGCCATAAAGAAGTGGCTATGAGAACTATCTATCCCTTATGCTCTATTGTTCCATGCTAGACTACGGGTCTAATTGGAGGGCCAATCTACATTTTTTGACACTCCCACTGAGGCCTGGAATTGGCTTGACGCCTATGACAAATATTCCCGACTGGTGAGTCAGGCCGCCCCTCCTGCATCTGCAAAGCACAAACAACCCTTGCTCTTGCCATGGCGGCTCTGCTGGAATGCTCTGCTGGGGGAAGAGGCACTGGAGTTGCCTTTGCTGAGGACTCTGGCTCAGGTTCTGAGAGTTTCCCAGGCTGTGATTCCAGGTTTGTGCTTCCTCAAGTCACCCTTGGCACTACTGAAGATATCTGAGGTTAGCCCCGCACCCCATAGTGTCCCTGTGGTACATGCTAGTTTTTTTAACTGCTCTTTTTTCTTATTGTTATTGATGGACAGGCAACTGACTGAATACTTGCTAAAGTTTATTGATCTTATGGGTGAAAGAGCTCGATTTCTCTGTTGGGTGCTTTCTTCCCCCCCAGTCATTGACCTGGCATGTAAGCAACGAATGGTTCAGGTTGCATTTCTCCAAGAGATCCACGTCACTAGGGCATAAACCCAAGCATTACAGAAACATTGGAGGGAAAGGCTATATACCAACACCTAATCCTCATTTGTTAGGGGGGGTTCTAATATGGGTGCTCCCTGGAATGCCTTTTCTCTCCCAGGTGGATATAGTTGGCCAGGAGGTGCTCTATATAGCGCTGGGGGAAAACTAGATGGGAAAGATATTGTTTTCATTAATGTATACGCCTCAAACATGGATCAACCCTTGTTTTTATCCTCCATCGCACCACATGTCACTAAGGTATTACAATTCCCGCTATTAGTGGAAAGAGACTTCAACTGTATTACTGATGTCATCCTCGATAGGTCTCACGCCGCTCTCCCCACCTTTTTAATTCACAAGAACGCTCAGCTCTTTTGTACTTGGATATCGACTTGAAGCCTTGTTGACACTTGGAGAGCACATAACCCTCAGGGCACCACTTATTCGTATTATTCTGGCTTGAATGATCTCTTTTTCCACCGGGTACATTCCTGTGCTCTACCTCGTTACATAGCAGTGTCATCTGAATCGAATATCTTGCAAAAACTCACTCAGTTCATAATTCACTACTACTGGTTTATGCCTGGGGCCATGCTAACTACTCATACTGTCCTGGAGACTGAATGTCCCTGCTCAGGATGACCCCACATTCCATTCGGATTTGGGAGATGTGATACACAATACATCACAGAAAACGAGGGAACGGCTTCCTCCCCCTTGTGGAGTGGAAGGCTTTCAAATTGGTTATTAGAGGCCCCTGCATAGCCAATATGGTTGGGATCCAAGCCCAGCTGTACATGGAGATCAGGCGTCAGACCTGATACTACCACCCTCTGGTAGCCCTGTCTTCCCGGACCATCTACGCACAGAATGGGAAAAGCTCCTGACATTGATTAAATGCCTCCGAACCTATGACTATAGAGCATATATCACTAGAGCACATGACAAGCACGATAAGACTGGGAGGCTGTAAGCTTGGCTGGCCAACTTTGATAGGCGAACCTCCCAGATCCTACAACCTCACACATCCAACTAAAGACTGAAACCAATCAGGTTTTTGCAGAGTATTACTCCCAGCAATTTGCCCGGCAAGACAGGGCTCACCTCCAGCCAATGCATGGTTATATCCTCATGGCAGAGACGCACAGACTCCCCGTCACTGAGGCAGCCTTGCTGGGGGTGAGATCCTGGTCCAGGAGGTACGAGGTGCCAACAGCTCTCTGGCCAGAGGAAAGATCCGTGGCACAGACGGACTGCCCATAGAATTTTACTCAACATATATTCATCCCCTTGCCCCTGCTCTGACTAAACTGTTTAACATGACCAGGGATGCTAGCTCCCTCTCTTCGACGCTTCGTGAAGTTCTGCTGGTCCCCCTCCTTAAGAAGGATAATCCTAGCGAGATGGTCACCTCCTATAGGTCTCTGTCCATCATGAATGTTGACTACAAAATGCTGAGCAAAGTTCTGGAGGGTAGACTGCTCCCCCACATACATATCCTCGTTCATGAAGATCAATCAGGATTCATCCCTACCTGAAGTACTGCGACCAATGTCCATCAAATAATAGAGATCATGCACACTTCCCCAAGAGAACACATGAAAGTCCTTGTCATCGCTGTAAACATTGAAAAGGCCTTTGATTCCTTGAACTGGGACTATCTATATGCCATTATAACCAGTATAGGGTTGGGTAGCGGATTCCTCACCAGGATGCTCCTTTCTTACCCAAGCCCAGAGGCTTGTGTGGAGACCAGCTCCACTATATCATCGCCAATCGCAGTTGGAAGGGGTAGACACCAAGGCTGTCCCCTCTCGCTGCTACTACTTGTCTTGGCAATAGAGCCACTCACTTTTGCACCCCACACTGGGCGTCACTACTGCAGGTTGCGGTCCGGGAGTACACCCCTTAATATCTCCTTATATGTGGACGTCCTCCTTCCTTACATTCAGATGAGCGCACCGACGTTGCAGGACCCTTTGCCACACTGAAGGATTTTTGGCATCATTCCAGTCAACAGGTCGATTCAGACAAATCTAATGTGTTCTTATTATGTATCATGCCTATGCCGGCCCACCCCCCCTATAGGCTCAACCTTGAGCTGGGAACCGATTACATTCCGGTACCTTAGGATAAATGTCTACCACAGCGAAATGGAGTTGATCAAGGGCAACATCAGGGCGACTCTTGCCTCCCTGCATCAATCCATACATTTTTGGCTCTCCCTCCCCCTCTCTGTGATGGGAGAGTTGCTTTACTAAAGATGATATTTCTTCCCTGTCTTCTCTATTACTCCGCTACCCTACCAGTCAGCCTCCCTTTATCCCTCTTTAAGAAAATGGATAGCATGTTGACTCAGCTTCTTTGGGAAACTGAGCGCCGCTGTATTGCACTGAATAAACAATGCTTCTTCGCTGATGATGGGAGACTTGGGGTGCCGGATATGGAACTCTGTTATCTCGCTGCGCAATTGAAATAGGCGTCTCAATTGCGTGATATACGCTGGAGCAGAAACTTTGGGGGACACTGATTTGTCCCCGCGCTGACCACCATAGCAGCTTTGCTCCTCACACCAGTCACCTCCGCCCCGGAGGAACTGGAGGAACCCTTGATGTCCTCCCTTAAGTTTGAGTAGACCTGAGTTCTACAATGCACCAGGATAAAGCTAACTTACGCTAAAGACCTCCCCCGTCAGTTCTACTCCATCTTACGCACACGGGGAATTGGACTGGACTGCATGACTGGAAGCAAAGGGGTATGACAAATACTGGGGGCTGGTTTTTCAATGGCCAATTGCGTGGCTTCCTGGACCTGATGGCTGAATTCGATGTCCCCCCACATCACTTTCTGCTATATGGCGCAGTGGTGGGCAATATTAGACAGACGTGGAGTGGTGAGGGACTAGAACCTTCTGAGCATAACTGCCTAAAAAGTATTTGCACCACGACTGGCGAGGTGCGGGCAATCACGCTCCTCTGTTGGTCCCTGCTTTCTCAAATTCAACATGATCTTTCGCCCCTACAAGACCAATGGGCTGCTGACATGGACCGGGAACTGACGGACAAAGACTGGACTAACGTTCTTAGACATGTCCCTCGTACCTCACAATGTTTGCTTTAAATTGATTCAATACTACTTTCTTCATAGGGTGTACCTGACACTTAAGCGAATCAATAGGATATTCCTAGGGGCCCAGGCGCTTTGTCCCAGATGTCAACTGGATGGTGCCGACTTTGACCACGTGGTGTTGGGTTGTCCAACTGTCATGCCATATGGGGCATCAGTGACGATCTTCATTAATGCTGCCATGGACCATAATCTTGATAGGACCCCGGCTGCCTGCCTGCTGGGATTGTTCCCCAAGCCCCATACTAAAGTCTTCACCCCCAAATTTACGGACTTAGCTTTAATACTAGCCCGTCGGCATATCTCAATGTTCTGGAAATCCCCTACTGGTCCCCCCATACAGGTATGGAGGCAAGAGCTATCCAAATGGGCTGAATGTGGGAGCGCTATAATAAAACTAGAAGTGCAGAATGGCTGAAGCAGTCCTGAACATTCACAGGCGTGGGACCAGATACTACAGGACTGCTGATTGGTGGCTGCTGATGACTGCCTGCTCACCACACCAGACGAGGCCTCTTCAGACAAGTTTTGAATTACTACTTCTCACTGAGAGGTCCCCTTGCCATGTACATACCACACTTTGATATACTATGTTAGCGAGAGAGGCCCACGGTACCCCCCCCAACCCCACCCCCCGGCACTCTATCCCCCCTTTTCTCATTGATCCATTACTCGAGTCAGAAGTTACACTCCAGTAGATAAGTGGTAATTTGGTTAACCTTTTGGGTTTCTCCTTGTATTTAATGCCTATTGTTTTCTCCCCCCTTTTCCTGCAGCTGTTCCTTCTGCACCTCATTCACGTAACTTGCTTGTGCAAATGGAAAATGTAATATAATCTGCGTGAATATATCAGGGGCGTAACACAGGCCCCGCATCCCCCGCGGTGCGGGGGGGGTAGGGGGCAGCTGCAGGGGGCCCCCTCAGCACACTACTCAGGTCTGAGGGCTCCGGATAAAATACGGAGCGGGGGCTCCTCCGTGTACATTGCGGGGGGGCCCTTAAACTTTCATTACGCCCTTGGAATATATATAGCCTCTTTAACCACAAATACAGTTACTTTGTCACGTGTAACAATTCAATGTATGGTTTTCGTTCATTCTTACAGTCGCGTCGATTGGTATCACAATTCATTGCTCATAACTAGGACTGTACCCCAATTTCTGGAAACGAGAATAAAATTTGTTTACAAAAAAAAAAAGACTCTGCCTAGGTACACCTTGCTCCTAATGAACACGGCTCTAATGAGACAAGAAGGGATATTATTAGGCAATGGGGTAGCTTGGAGATTCCGAAGTTTAACAATGGATAACACACATGGACTGGGGCATGTTGGCGGAACAGTCCATCTATGAGGCACGGGGATGCCCTCGGAAGTTCAAGAAAATATGGGGTCCTTGGAGAGACTTTCGAGATGGGAGATGAACTCCTTCAGTGGTAAAGAGCACCCGAGGAGGGTGAAAGGAGGTTACGCCTGTTCAATGTGGGGAATTGGGGGCGAGACGAGAGGGCTGAGCACTTAAGGTATTTATTTAAATGTCCTGGCTAGCAGGGAGTGTTCAAAAAACTTCAACTTGTGAATACTCAGTACAAGTATATGTGTTGTGTGATTCAAAGAATCAGTTTGTTTACTTGCGCTGTATTGCAATTTTTCACTGAAAAAAATCTTTTTAAAAGAGTTTGAAAAAAACATAGAAAGCAATCAACCATTCAGTATAAAAAAGAGCAGTTCCCATTCAACTTCCTCTTTTCTTGATGTGCCATAAAGTTTTACAAGCCATGTGTGAAACGAAATAGTAGAAACAACAGGAAAAAAACTCAAGTAATAGCCACATCACCTTCTCCTGTCCTCAGTGGATTCCTGCATGAAATGTCTGTTGAGTCCAAAGAGTGTAGTTTCCTTCATGACTTTCAGGGCCTCATTTATGAGGAACTGGCATAGGGCAGCACCGCCAGTCTTCTTGCTGCGCTGCCCTACGTCAATGTGAAAGGACAGGAATGCACTGTATTAACTGGCCTCACAATTTGCAGCCTAGCCCCAACGTAGGCACTCTTGCACCATGGAGCAAGGGAGCCTCTGTGCAGGCAGGATTATTTTTGTGCAGGAAGGGGCACCTTCCTGCAGAAAAACAATCCAGAGAGGCATTTTCCTCTTTCTATGTGTGCTACAGAATGCAGCACACGTAGAAAGAGGAAAACGAGGAGAAATAAAAATATTTCTACACATGCCTGCTATGGGGAGGTGTAAGGTTTTGGCGCTGCCCCAGGTTTACGTGATTAAGTAAATCTGGGGCAGCATCAAAATCCATGGGTGTTGCCTGGGAAAACCCACCGCAAAGTCCATGGAACGCCTCTTGGCACAGAGTAAGGCAACGCATCCGCTTGCGCTGCTTTGTCTTACTCCATATCTACAAAGCCATGCAAAGGCGTGCAGAGTGGCTTTGCGTTGCCTCATAGATATGATTGAGAGGCTTGTGCCGCCCGAGCATCAAAACAATTGGCGCTGCGGCGCACAAAGTCTCTCACAAATAAGCCCCTCAGTCTTTGACACCCTAACTAGCCACCTGGTTGGTTGTAACTGGCACTAGGAGCAGTCTTGCTGCACTTCATTTTTTATTGCCTAAAATGATTGATTGCTGCTGTTTTATTTATAGTAGGATCTCTGTTAACTGGTTATTTTTTGTGCATTTTAAATGTTATTGTATTATTTATCACCACCTTGCCTGTGCAATATTCTAGGTGCCATTTTTGGAAACTGAGCACTCTATCACCCAGGTGGATCTCTACCCGATTACTCTTCAGCTATAAAATGGAAGGCCATGAGCAGACGCGCAGTTGCTACTACAATTTCACTTACACACTGCACAATTTTTTTGCATATTTCTAATGTGTTTGTGTGCTCTCTGTGTGCTGCTGACTTACCCTGGTCTGCGTTTTGTTGCAGAGGGTCTGTCATAACACTTATTTATCACCATTTTGCCTGTGCCATATTCTAGGTGCCATTTTTGGTGATTAAGCACTACAGTCAGGTGGGGGGGGGGGGGACTTTTCCTGATGGGTAACAACCTTTACAATGAAGCCTCAACCACAACATGCCTTTACCACGAAGTCTTAACCACGCAAGCGACTTTAACACGCATGCCATATCCACGCATTATATGTGTAAGAATATAAGTAGGTATACTGGTAAGTATATGGTATAGTTAAGATTAATTAAAAAATGTTACACTAACTTATTGGGACAGGTTGTAAAGGTTATAGGGGTATTGGGTGGGGAAGTGTATTAATACGCGGGTACTAATTTTAATACCTGCGTATTAATATTTAAAAATGATAATAAATTATTATTATATGTTTTATATTTTTAAATACTTGCAACACTTACTTTTAGTCACCACATGCATGGGATATAGGGATATTGGGTAGGGAAGTGTATTTATGCTCCAGTATTAATTTAAATAATCAAATATCAATATTTAAACATTATAATATATTATTATTAAATTTAAAAAAATATATATAAACATTTGTAACACTAACTTTTAGGCACGGGATGCAAAGTATATAGGAGTATCGGGTGGGGAAGTGTATTAATTTCAAAATCTAAGTATTAATATTTAAACAGTACAAACCATTAATACTAATTTATTAAAATATTTTTTAAAAATGGTAACTAACTTTTAGGAATGGGATGCAAGGGATATAGGGGTAATGGATAGGGAAGTGAATTAATGCTCAGTCATTAATACCTGAGCAGTAATGGTTTAAATTAATCTGCGCATTTTATAACTACATTAATTACTTAATGGATAGATTTGACTCCTAAAATGTGCAATATTTAAGAAAAAAATTAGGACAACATTAAAACAATAGTCTAAAAATAATATAGCATTTTTAATAATTTTATTAAGATTGATAAATAACCACACCTTGTTTTTAAATAGAATATTTATTAAAACATTTTTTAAAAATCTGAAAAAAGTCTATAAATACATTAATATATAACTTAATTTTAAAAAAATGCAACAATTTCTTTTACATACAACATATCTTATACATTTTTTTTTAAAATCCCAGTGACCCCAATGGGGAAAATTGTGCTTTTTTCCTTTTTACTTTCAGCGTCTGATTCTACAGTCATGGTAGCGTTGTGGTCAAAATCGAAAGCAAGGGAGAGATGCAGTCAGGTAAAAATGCATATCTTTACATTTTAAACATTTAGGTGGCTAACTTCACACGGAGCAAGGAGGAATGTAGTTAGATGTTAGACAGCATAATATTGTATATTTTTGCTGTTTTTACCACTTTTACATTCCCATGCAGGTTGTGTTCATATGCCCACATTGGGACGGTTATTTTTTCAAAGTAGTTTTAAGAACGTTTTTAAAAAAAAGGTTATTACTTTATTAAACTCTTTTGAAATAAAACCAACATCTTTATTTTTTTGCGTTGTGTTTTTTAACCACTTTGGAAATTGAATCGGGAGAGACATCACATCTTTGGAGGACACACATGAAATTCGGGGATGGATTACAACTGAAATTTTTATTCAGGGATTTTCATTCTTGAAAATGTTTTTTTTCTTTTTCAGCTTTGTACTAAACATTATTTTATTTCATCATGTTTTTTTAGGACCTACTGTTTCTCAACAATGTTGGAGAAAACTTTGTTTTTTTCCAAGGATGTCTGTAATCAGAGTTTAGCTTTTATTTTTTGAAGTTTGTATCGTTTTGTTTAGAAAAAAATAGATTATTAAAAAAGAAATTATTTGGTATTTTCCTTGGTTGTTGGATACCCTGCTTGGATTAATGGAGAACAGAAAAATCTTGGGGCCTGATTACGAGTCTGGCGGTCTTGCGACCGTCAGACTTGCGGTGGTGCAGGAGTGGCGGTCCACCGTTTTGCAGATTACGACTTTCAAAGTTGTATCGGCAGTGGACCGCCGGCTGCGCCAGGGAACAGTTGTTCCCTGGCGGTGGCGCAAGAGCACCACAACGAATTATGCTGAGCAGGGACTGGCACAGTCCAGCTCAGCATATTTTGAGTTTCTGCAGCACTAGCCATTTCAAGGCAGAGCCCCGCCATGAAAAGGCTGGCGGTGCAGAAACAAAAGGGGCCCTACAGGGCCCCCATGTGCCCCCCGCCATGGGCATACATTCGGGGGCACAGCATGTGCCCCCCCTGTCTGTATCCCCACAAAGTTCCAGCACGGCATGGACGTGACCGTCCATGTCGTGTTGGATTTTTTTGCTGTTCCCATTGCGGTGCCTGTTTTCCATGGGAAGGGCAAAGGAACTCCGACCGTATTATGAGTTGAACTCGTGTAGCACGAGTTCAACTCGTAATAAGGCCGGTGGTCCAAGGCCGGGTGTGGCTCAGCGGAGGGGGTGCTGCGCCAAATTCGTAATCAAGCCCTTGGTGACAGGTGCTTTGAAAAAGTCAGGCAATCGGAGGAGAATGGATCACTTGTACCTGTATTACAACCAGGGTCTGATATGTTGGATGTCTTAAAAAACCCTCAATCACGTACAGGAGTGGTGGAGCGGTATATCTTGATTATCCGCTGTTTTGATCACGTGATAGCATCATCATTGGGTCTTTTTTATAATATGCTTTCCTTCACCCGGGGGTAGACCAACTGGTGATAACAGTAGTGACCAGTAATCAAGTGAATGTGAGTGAAGTGAATTTAAAATTACCTACATCTCTGCAACAAGGAAACATTTTTTATTCAGTTGGAGATGGGGCAAGGTTAAAATCATATCGGTGCATAAATAGAAACGTTACTATTCTATAGCACCTATTAGTCCATGTGAGTGGTCGACATATTTCAGCTCTTCTGTCGCCCAATTGGGTCGCACCGTAGATGGAGCAAGCACAAGTCGTGCAACCTGATTCCCTCAGCAGGTCATTCAGCCCGCCGGTCCCCCGAGGAAGCCTCATATGGGATTTACCAGGTACTATTGACCGGTAACAATTGAGAAGAAGGGTAAGTCACTTACCTGCCCTCACGCTTTGCTTAACAAGCAACCAGTTTTGCACTGGTCCTGAAGAAAGCCCCCCCGACCCAATTGGGCAACAGAAGGGCTGAAACATGTCAACCACTCACATGGACTAATAGGTGCTATAGAATAGTAACGTTTCTATTTATGCACTGCTATGATTTTAACCTTGCCCCATCTCCAACTGAATAAAAATGTTTTCCTTGTTGCAGAGATGTAGGTAATTTTAAATTCACTTCACTCACATTCTCTTGATTATTGGTCACTACTGTTATCACCAGTTGGTCTACCTCCGGGTGGAGGAAAGCATATTATAAAAAAAGACCCAATGATGATGCTATCACGTGATCAAAACAGCGGATAATCAAGATATACCGCTCCACCACTCCTGTATGTGATTGAGGGTTTTTTAAGATGGCCAACATTCCAGACCCTGGTTGTAATACAGGTACAAGTGATCCATTCTCCTCTGATTGCCTATCCTCGCCTGGAAGCCGAATGGATCTCAGCTTCTCTCTCCCTCCTTTGATTAAATAGCTTTGAAAAAGTCACCAAGAGCTCAAGAAAGACGACGTCTACAGGTAGGAACCCTAAAAATCTAATAATTTGTAAAATGGCAATTTAATTAGAGTATATTTCAAACAGGCAAGTAATATTAGAGGTTGTTAGTGTATGTTAGAAGTGTAGGATGTAGGCAATGTTGTTCAGGTAGTCTGAAGCAACCATCGATGAAAAATATTAGATTTTAGCCAATAATCTCTCAGACATCTCTTTACTTTTTTGGGAAACCCGGGGGCTCAGACTACCGGTCAAATATTGTGCAAATCTTATTTCTTGGAAAGTCTGCTCCTGCTTTAAAATTTCCAAGAAATTACAAAGGTTTGGGTGAGGTTTGACAATAGATTTATTAAAGGAGTTGTGCCATCCCTCATTGGCACTGTTAGTCTTTGCACCTCCCTCTAAGCAGGTCACATAACAGTTCCACCAGTGAATGGGGAATCTTGGTTTCCTCTTGTGCCCCGACTTGCTTAGATGGCCAATCATGTGTCCTCAAAATAACTTAGTAGTGGGGACAATTTGTCCTCGTTTTGAGTAAAGAAGTCTGATTCAAATTGAAGTGTAGAACTCATCCACACACTCAGGAGGGACAAAGCATAACAGTGTTAGTTTTCTTAATTCAAATTGCAATTTACTGTTTGACATGTAATCCTCAACTAAGGATATTTTTTACATTTTTACCCAATATGCCTGAGAAAAGTGAAAAAATACTTGGATTTGGGTGGTAGGATACGTTTTGAAAATGGTTTTAATAATTGTCAATTCAAAGTCAATTAGCACTTTCCTAGGGCTTTTATTCAATGGTCTGATTTTAAACACTATTAAAAATTCAGTGTTCTTTGAAGGATTATTGCTTGTCGTATTATTTATATTAGCATGAATAGTGTATATTTTGGCGAATGGATGGGGTGTGGACATAAAAGTCCCATCAATCATCCAAATATCACTATTCTCAAGGGTTACCAGGTTATGAGCTGTGCTAAATACCTCTTTTCTGAGGGTTTTCGGTGTCATGCAAAAGGTTAAGGTTCATTTGTGAAGCAATGGTTAGTTCAGGGGAATGTTAATGTGTGAATAGGTTTGCAGGGTTACTCGTTGGGGATTACTTGCCTGTTTTTGCCTCTGTACTATTCTGCTAAGATTGGGTATTGTGAGCATGCTACTTGCTACATGCATTGGAATGTTTTGGGATACCTCACTCAAAACTGAGCCACAGGGCTTATTGGAGGTGGCTGCTAGTAATTTTATCTGTTGTATATTTTCTCTTGCTTCAACACCAATTGCCGAGGTAGAGTGGTTATGCTCTGAGGTACTTTCAATAGTGTCACCCAGAGTAACTGCTGTGTCTGTGCAGTGGGATGAAAAATACTGCACACACCTCCAATGACTCCTGGGACCAGTTAACCTATCCTTACAATAAAGGTAGCCACTATACTTTAGGAGCCTATTGCCTCTTCTGGGCTTGGCGAAACTTGCTTGCCGAGCTGATGCCATTATTGTTGGTTCTGTTATGTTTATGTGATTTGTAAAGCGCATAGCTGCCCAAGGGCTTCCCAGCGCTGCAGAGAGAGAGACAGATCGGTGTGGATGGGCAATCATGGAAAGAGCCACGTTTTGAGTTTCTTCCTGAAATTATATAGGTCCTTCAGAAGTCTCAATTCAGTGGTCATTGAGTTCCAAAGTTTTGGGACCACATGAGTGAAGGATCTCCCTCCACATCTGGCTCTTTTAATCCTTGTTGTGCTCATTAAGGAATCAGACGAGGACCTGAGGGACCTGTTGGGTACATAAGGGGAGACGAGAGACCGTAACAGTGCTGGCCCCTGCCATGCATGGCTTAGTGGGCTTGGCAGAGTGCCTTGAACTTGACCGTGGATTGGATAGGAAGCCATTGTAGTTTGCTCAATGAGGCTTTCACTGACTCCTGCTTGGGAATTATTTAGTGTAAACCAAAGGGGGACAAGGGCTTTTATAATCTAGGTCCTGCATACATGCCCTACTATATATCGGTACAAAAGGGTATGCAGTTCCTGTGGGGAGGGAACGACAGGAAGTGGAGGGGAGGGAGGGAGGACAACCAGTCGGAGAAGGAACACTAGTAGGAAGGGAGTGCTCCAATAGGAGCAAGGGCCCTCACACACCCCAAGGGGTGTCGTGCTTCATCATAGGGCAGCTCCTCGTCGGGCCAGCGCTGCAATGCCCGACGGGCCCCGCAGGGGGGCTCTTTGCCGGAGATCTTCAATGTTGTAAAACCGTATAGCCCTATATGATGAGGCAGTGGGGCAGAGGTGTGGTGAGTAGAGTGGTGTAGTGGTGTCTTAAAAATAGCTACAAGTGTCCAGAATGACCTTTATTCGCTGGACACTGGTGCTATGGCTAAAAACAGACTGCAAGAGTCCAGGCTGACAGGAGAATTAAACCTGCTACAGCTCAAAATGTGAAGTGTGAGGGGATAGTGTGTTATTTAAAAGGTCAACATGTTTCACGCCTTAGTTCTCCTGACGGATGAGTGGCGTTTCTTCAGGACCGGGATGCAGGGGGTACCTAATCTACTCTCTAGTTCAAGGAGAGTCAGGAGATTCCTAAATGTACTGTCCCTATATTATCGGATCCCTGGCATCCAGACGTGGGTATGTCCCACATTGAGGAGCTCCGCACTAGAGGCTACTACCTTCCGTCATTGCTGCGGTTGGTGTGGACGCACAGGCTGACGCACCCGCTCCGGAACCGAGAGGTCCGCAAGAAGGATGTTTCCCACTCTACTTGACATTACTGACCCCCACCGCGGATTACTTTGGAATCCGATAATATAGGGACAGTACATTTAGGAATCTCCTGACTGTCTCCTTGAACTAGAGAGTAGATTAGGTACCCCCTGCACCCTGGTCCTGAAGAAACGGCGCTCATCTGTCAGGAGAACTAAGGCGTGAAACATGTCGACCTTGTAAATAACACACTATCCCCTCACACTTCACATTTTGAGCTGTAGCAGGTTTAATTCTCCTGCCAGCATGGACTCTTGCAGTCTGTTTTTAGCCATAGCACCAGTGTCCAGCGAATAAAGGTCATTCTGGACACTTGTAGCTATTTTTAAGACACCACTACACCACTCTACTCACCACACCTCTGCCCCACTGCCTCATCATATAGGGCTATACGGTTTTACAACATTGAAGATCTCCAGCAAAGAGCCCCCCTGCGGGGCCCGTCGGGCATTGCAGCGCCGGCCTGACGAGGAGCTGCCCTATGATGAAGCACGACACCCCTTGGGGTGTGTGAGGGCCCTTGCTCCTATTGGAGCACTCCCCTTCCCTACTAGTGTTCCTTCTCCGACTGGTTGTCCTCCCTCCCTCCCCTCCACTTCCTGTCGTTCCCTCCCCACAGGAACTGGGAATTTTTAGTCGCATCCTGGCCACCGCATTTTGAAAAACCTGCAGCCTGTTGACTACGTATTTGGGGGCCACTAGCTACAATGAGTTACAGTCATCCAATCTTTGGACCACTAGTGCCTGAATCACCGTTCTCTGCACCTGGTCTGGGAGAAAGTCTATGATCTTTCGAATCAAGTGTAGAACACCAAAGCAGGTAGCTGAGAGTTTTTTAGCTTGGGTATCCAGAGAGCGATTCTGGTCAAGCCACATCCCCAAGTTCTGATGGAGGGCTTGGGGGCAGGAGGGACACCCCAGTTGTCTGGCCAGCTGATCCGTTTCCAAGGGTCTGTGCAGTTACCCAGGAACATTAGCTCAGTTTTCTCCCCATTGAGTTTTAAACTGCAGTTGGCCATCCATTTAGCGATTTTTTCCATGCATGGGACTAGCTGCAGGTGATTTGAGTTGGTAGTATCAGACACTGAGATTACCAATTGTGTGTCATCAGCATAAGACACAATTGACAGTCCAAACTCCTCTACAATTTGTGCCAGAGGACTCATATAAACATTGAACAAGATGGGACTGAGTGCCGATCCCTAAGGGACTCCGTATGGAGCATTGAACGTTTCCGAGAAGAGGCCTGTGATCCAGCTATCAATACATTTTTACTAACATAGGCCCATTTACTTTACCCAACTAATCCCTTCACGCTGGGGTTCAGTGTGATGCAAGTTTATTTCTAATTCACTATATACACTTCAGAACCTGCATTTCTCCTAACAAATAATTGTGTCGATGAACCTAAAGTTGAGTAGTTGATGTCAATAATATGTACTTATCTATGCATTCATTTTTACTAAATAATAACAGACTCAATGTGTAGTTTTATGTTGTTTATCGTAAATAATGTTAGAAAATAATGCTCATCAAGTACAGTTACACGAATGCAAACCATGAATTATCACAGAGAGAAAACATTGGCAATGTATATATTCAAACTCATATCAAATAAACAATGCATTGAAGGAGTGGATAGGTGAAGAGAGAAAAGTTCCAGAGACAAAAATACATTTGCAAATGATTATGCAAATTCATTAGATTATCTATACTAACCCAAGTAAGATTCAGGGAAACTATCCCACTGGCCAGTTAGGGCAGGAAGGCCACTCATGTAGAGTTGAGTGACAAAGATTAAATCAAGAGACAGGAAACAGGTAGGCCTCTATCTGGAAACAGCAAACCGACGACAGCGATGATCTCCCGCTATCTAGCATCAGCACCTACTCTAAACCACACCCACCGGGGACCTTCAATTATACCCTAAAACCTAAATGTCCTACCCACATTTGTTTCAATCTGAGCACAGTATTCATCTCCCATTGGCTAAAATTGGGGGTGTTCTGTCACACCACTCTTGTCATGTCCTTTTTATTAGACACCCTTTTGTTCAAACATTAAGCATTACATCAGAATCATCCCAAGAAACAATTCTGAACATGATCATAGTAAACATTTTCTGCAGTTACTTGAATGTTGCAAATCTCTACGCCTCTTTTGTTCATCTCTGCCATCTCGTGAGGAAGTGGCATCGCTTCCATTTGCAATCTTATCCTCCTTCTTCCGTAACCTTGGCAGACAATCAGTACAACTCAAAGGACATTTTCTATTGCCTCTGCATTCTCTCCTCATTCAAAGCTCATTTATTTCGTATTTTTCTTTTCGAGGAAAGTTAACCCAAAACTGGCATGCAGAAAGTGTAGGCCCATTGCTTATTTTTCTACAAGAACAGAACACAAACATTTATTATTTTCAAGAAATGTAATTTCACTTTGCGCACCATCCGAGCAATTGCACTAACCCATGCACAACCCATGTTATGTAGCTCCTAGCGAAACGTTATTAACGTGCACAAAAGCAGCATTATGTTTTATCAAGCAGTTTGCGGCCTAGTTTAATGCATTAATACATGCATTAGTTTTACGCATGCACTAAAGCATTTCCCCATGTTTTAGCATTAATTAATAAAATTTTCACCGCACACTGTTAATATGTGTTACTGAGGGTTTAATCCGAGCAGGTTTATTTACGCAAAACCCTGCTCCATCACCTGCTTCCATGCATCGGAAGGTTCTTTCACTTAGGAAGGAAGACAACCATCGGATGGCCTTATCCTGAATCCCAATCTTTCCTAGTCTATGTGTCAAGATACTGTGATCAACAGTATCAAATGCCGCACTTAGATCAAGAAGAAGGATGGCAGCAGTACCCCCCTGGTCCAGTATCATTTTAAGTTTCTCAGTAACTAGGAGGAGAGCCGATTCCGTGCTGTGTTCAGGGCGGAACCCCATCTGGGATTGGTGCAGAATATTATTCTTCTCTAGGAATTGTGATATTATGCCATTTACGTGTTTCTCAATGACTTTGCCCAGAATGGGGAGCAATGAGATGGGACGGTAGTACCCCAATAAAGTGGGATCAAGATGGGGTTTCTTGAGCAAGGGCTTTACAATGGTGTGCTTCCATTTGTTTGGCACTATCCCGGAGCTCAGGGATAACGAAATGAGATCTGCCAGTGTGGAAAAAAACAGCTCCCCTCCTTGGAGAAGAATATGAGGGGGGGCCGGGTCGAGAGGTGAACATGATTTGATGTTCTTTAGGCTGAGACCCAACTGTTCGGTACTTAGGGCCGGAAAGGAGTCAAGAGTTGGGGCTGACCTGGGCTGTCAAAGATTTCCGGCGTGACTTCAGCGTCGACCAAGGGGTTCGGGTGCAGTGAGTTATAAAAAAATTCCACTTTATTCTTAAAGAAGGTGGCAAACTCATTGCATCTCTACTCAGAGGATTGGGGGGTGGAGGTGCTCTGTTCTATGGTAGTAAGGGACTTTACGATGAAGAAAAAGAAATTTAAAAAAATGTATAAGATTGTATGTTTACTATACTGTTTTAACTTTTGTCCTTTGATATTTTGCCTGCTAAGAGAAAGGAAAAATGTATTGTTATTTTTGACTCTCTGTGGAGAAAGAAAACAGATAAGATAACCTGTTGAAAAGCAATGTTTTTTTTGTTTGCTATCTATTTCACAAATGTTTTTAGTTAAGTTAGGAGTAATGTACTGTCTAGTTTCTTTACCTGAAGATTGGTCTGTTGTGCTTTTTGAGGGAAGGATCTGGCAGGTGGACTTTTGGCCTTGCAAGTGGTTTTTCCTGGTTGGTGTAGAATTCCGTTATGTTGTTACCTGTTTATAGAGAAAAAGATTAAATATTTTATTTGTCTTTTCACTTTTTGAAATTGTTGTGATTTACTTGTTGTTGCAATGTTTTTTTTACTTTATGTACTTCAAAAACTGTGATTTTTGTGATGATTGTGCACTGTAATTTAATGAATTTCCAGTGTTTTCATTGGTTGATTTTACTGTTTAACTGTGTAAAATTAGTAGATAATGTCTTAGATTTTGGGATTTAATTCACCCTCCTTGTCACTGTCCAGCACCTGCCCTGAGGTATGCCCCCGGCGGAGTTAAAATAGCAATTTTGTCCCAGTCACTGTCCAGCCCCTGCCCTGAGGTATGCCGCGACGGAGTTAGAATAGTAATTATGCCCCCATTCACTGTCCAGCACCTGCCCTGAGGTATGCACCTTGGCTGATGACGGCTGAAATGCCAGAAACCGGTCTAGGATGCTTGTTTCCGGTCCAGGGAAGACATGGCTTGGCAGTTCGGGCTGGACTGTTCCCATGAGGCACAGGGTCAGACTGATTTGCATATGGCCATGTCTGAACTGGGGTGGTGGAGTGAGCTAAAGAATGATGATGGATTAAACCCAGATCAGTTGACTGGGGGTGAGTGTTTGATTGGCTCAAACGTTCCGTCCATCATCCCCTTTTGTATCGCTTTGGTCGCCCTAAGTTGGCGGGGTATGCCCAGACGTGGGTCCCTTGCTCACTTTGCCACTGGATTCAAGCAAGCCTGGCTGATGACGGCTGAAATGCCAGAAACCGGTCTAGGATGCTTGTTTCCGGTCCAGGGAAGACATGGCTTGGCAGTTCGGGCTGGACTGTTCCCATGAGGCACAGGGTCAGACTGATTTGCATATGGCCATGTCTGAACTGGGGTGGTGGAGTGAGCTAAAGAATGATGATGGATTAAACCCAGATCAGTTGACTGGGGGTGAGTGTTTGATTGGCTCAAACGTTCCGTCCATCATCCCCTTTTGTATCGCTGAGGTATGCACCCGGCAGAGTTAGAATAGCAATTTTGCCCCAAGTCACTGTCCAGCACCTTCCCTGAGGTATGTGCCCAGCAGAGTTAGAATAGTAATTTTGCCCCAGTCACTGTCCAGCACCTTCCCTGAGGTATGCCCCCGGTGGAGTTAGAATAGCAATTTTGCCCCTAGTCACTGTACAGCACCTTCCCTGAGGTATGCCCCCGGCGGAGTTACAGTAGTAATTTTGCCCCTCAAGTCACTGTCCAGCACCTGCCCTGAGGAAAGTTATATATTTTTAAAACATGTCTAACTTGGTTATTCATTTTTAAAAAAAAGGAATTTTTAAAAAGAACCTTCTAAACTGGGAATTAAAATACTCTAAAAATATATGAATTGCTAACTTACATTAAATAGATCCCAGTAAATGGACTGAAAATAACTTTAGGATTAAGGGCCTGATTACACCTGAAGAGCAACAGCTACACTGTCACAGATTAAAGGTAAAATTATCTAAAAATCTTTTCTCTCTCCACAGAGCTCTCCTGACTGATGGTAAGAAATAGGGCTCCACTATAGCAACGATGAAGGTGGACTCCAGCACATTCCTCTATAGTCAGAGCGCTTAAATTGGATGAATGCTTATTTAGAAAATGGTGCCTGTATGAGGCATCTCTTTGTAACCTGATTACAAATATATCAAAGTCCATATAACAACTTGCGTGCCTTCAAATGAACGAATCTGCTGTGATTTCCCTCTCCATTGTCATATTCCCTCTCCTCGTGGATTGGTTATGCCCGTAAGATCGTCCCTGTTTGCTAGCCAACAGTTGTGTTTTTTTGCTCTGAAGAATCGGTTGCATTGTTGTGAGAATGAATCCATTCAGCACTTAAATAATATATTCATTGTCTGCACGGTACTAGAATATAAAGAAGTACAAGGAGAAACATAAATATGAGTTCTTTTTCCGCTAGACTATTTTCCACCCCTGATGTTAAAACTAATGAAAAAGGGCATGCGATGCTTTCCAGGATTCCCGGATATCTAGAAAGTAGAAATGACATTTAGAAATAAGTTATCTCCCTGACATGCATGCCAAACAAGCGAGTTATTATTACCATTGGGACTGAGCTCTTCGATGACGCCTTGGAGATTTCAGTAGCCATTTCTTCACGCCAGCCGGGACGGAAGTACAACCGGCAGAGAGATTTCTAACTCATCTTGCTTTGCCAGAAGCCCTGACGAAGTCGTGGGGTATCTCCCCAGACGAAACACGTGTTGGCTGGGCAACCGTTCTGGAATAAAAGAAAGAAAAATACAACCTATGATTATTCATCTTTGTTGTCATCGTATTCATGTGTGAGTGTGCATTTACTTTGTGACCAGATACAACATAGAAAATTGAGTTATAGATACTGTTTTACGTGTGCACAGGCTTGCTTTAAGGGCATGCGATGCTTTCCAGGATTCCCGGATATCTAGAAAGTAGAAATGACATTTAGAAATAAGTTATCTCCCTGACATACATGCCAAACAAGTGAGTTATTATTACCATTGGGACTGAGCTCTTCGATGACGCCTTGGAGATTTCAGTTGCCATTTAAATTCTGCTGAGGTAAACCCCAGCTTTATGTCCGATCTGGTTAAACTATATCACCTGTCTTAAATAGCAAGATAAGGCCCGCTTGGCCATGGAGGAAACATTTTACCACGAGTAACCTCAATAGAGTCGCATCTTTTAATGCCGTCACAAGGCATTCCGCAGCTGCAAGCAGTTAATTACAATATTCTCTGAGGCACAGCAGCCGAATAAGCAAGCAACTCTGCTCCTCGTTAACAAGGGCTTAGGCAAAGGGAGGCTCTATAAAGCAACGGCGGAGAGAATGTGGCCTAACGGCTAGGGCGGTCGACCTCGGAGCTGGGGAACCGAGACACTCAACATTCTGTGATTCTGGGCAAATCACTTAATCTCCCCGTGCCTAACAAAAAAATGAATGTGTCCATCTGTAACGTAACTGGTGCTCATGTAAAGCGCTCTGATACCTTTGGGCCTATTTCGCGCTATATAAAACTCTACAAAATAAAAAAAACGGTGATACCTGTTTCACAGCCATCGTTTACGGCGATGATACTTTAGTTTGCATTGTTCCCCACAGAGTACCTGCCCGATGACAGCCGCTCTGTTTGCCTCGTGCTCAGTACTTCCTTTTTTTATGCACAGATAAACCCGAGCACCCCAGCCAACCCAAGCACTGCTCTTTTGCAGTATAAGAGCAGTGCTAGGTTTGGCTGGGACATGGAAGCCCAACACTCCATTGAAGACCGATGGGGCTGTGTCTTTGCTGACGCAGCTCCATGGTATTCTTCAATGTGGGAGCCTGAGCTGCGCATGTCAGGCTGGCCAGAGAAACAATACCGGCCAATCTGACATGCGCATCTCGGTTTCAGACTCAGCTACTCATTCCGCCCACCTACGTTAGAGCACCAGCCCCGCCCCCTAAAGAAGAATGGAGGTAAAGTACCGGCCTATTTAAATTAATTGCTAAACCAACTAATGAGCCTGAGGTGTAGTGACTCACAGCAGTTGTGGGTCAACACCCCTGTGCTCCTGTGAAGAAACTGCTGTTGCTGGCTACCAGCCATCTGACACCAACAGACATGTTGCTGGACCCCTGGGTAGAGAGCCTCCACTCTCTGGGTCTGGAAACAAAGCACATCCTGAGCAGAGGTGTAATGCCTCCTCCCTAGGATGGGCAGGGTCCATGAAGAGGGGGCTTCAAAAGACAGCCGCCTTTGTTAGCTACCCCCAACCTTCTGCTCCTATCAGCAACTGGCTCCCACTGGTTCTGACCCCTATTTGGGTGCAAGAACCAGTGGTAAAATCTAGTTGAGAAGAGAGGTGTGCCCACCTTTGCCAACCCCACCCCTCAGGTGGGGAGGCAAGGAAAAGCCCACATCTCAGTCCCCTCCATCTTGAAGATGAGGGAACTCAACCAATTAGGAAGAGAAACATGCCCCCGTCCCACTGGAGGATGGCATACTAGGGGGTGCAGTCACCCCAAGGGAGAGACCCATTGGTCTTGACCTGCACACCCCTGTATGTGCCCCTAAATCTAGTATTTAGGAGCTCCCCTGAACTTACCTCTTCAATTTTGACGGATGAAAGAAGACGGGAGACGACCGCTGCCAGACCAGGAACTGAACTGCTGAGGGCCTAACTCACAAGAACCCCGCCACCTGCACCCGGTCTGACTACTTGACATGTCCTTCCAAAACCCTGCCTGACCTCCAAGAAACCCCGGAGGCCCTGCAATCTTCGTCCAAGTGCCAAGAACCTCCCTCTGGGCTAGAGGCTCTAGTCCCCGGCATCTGCCGGTATGAGAAAACCACAGTGATGAGGACCGACCCTGGTGTTGTCGCGACACAGTTACAAAGGAACTCCCCGACCACAGTGGTAGAGGACCAACACTTGTGTTGACGCAACTCTGTCCTGCCAAAAGAAGAAGCGCCCCACCCGGATGGCCTCCATGACCTCGAGGGATCCTCTCGGCCCCACGACCCCAGCTGTGCCCAGCTAGTGCCCGAGAGCCCGTACCCTACTGCAAGTGGCCCTGTCAGCTTCCTCTGGCGTCTCTTGACTCAACCGCCCAACCGCGACCTCTCCGTGATGGTCCAACAAAGGCGGAATTCCTTCAGCCGAACTACAGCAGCAAGCCGCCAGCGACCACGATGGTCACCATATTGGCAGTCTGCTTAAAACCAACCTAAAACTTTACTCTCCGCGTACCACAAGGGTGTAAATTTCATTGCTGTATCGACCAATGTGGCGAAGATACTGAATCTTGCACCCCTGGGTGTTCCCAGTCCTCCACGACTGACATTGCCCGCAGTGTTGGTCTGGACCACCCGAGGACTGGAATTATAAGTCGGGTACTGACCTGTAAGTTCATCACCTGTCTTTCCTTCCACAGGATTGCTTAGCATTCTTAATGTATTGCACTAACTGTATTTCCTGAATATCAAGTATTTTCTCTCCAACTGAAAAGTATTGCATCATACCTGCATTAAGAAACTTTTGGTTCTTAAATAAAATACAGAGTATAGCTTTTCATACCTACCAATTGGTCTGGATTCAGTCTTTGAGTGTGTGATAACATTTCTTGCCTGAGTGTGTACAATAAATGCTTAACACTGCCCTCTGATAGGGCTAACTACTCGACCACACTACCACAAACAGAGCTATTAGTATTATCTACTTTAGCCTCTGCTATACCTCTGGGGATCCCCTGGACTCTGTGCACACTACGCCTTGCATTGGTATCGTATATACAGAACCAGCTTCCTACAATCACCATTTCTATCTTGAAACGGCGGCAAAGTACAAACTAATTGAGATCCCTCAAATTCATTACCAGCCTGAATTTCTTTTATTAATAGGTATGTGCTAACAAGATTTAGGTATAAAATGATTCATCACCTTGTGGCCTTCTCAGGACAGAATGATTGATCCAAACCTTTAACTAGCTTCCCTTGTGATGGATACTCCACACAGTCTTCCCTGCATCTCCTCTTTATTTGTAAGTTTTATGGTACACCAAGGGCCCGATTTTTTAAACAACTGTTAAAGAAATATAATTTAAGACAGTGTAGACCAGCAGTGATCTTTCTGCAACAGTTTTAAACTCCACAGGTCTGTTTAGCAGCGGGTACTTTTATTTTGCAGGTCATATATATATCTTAAAAGCTAGGCAACCTATGATTCACATTTGCAGTGTACATTTTTGCTACTCCATTAGATACACTTTGCAATTGAATCAGAATGTTATGAATCAGTTATGAATAACCTATTTTACCTGTCTTCTTTTTAATTGAGTTATATTAATTGTTAATGATGTATTGAAAGATCTGTATTGTTGAAGTATATGTATTTTTATGTTTTTTAATTAAACTGAATAAAGATTTTACTGATGACTCACTGACTGAACATCAAATGCGATTTAAGTATATGTTTTATAACTCTGAGATGGAAGCTGAAATGAGGAGTGTTTAGTATTATCGTTCCCAAACTAGCACGTCGCCCATGCAGTGAGAAATACATTCCAAAAGAGAACAAATGGGAAGCAGAATGTGGTGGCCATCTTGGAATGCTAGCATGTCAAGTTGCTTACCCTGGAGAACCTTGCTTCTCAATGGCCGTTTTTCATCAGCCTCGATCAGTTTAAAGACTGAATAGTGTTGCAATTTTTTCTGAAATATCTTCTTCGTGGTATCGACTGAATACTTCAGTGGAACTGATTGTTGTAGCAGTACCACCAACTATGTTTTATGGACTAGAACATTTCTTCAAGGTCAGTTTTGTTTCATGAAGGATTCTACTGAAATAAGTTATGTTTTAACCTATTGAGTTTCGAACTCTCATTTCTTCTGAAGACTTTGCATCGCATACTTGCTGTGGTTTTCTGAAAGTATTCTTAGCTGCATTCGATGTTGCATAAGATAGTTAGGGGGAAGGTTCTGCATCCAGGTATCATCACACCATAGAACGCCAGGAGGTGCCTCTTAATTTGGATGCAATCTGCCCTGGCGCCATAACTGACATCTTTAAACAAGGCAAACCTCCTGCCCAAACCAATGGGGTGTATGTAGGTTGCACCTTTCTATTTATTACAATTGCTGGCAGACACTTACTCATTTCAAGAACTGGACTTATAGGTGTGTTTCTTGCTTTCTCAATACTTTTACCCACATTTTCTATGAACGTCTGGGCACGTAGGTAAAGTGCCCTGGCATGTTCCACTCATCAAACTGCGAAATCTATAAGCAATACAATTGGCCAGAGCTAATCCATTGCACTCCTGCGCAGGCTGCCCATCTATTTTCTCCGTTCCTTTCTTATTTACTTTTTGTGTCTTGTTGGATTTTTTATTTTTTTAGCTTGTCTTCTTCATAGTATGGTGGTTTATAGGGTCTTCAAGAAAACCTGAGGCCTTCAATTATACCTTAGTGTTCATTTATTCATAAATTGTTCACAACTCTTTAATTCCATTTATCATTTCCACCTATAATATGAGTTCATTCCCAATGCATTTTGCGTTTATGTGCCTCTTCGGGAGAAATTTCTAAATCATACATGTGGTCTTCTCAAGAGGCAATCTCACAGCTCATTCTGTGAATCCACCATTCATGGTTGTGTCCTAAGCCCCAACTGTGTTGTATCCGTTGTGGAACCACAAAGGAACTTCCTTTGAAAGCTAGTATGCAAATAGACACCTCGTGAGTTCATTTCACATGCTGGTATATCCTGATATTCACATGGATGATCAATAATTGGTTTTCTGCATTTAATGTTTTAGACCAATCATGTCAAATCAGGAAACCTATTCATAACGCTTTGGCATCTCACCCAATACAGTGCAAAGATTAGTAGAGTGACGTGCGCCATATCTTATCAGTGAGCCTAACCTCGAATTATATAACAGAAACAGCGGTTCCTGCGGGGCAATGAAGACTATCTTGATAATAATATGCGCAATCGCAATGATTAATGGTTACTGTGACGTCAGAAAGAAAAGCTAGCAAGGACACAGATGACTGTATTCGTAATATTGTTTTTATATATCACACAATGTATCAATATGTACATAAAAGAAAAAACACACACAATAGTGCTAGGTGTCCCCAGTGAAGTTGGAACCAAACATAAAGCATAAAACTTTTAAATTAGTGACAAATGTGACTTGGTTTCCGTAAGAAAACGACCATAATCAATTGTACAATAGTCACAGCCACTGTGTACAGTAATCAGGGCCGATTGTATTGGTTCGTTTTGCTAGGTTGTCGACGACGTTTTGACCCTTTTACACAATACAGGGTCTCTTCAGGACCTATGGGTGTAGGGACATCTGAATTGCGGTCGCGCAGCTACGTGAAGAGTGTGACACACGGTTTAGTGAAAAAGAAGAAGAATAAGAGATACTCACAAGGGACCCAGCCGGGTACCCTTCGTGCGTATCGGGGTGAGGAGCTGACAACCAAATGGATGTAGGGCGCGGTTGGTGCTGCAGGGTAAGGAAGAGGGTGTGCTCCGCCTGTGGTTTGTGCGGAGAGAACTCAGAAGAAGACTACACATGTGGTGCAGTGGTAGCTAGTGAATAACGGGTGGCTGACACGGGTACTGGATAGTAACTCCCTGTCCTGGTATCTTCTTAAAGTTGAATAGATGAGATCTGTAGTGCGTGTCTCAGCATCGCAGAGCGGTAGAACTGATCAATCCGTCTAACCGGGGTCATTGAACCCTCTTCCTTACCCTGCAGCACCAACCGCGCCCTACATCCATTTGGTTGTCAGCTCCTCACCCCGATACGCACGAAGGGTACCCGGCTGGGTCCCTTGTGAGTATCTCTTATTCTTCTTCTTTTTCACTAAACCGGTGTGTCACACTCTTCACGTAGCTGCGCAACCGCAATTCAGATGTCCCTACACCCATAGGTCCTGAAGAGACCCTGTATTGTGTAAATGGGTCGAAACGTCGTCGACAACCTAGCAAAACGAACCAATACAATCGGCCCTGATTACTGTACACAGTGGCTGTGACTATTGTACAATTGATTATGGTCGTTTTCTTACGGAAACCAAGTCACATTTGTCACTAATTTAAAAGTTTTATGCTTTATGTTTGGTTCCAACTTCACTGGGGACACCTAGCACTATTGTGTGTGTTTTTTCTTTTATGTACATATTGATACATTGTGTGATATATAAAAACAATATTGCGAATACAGTCATCTGTGTCCTTGCTAGCTTTTCTTTCTGACGTCACAGTAACCATTAATCATTGCGAATGCGCATATTATTATCAAGATAGTCTTCATTGCCCCGCAGGAACCGCTGTTTCTGTTATATACCTAATTACCCTGGTTCCTAGCGAGTAGGGTCTCCCTTGTTCTTGTTTTCGACTTAACCTCGAATTATAGCGGGTTGCATGCATCTAGACTTTAACAGCCATTCACAATGAATAGTAATGAACATGATGCCATATCACACATGATTGCTCACAAACAGTTCCTACCCCATGAGAAATTACCAATCACCAAAATTGATCAAAGCTTAGAGGTCATTTGTGTTCCACTTTCCTTATGAATTATAAAATATATACCCGAATGTTATGGTCTTCTGGAAATAAAATACAGAACACAATCAACTTCTCAGTACACCACTCGATTCTGAATTGCTCATATTTACACAATTTGCATCTTCCCAAGTCTTATCTGACCATGAGTTTGAATTCACAGCGCCTCAAACATAGCGTTTTCTCAATGCCTCAATCTCACTTTCTGCCTGTATGGACTCGCAAACTAGCTCCATATTGCCAGTTAAATCCTCAGCTTGAAACTCGATCAGTCAATAAACAGATTCATCAAGCTGTGATCCACCATTCAATGGACCTCAACTTAACCATTTAATGTGCATCACTGTTGTTACTTGATTTCATTTAATAATCATCATTGTATTACTGATGCCACTTACGCGCTGACTAATAACAGTCCATGGATGGTCAAACACCACTGCTCCATACCCTGCTAGAGAGTTAATGTTAATAAAATGAACACTGATCTTTTCTGAAACACACTGCCAATATTGACGGTGACTAATGGTACATCTCCTACATCATAAAGTAACTTTTACACACAGTACTCACTTTTGATTAAAATCTTGTTGAAGCATACATGTGTAAATATACAACAACTAACTTTACCCTTATGGAATATAGATGCTCATGGATTAGAAATAAAAATTCCATTATAAATATTTATATCACTAAAATCTGCATTGGCAAATATGCATTTGTAGGCGTTAGTGATAATATTGATTACTAATAGGTTAGAGATAAAAAGATATTTAAGAATCTTGCAAAGAAAAAAACTCATTATCAATGTTGTTATCCATTGTAAGTGACAACTAGTGCTTAATTTGAGCAGGTGTTTTCAGGTGGGGCCCACTGGCACTCATTTTTGGGAACCAGCACTTATCTTATTTTAACTCATTAGAGTTTGACACAGAGCAAAATAGAGAAAAGAAGAAAAGGGGAAAATATGGAGGAAGCGAAAGACAGAAAAACGGTGACAAAGAAACACAGAAATAATTAAAAAACCCTGAAAGAGTAAGATTAGTGGGGGGAAAGTAGGGTGTGGTGGTGGAAGAAAGAGGCATGAGGTGGAACTGCTTCTGAGCAAACATTTGTGCGCAGACACTTTACCTTTTACAAACTAAGCACTTTGTACGGCAACAAAGATGCAAACATTTGCGTTAGTGATAATGTTGGAAACTAAGAGTTTTGGAATGGGCTTCTGATCATAATTAACTACTTTCATACAAAAAATCAACATGTTCAATGAACATTTCATTAATCCTACATACATACCCAACAGCAAAGACACAGCCTTATACAACAGTGACACCTTGGCGCCTGCTAGCACATAACATATGTGCATTTGTGAAGTGCACAATCAACCAGAAAGGCCTGTGACACTGAATAACAGATGTTTATTGAGGAGTTCTGCAAGAATCCTCCCTGAGCCCAACCGTCTTCAATACATACATAATCCCTCTAGCAAGCATCATCCATTTTCACGGCATCAACGCCCTCTCCTATGCCAACAACACAACTCATTCTTTCCTTCAAGGACAAGACGCCCAGCACCCGGATTAAGTTCAAAGCCTGCATGACTGAAATCACCCACTGGATGAAGATCAACTGCCTGAAGCAGAACACCGAGAAGACCAAGATTGGGATCTTTGGGAAGGGCACTTCTCTGTGGGATTCCACATGGTGGCCATAGAGGTGCCTACCCCCAACACCCATGCCAAGAATTTTAGGATCGTGATCAACAGCAAACTCAACATGACCGCCCAAGTCAATGCAATCACCGCCTCATGTTTCCATATCCTAAAGATGCTGAGGAAGATTTTCAAATGGCTCTGAATCAGCACCAGGAAAACCGTCACACACGACCTCGTCGCAAGCAAGCTGGATTACCGGAACGCTCTCTATTCCCAGATCAACAGAAAACTCAATAGAAGGTTGTAGACCATTCAGAACTAAGTGGCCTGAATCACTCTCAACCTCTCATGCCACAATCACATCACATCACACCTGGCTCCCCATATGTAAATGAGTACAAATCAAACTCCTCACCCGCATTTTCAAGGCACTGCACAACGCTGGCCCAGCATACCTCTACAATCACATCTGCTTTCACAAACCTTCCCGAGACCTCTACTCGTTCAGACTCTTACTTGCACACATGCCACACATATGGAATACCATTGCCGATGGTCAAGCCTTCCCCTAAATCGCTCCTAAAGCGTGGAACGATCTGCTACTACACATAGGAGTTTCCCTCCGAAATTCTTGAATTTAGCGAGACGTTGAAGACCTGGCTTTTCGAGTAGTCCCATTAGGCCCTAGGTTTGGTTAGACTCACCAGAATACTCTCCGGGGTGATAGTGTGCTCTACATATCTGCATAACATAATTTATTGTTTCAAACATTTGTGGTTAATGCGTTAAGCCATTGCATTCAATAGAACTGAGCTAACAGTGCCTCAACCTTTCACCCCAAGTTGGTGCCACAACCTGCTCAAGAATTTTGATTTTGATTTAATGGACTGTCACTTGTGCTTTTGTGCAGTACCTAATATTGCTTATGTGTTCTGTGAAATGTACCTTTGCTGTACAGCTTGTTTTACCAATGAATGCTTTGCCACAAGGGTATTTTATTAAATAAATGCTATTCCTGGAGTTGCAAGTGGCAACCTGTTTCAATGGTGTTTTTTTAACCAGTTCTTAGATGAAAGACCACTGGTCCTTTCTTTATTACAGTGTAGCACTTCAGCCACCCTGGTGGATAGAATGTCCATTAAAAGAAGTTCAGATAGCTCCCATGGTCACTAACTATCCTAGTGGTTGCTATGGTTCTATCTTCAAAGGTGTTCCATTTTATGTATGTATGCCACTCTGATTGCACTCATACTGCCAGATTAGTCTTGTGTTACTGTAGTGAGCTACTGCCTAACACAAGCAGAGCTGAATGGAGGATGTGTTCATGAAGGTTCTCACAGAAATATACTAGAAAGCTTTCCCCTTTTGCACTTTGAAATGGTTCAGGGGGGTACAAGCACAATAAAACCAACTAACAGAATATAACATCATGTTCTACAGGTGTGTGATTCTAGGCAAAGCACTTAACTGCCCTGTGCTTAAAAAAATTAAATGTAATGTATGCCATGCATTTGTGTTATCCCCACTTGCAGTGGCGGTTCCTTCAATAAGGTGGAGAAGCGTCGCCCCACTGCTTTTAAGCAGTGTCACCAAAGAAAAAATAAAATGATAATAACTCTAGGGGAGAGGATGTGGCCTAACGGCTAAGGCGGTCGATCTCAAATCTGGGGAACCGGGTTCGAGTCTCGGCAATGACGCTCAACATCCTGTGATTCTGGCCAAATCACTTAATCTCCCCGTGCCTGCCAAAAATGAATGTGTCCTTGTATAATGCAACTGGTGCTCATGTAAAGCGCTCTGATACCTGATACTTTCGGGTCAAGTTTGCGCTGTATAAAACTCCCCAAAAAAAACCTTAAGTTATTCTCATTTAATTTTTTCCTTGTTGCAGCAGCTTTGCGGGCGGGATGGGCGGGGCGCTCTGCTGACAGAGCTGGTGAGGGGAGGAGCGGTTTTCCCTCCTCAAAGTGCGCATGAATGTTCATGCGCACTTTGCATGTTCTCTACCCAGGCTGCATTACAGCCTGGGTGAAGAACATGCCCAGACCCCCATTCCCTGGCTGAGCGCCGAACTACGACCAATCAGTCACAACGCTGCATTGCACGATGAAGAGAGCGATGAGACGCGGCGAGGATGCACGTTTTTTTATTCTTTACCCCCCTCTTCCAGCTCCGCCCTCTGCCCCCCACCCCTGATCTGTGCCAGCCGCTGCTGCCCACTTGATGTTCACGGTCGTCTTGCAACCCCCAAGTAATGTACTGCACTCTGTTGCTTCCTCTCTAGGTTTGCGCTATAAACTTACGCTCACGGATATTCAAAGTGACAAATGTATTTTTCACAATTTTAGGACATATATAATCCTTTCCTTCTGCCTGCAAACCTTCACCATGTAGGTTTTTTCCAGGCAGCCATTTTCCGCACTTATTTTGAGTATGGTTTCATTTTGGATAATTGAAACACGCCACCTAAGAGACTGTACAGAATGATAATGACTTTAATGACTGAGTAGGCTACTGGCATCATTCCAAATAAAAATACAAAAGTGCCAGATGACGCTCTAGGGCTCTCGAGCAGCATTATATGTTGATAATCCAGATACATATTCTGCTTAGTGGAATAGGAAACTGAAAACAGCCCCTGTCATTACCCTGTTTAAATTGAAATACTATCAGGCATATTTACTAGAAAATGTCGGCGCGCAGAGCAATGCCAAATTTGGCAACGCCGCGCTCTGACATTTTCAAAGCGCAGGGATGCGCTGTATTTACTACAATTTTTCCATACCGCTGATGGTAAAATTAGCTGCCTAGCGCCAACGCAGGCACCCTTGCACCATAGCGCAAGGGTGCCTGTGTTACAGGGAATTATTGTTTATCTGCAGGACAGTGTCCCTTCCTGCACATAAACTATCCATAATGGCTATTTGTTACTTCTATGTGTGCTGCAATCTGCAGCACACATAGGAGTAACAAATCATCATTAATTTGTGTTTGTTTTTTGCAGGAAGGGACACCTTTCTGCAGATAAAAATCATGAATGGCATTTTGCTCTTTCTATGTGTGCTGCAAAATGCAGCACACATAGAAAAGGCAAAACAGAGGAGAAATAAAAGTATTCCTCCTCGTTTCGCCATTCTAACGCCTGCTCTTGCATGGCGTTAGTTTTTGGCACTGCCTCAGATTTACAGATCCTTGTAAATCTGGGGCAGCGTCAAAAAGCAATGGGTGTTGCGGAGGAACGCCCACAGCAACACCCATTGCACGCCCCTTTGCTGCAGAAGAGGGCAGCAGAAAGGGACATATTTACAAAGTGGCGTTAAGCCATGCTAAGTGGCTTAGCGCCACCTTGTAAATATTGAAACTGGCGCTACGCCATTGGAGCATCAAAAAAGTGACGCTCGAGTAGCGATAGGGGCTTGTAAATATGCCCCTATGTTTAAATTGAAATACTATTGACCTGGTTGCAGTGTAACACTCGATACCCACGTGCTGCAAACACACATCAGTCAAACTGACTATACTTTAATGTATTTTATAGTGTCACATCCTACCATTCATCTAATCACATCAAAGTTATTTAGAACACAAACTGAAATAAAACAAGCACTGGAGAAGTCAATAGGTCTCGCATTGGCTGCCAGTCGTTTGGCTTTGTCAATGCTTTTGTTATGATTTTTGGAAAACTTTATCGCTGGGCTCTCATCGATCCCCCCAAAAAATTGGGCAAAGTCAAAATATTTTTTTGTCTCACAAATCACACTTTGTCTTAGTTTTCCATGCACTGAAGGGAGCTTCTTGGTATGAGGTTGCGCTCCTTATGAAAGAGCGGAATGCGGTCATTCACAGTGAAGCTAGCCAATGGTTGTAGAGGGCTGACCTACTGCCTCATGCTGTATGCTGTAGTGGGCAGAAGAAAAATATGACTAGGACAATAACAAACCAATGGATGAAGAGGGCTGGCTGTACTTGTGTTGGTTGTCTATTTACTTATGTAATATTGCGCAACTTCCTCTGATGTGTCTGTAAAACGTTCTTTTTGTCCTGAATTTTGACCCTTTGTCCTGACTTTTTACACTTACCATCCTGAAATTGCACCCATGCCAGTTGGTCACCCTGACATGGATCAAACCCTCCTGGACCTGTTTTGGACAACCTTGCTTTAAGCCAGGACTGGGTAGTCACCTAGGGTGGAACCAGAAGTGGGCACCGGAGTACCCAATGACGTGCAACAAACACGTTCCCTGTGTAAAGAGGCAAAAGGGATGAGGAGGACTGGAAAGCAGGACTCAATAATTCCAGCACCAACCCTACCACTGAGAGAAACTGAAAGTGACGTTTCACTTCCAGCAGTATTTGATCAAAATTCCCTGCTTCAAATACCTACTCCTTCACAGAGGAAGACTTGTATTTAGATTATGTGAGTTAGCCTTAGATTGAGAGAATGCCTTTATGGACGCTGTAATGCCTCCGAATAAAGATGATTATTTATTAATTGGTGTGAATAAGCCATATTTGATGCTGAAGGTGTCTCAAAAAACAATCAGCAATGTCCCTTGTACAGTTTCAAACTGTGTAGAAAATATGTCGAGAGCTTATTCCCAAATCTTGCAGTTTTGTAAAATCAAAGTTTTAACAGACTGAAGCTGATGAAATCTTGCATACATTCATGTGTTTGTGAGGACAGGCATAGCAAACTCGCCTTCCTTTGTAGGGTAAGAAGCTAGGTTGTCTCGTCTCTCTTTGATAACGTCATTTGTTTATCTTCTTGCGCGCTGCCTTGAAGAAAAGTTTCTCTCTCGCTTTTTTCCATATTTTTTTCTTTCTTTAAAAGCCAACCGGTTCCTGTCAAGCGGCACAATTCCATCTGTCATTCCACACATCTCATTAGATGATCAGTCAGTAATGCTTTGTAGCTGGGGTTAACGCTGGGACCCTGTCAAACGTATTCCATTGTCCTACGGGGTCCGTTACAGCTCATTTTAAAGCGTTGCATAACGTTTCCAATCTGGCTGCCCTTAGGAAAATTATAGCAAGAATGAATGACATTTTGTTTTAAGCTGTTGCTGTTTTGATGTGTTAAAGACTTTCTTTTGAAAACGCTCCTGTGTGCGGAGAGTACTTGTGAGCAGAATTTACTTCTTAACGTAGTCTTGGATTTAGTCAATATTTATGTAAATACAAAGATGTGCCTGTGGCTGACGGGCTCTGAAATATTTCTGAATTATTCCTGGGTAAACAAATGTTGTTGGATTTGTGCGCACTGTCAGAAATGGTCACGAACTTAGTCAACTGTTACGCAATACAAGGGGAAATATTTGTTTGTGGTTGGTGGTCTTTGGAATGTTTCGGAGTTATTCCTGAGTAAATGAATGTTGTTTAAAAAAGAATACACCCATACTTTTTCATTTAATATACATCAATGTCCGTCCCTGATCGTCCATCTTAGGTGTTTTGGTTTTACGGAAGGAAGAAATATCTTTCACGCTTTGGCACGTGCCGCCTTGGAGCCTTTCGCCGGAAGCTGCAGCCTTTCATTGCAAGCTGGTTCAGGTGCCATTTGTGGCGCACGTGACTGAGCAATTAGCAACCATTTCGCTGTCACCAGGAACTGTTGTTGAGTGGGGCTCTTTAGCAAGAAAAACTCTTACTCTTCGGACATTCGGACATGTACTGCGATTACAAAGCAATGCCTTTACAAAATGCGGTCAATACAACGCAATTTCCATTACAGCGCATGTCATTACAACGCATGCCATTACAACGCATATCCCTCACTGACCAGCACCTTCCCTGAGGTAAGCGCCCAGCTGTGTTAGAATAGTAATTTTCGTTGTAATGGAACATGCGTTGTAATGGTTTGCATTGTAAAGGCATGCGTTGTAATGGAAGTTGCATTGTAAAAACCGCGTTGTAAAGGTATGCGTTGTAATAGTTTGCGTTGTAACGTCATACATCCGTTACTACAGCATAGGTTGGGTAGTGGTGAAATATTTTATGTAGGGGTCAGGGCATTTAGGAAAATGCATTTCTTGGAGTGGTATGGCAGAGGGAGCAGTACGAGGGTATAGACAGAAGGGAGGTACAAATTCAAAGGAAAGAGAAGAGTTATTGTAATAAATATGGGATAAAGTAGGTTATAGAGTAGAGAGTGGTGTCTCCAACAAGTAGCTCGCGAGCTACCAGCAGCTCTCCAGCTACCTGTGAATAGCTCTCCTGTGTGCAGCCCAGACTACTAAATTAGAAGGTTTTGCTTAGTTGAAATTTGATTTGTATACCAAAATTAAAAAAGAAAGTATTCAAGATGAAAATGTGGGTATTTTCAGAGCTGATAAGCTGATGTTTGAAGGGAAAATGTTAAACTTTCAAAGTGAATTTAAAGCTAATATTTGAGTTGGAAAGATTTATTACTCATATTATTACTGTGATGCCAGGGGAATAGCAGCTATGGCTGTTTTGTATTACCCATGTAGATGCATTCCAAATTGATAGTGCTTTTTAGGTTCCACCTGCGCTTGCACTGTGCTTGTGAAATCCATTGTTTTAAAATATATCTTTTTAAAAATTTACAAATTCATCCAAATAACACAATACAAATATCCAATATTAAAACCATTCACGATAGCCCTATTGATCATATAAAGTCAGATAAAAAATAGGTTACATAACCTTGAATTAAACTAGAAATTAGAGATCAGATAGAGTAATCTTACACCAATAACTAAGTTGTCACCAAGTTGCCCGTAAAGCAGTAAAATATAAATTCAGGTAAAACTGAAAGTATTGCCAAAATTAAGGCAGTCAATGATGTTTTGACGTACTAAAGATTAAATGCAGCGTCGCCTGCCAGATCTAAAACAAGCTAAAGTCAAGTCAAAAGCTTTATTCGATAGCAAAGTATCTTAAAAGCATTAACATTCTTATTTCCATCCATAAACAGTATACAGGATAAAAGACGGCACATAAAAGCTTTAAAAGCCCATCAATTCTTGTGTTTCATGATAGCCCAGAGCTGGGAAGAGTGGACTGCAAGATGTAAGAGCACAGTACAATAAAAAGAATAACATTCTATTCCAGCTCTCATCATCTAAAGTGGCAGTGCAACTTATGCAAGTCATTTTGGTTAAAAAGTAACATAAAAACGTAAGATTCGTCAAAATGCCCCACACAAGATACAATATAAAGTGACAATGCAATTTAAAATATGCAAACAATTTTGGCTAAAACTAACCCAAAAATATGATAATTCATCATGAAACCCCACACAAAAATGTATGTCTTGTTATCCAGGCGCGGCCGAGGTACTTGGCCACGCCACAGGCAAAGAAGGTCCGTGCGTCTGATTTTAAAATGCGCAGAGCAGTACAATGTTCTTGAGTTCCCAATTGTCTGCAGATGGGTTTGAGCCATCTCGACCTAGCATTTTTATAAAAAGGGCAGGCGAACATAAAATGCGCTATACTCTCAGCCGGCGCCTTACAGCAGGGACACTCCTTTGGTGTTTGATGTGGCACACACCACTTTGCAGTAAACTCTCGAACTGGAAGTGATCCTATCCTGAACTGTATATAGAGTGTTCTGTCGCGCAGTGCCTGGGTAAAATCTAGGTAGGGTTCAAGTGAAATAACCTGCTTGTGGAAGTAAAATTCATCTGTAAGCCTACCTGCCCCAGCGTAATTAAGCTCTTGATCATTTATCCAAGCCCAATAGCGTCTTTTGAGCTCCGCCCTACAGGGCGGAATTTGTGAATCCCACAATTCCTTAAAGCCGAGCGCAGTAAGCATTTTCTTTAAGGTACGCACCCAGCGAATTTTTTGACAGCCATCTAGGGCCATCACTTCTGCCAGTGCTGAGGCGTAATTGGAAAGCTCAGGAGTCCGGCACAAACGGGCCCAGAATAATAGTGGCCGCAACCTGGCTACGTCTTTAAAAGAGCGTCTACCCATGTCGCTCATCAGAGGTTTCAATGGAACGTTAGAAGGGAGCGACACTAAGCCTCTTAGGAACTTATGTTCAGATCTACAAATACAATCTACATTCTCGAAGCCCCATAGCTCAGCACCGTAAAGGGCTGAGCTTACTGCTTTAGCTGCATAGATGGTGAGTGCAGGGGCTACTGGTCTACTCGCTGAGGAACGATGTTCTCTAATTAATACTCCTGTCGTGCGCTTGTGGTTTAAAAGCATTTTGTCAACATGGTTTCTCCACTGCATATTCTCAGCGAGCCGAATTCCTAAGTAGTCGAATGTTGTGACTCTTTCCAAACCGACTCCATCAAGGGTAAAATTGCTTCTGTATGGCCTGTAGGGGTTAAATACCATAAGCTTGGTCTTGGAGGTGTTAACAATAAGCCCCTGGATTCGCAGAAGAGGTGAAATCTGTCTAAGAGCTTTTGTAGCCCTGCTGGGGTCTTTGAGATGAGCAAAGTATCATCCGCAAAGAGGAGGGTGGGGACCCTGTCACCCAACAGAGCTGGGGCATCAGCAGGGCACTCTTGGAGGAAATCGACCACCCCATTCATATACAAGGAAAACAGGGTAGGCGCCAGAACACAGCCCTGGCGAACTCCTCTGTTAACCGGGATTTTGTCTGTTTTCTGGCCTTGCGACCCCCCCCCTCACTTGCGCGAAATTGCCCTTATGTAGACGGATCAACAGGTTCAGCAACAACGGGGGAATCCCCATTTTGCCCAGGATGTACCACAGCCGCTCGCGAGGGACCAGGTCAAAGGCAGTCTTTAAGTCAATAAATGCCATATAAAGACTGCCCTTGCCAATGAGGACCACTTTCCAGTAAATAAGGAGCAACCTAAATGCTTGGTCCACCGTCCCCGTGCAAGCCCTAAATCCCGCTTGATATTGGGAAAGAATATTTTCTTCGTCCACCTAGCAGTGAATTCTCTGTAATAACACCCTGCCAACTACTTTCTGCATAGCGTCAATCAAGCTGATTGGGCGGTATTTGGCAGGATCATCCCTGGGGCCTTTCTTGTAGATAGGTATCACCTCGGCCCCCTTCCATGACTCAGGTACTGAGCTGCCCTGTGCAAGGCAGTTAATTAGAAGCGTAATATAACTAGCCCAGTTATGGGGGTCAGCCCAAAAGAGATCTCCAGGGATGCCGTCAGGTCCCGGGGCTTTTGATGGAACAATTTTCTTAACAGCCGCCTCTACTTCATCTAATGTGAAGAGGTCGGTAGGGTCCATTATGGGATAGAAGCTTGTTTGATGGAGAGGCCCTGATTCGAGAGATGGATTGGACCCAGAGTAGAGATTTCGAAAATGACTATGCCAATCCTGACAGGCAATGTGGTTGGGGATAAGGTCAGGATTTTTATGACCGGACCACCTGACCATATTCCAGAAGAGTTTAGGATCTCTAGTTGTGCTTGCGTCTTTTAGATTCTGCCAGTGGGACTCATCCCACTCACGCTTCGCACGAGAGACAGCAGTTTTATAATTCTTTCTGGATTCTCTAATTAAAAGACAATTTTTGCTCCTTATTGCTAAGACTAGGGCCTTTTTCCCCCGTCTACAATCCCCGTTAAACCAAGTGTGGTGCTTTTTGTTACCTGCATTTAATTTGCCGGCTTTAAGAGTCATACTAAAGAAGAATCCTACCTGGGCTATCATTTTATCATATACTTCTGGGATCTTTGCCAGGCCATCTGTTTCGCCAAGAGCCTCTCTTAGTCGAAGAGTGTTTTCGCACAAGACATGTCTAATGGCTGCCATTTTGGATTCGTCTGTAGCAACTTTTGGCCATTTAAGAGACCTTCTGCAATTAGAGGGTATCAGTTCTTTGGTTATCATAAGAGACCCTGGGGTCTGGTTTACAGGGACCGGAGGAGCCCAAGGGATACCCATTATCAGGCTTAGTATGTTATGATCGCTATCCGATGAGGGGACTACTTCCATATCTATCAACAATCTCCAAATCCGCAAGTCTAATAATATATAATCGATTCGGGAGGGACAATTAACCCTATTAAACGTGTTAGCTCCTAAGGCGTCCGAACTAGATCTTCCATTTACAGCCCTAAGACCTGTCTCGACAGCCAATGCATTTATTTGAATTGCTATCTGGGTCCATTTCTTAATGGGAGGAATATTTAACAATGGAACACCCCATTTAGTATCTTCTTCCTCCGTCCCTAGCAAATCCTCAGCCCCTAATGGTTCGAAAGTACAGTTAAAGTCACCTGCAATCATGATGTGAGAGCTTGGAGGGCAATTAGATAGTTCTTGTTCTAAAGCCAAGACAATGTTTGACTGTCTGCCCCCTGATGTACCCCTTATGTAAACATTAAACAGCTCTAGGATTTGTCCGCACCTACTCCCCTTGATCGAGAGCCACATAATGTCAGGGCTATTACAATGATGTTCAGTAATTTGACAGTCCATGTCAATTTTGACCCAGACAGCAAGACCTCCAGAAGGGCGCCCCCTCCCCATGGTGGTAGCTGGTTTAAAGAAACAAGTGTAACCTGATTTATATTGTGGGCTTACACTCCATGTTTCTTGGAAGTGTAAGTGGAAGTTGAAAAACGCATATGTGATGTTCCTCTACCTGCTCATTCCAATCGGGAAGCTGCATTTTGCTACAAAGGCCTGCAATATTCCAAGAAAGAATTTTGATCTGTGTTCCCAGAGTTCTATCGCTCGGGGAAATTCGTTTTGTCAAGTGAGGTGAAACAAGAGATAAAGTACAATCATTAGTTGATACTACACTACCATAGGCCCCCAAACTACAGCCCCGGTCACCAACAATGCTAGTGGAGTTCGTCTGTATTAGCAAGCTATCTAAAGTTGTGTTTAGACAGTCAATGTTAGAGGAACAACTGACATAGTCAATCAACAGATTCAAGTGAAGACCCCCTAGGTGCAGATGTAAATTTCTTGCTATCGTGAGCCCTAGACACTGAAGATGACGGAAAATGTCTAACCTGGATGGATGATGAATCGGGAGAACAGGTCCTAAATTCCAATGCTAAGAGATTTTCCGCCAGGTCAGGATTAGTCAGGGTAAGTGCGATGCAGTCCAAAGGTTCATAATTGGACGAGCATCTTCTTGCCCCGACTATATCCTCTCTAATTATGGAGTGGCAACGCCTGACATGGCGTAGCCAATGTATGGACTTGTTTATCAAGGAATCATGGGTCTCGAAACTGCTTCGTAATCCAAGTTTAGGAAAGTTAACCATAAAAACTGTCCGGGCCTGTGCTGAGGGAAACATTGGTTGTGTGCTCTGTTGGAGAGAGGTGTTACTGGCCATAGATGAAGCCAGTAGAGTACCAGTTGGCTTTCCACAATGTGCAGTCATATTTGAGTAGAGTTGTTTTTGACTATTGTCGGGCTGAAGAGTTCCAGTGGGACCTGCCAATTTTGCCGGTGGAGCCATAGAGGCTCCCCTGAAGGGGGGGATAAAATCTTTGTCGGGAGAGACTCTGGGCACTACAACCGAGTGTGGATTAGATGGAACACACATAGATGGTGCATTAGGTGGGTTATTCGAAATTAAAAGTTTAACAGTAACTGTAAGCTCCCCAATGATCACTTTCAGAAGTCCAACCTCCTCCCTCAATGTATTAACGGTCTGAATAAGAGTCTGCAAAGGGGAGGAAGGGGAGGAAGGGATGACATCTAATTCTGACAGAGGCTTCGCTGTAGGTATAGTTAGAGATGAAGATTGTACGTCATCACAAGAATCAAAATCCTCAGCTAATGGTGCAAATCGGTTAATACATATAACTGTGGGCTCTATATGACATGTAGCGTCAAGGTTAAGAGCTGTGGACAGACAGGGGGCAGTATTAGTCGTCAAAAGCGAATCAGGAGCTAGATGTATAAGCTCCTGACTAGACACTATATCCTTGCGGCGGGGTTTCTGGAACATTGGAGGGACAATGGGTAGGCGCAAGGGAGTATGTTCACCTGCGAAAGCAGGGTCAGCGTGAGCAGGGGGGACTGTGGGGTCTGCTCCCAGTAACCCTTCACACTCTATGATAAGGTTATCGATCCTATCCATAACGTGATTATTAGCAGTGGATACAGTTTTATTTGCCTTTCTGGCCTTCTTCCCCTTACCTGCCCCAGTTATTAAACTGTTTAACCCCCCTGGCCCCCCTATGCCCTCCATGGATTTCCTTTTGCCCATTAAAATGCAAGAAATAGAAGATTTTTCCCTAGAGTGAACCTCTAAAAATTGTATTTAGCAATAAAAAATACAACAAAATTTAAAACATTAGTGCACTTATATTATAATTGAAACAACTCCGGGATTGTAACTAAAAATAAAAAAGGAAATCGTGAAAACATATTACATTAAAGTCATTAAGGTAATTGGTCACACAACAACACAATACCTTAAGGAAGTTCGTAATTTTTGTCCAGGGGGGGCCAATAGCCAGTGTAAAGAGGTATGGCCCTGCCCAGCCTCTTCCTGGCAATGACGGGCAAGGACGGGCCCGCCCTTGGCCCGGGCGCGTCCCGCGCCGCGGGATGCGAGCCGCGCTAAAGAGGGCTGCGCTGGCCCCTCCCTCTCAGCTGATTTGCAGGCGCCGAGAACAGGAGACACACGTTGCACTCTGGGATTAGAAGTCCCACCAGAGTGTGAAGATTGCCGTGATACGCTCGCGGTAGCCCAACAAGGATGCTAGCCAAGTTCAAAAAAGGCTCAGGGCTTTGGAAGTGTGCTGCCTCCGGCAGGAATAGCTGGTTAGTCCCCTAGGGAAGTCGAGTGTCCCCAAGCTAAAGTGTTAATAGTGCATTAGGTCCAATAAATTATATGAAAATATTAACATATAAATCATAATTAATATTTTTGTCCTATTGGCTTAAACCATTTTATCTTTTCTTTTCCCTTCTTTCCTACCATTCCTCCCTCCTTTTCTTAAAAAAAAAAAAAAGGAAGCAAGGTGTCAAAAGTGCAATAGTGCAATAAAGTGCTGTAAGGTAAGTGTCGAAAGTGCAATCAAAGTGCAAGCACGTATACAAATATGGCAACACATACGGCATTCATGAACCTTTCTGTATATTAGGACAAATTTTAAGCTCTAATTTAAATTACGAAATTTTTCAGTCGAAATGGGCCGCCCAGATTTTTTCAAACTTCTTAATCCCGCCAATTCGCAATGCATACAAGCGCTCACTGTTCCTAACCTGTTTCATTTTCCGAACCCAATCACATTTTGTTGGAACCAGGTCTGAACAACATCTCTGAAGCAAGAGTGACCTGGCGACCGCCATTGCAATATAAAGAAACTTAATTAAACTATCAGAAAGATGTAACAAAGGGTCATAGCCAAGGACTTTCAGCCAATTATTGGTGTCTAGTATGATAAAACATTCAGCTTCCAGATGGCGAAAAATCTCATTCCACAACCCCTGAATTAAAGGGCACTGTGATATGCGTCCAATTGGCTATCGGATGATTTAAGCAGCGAAAACACTGACCGGATTGGCTGGGGTAAACCTTGGATAAAAAATGTGGCATTCTATATAGAAGCCATTTATTGAAAAATAGCATCCAGCGCCAATTTGCTCCCCTTGGTGTTGTAAAGTTAAGTTTATTTAATTCAGGCCACATACTCGCAGTAACCTCCAAATCTTCATGTTTTTCCCATTTCGTTAATGGTTTCTCGGAGAGATCAGACCCCCTGATAGGGGCTAAGATTCTTTTCCACTCACCAGGTTTCCTAACTGTGATTTCTTCAAAAAGAACATATGACAGCTTTTTACGTTCATTAATCTGTATCAGATGCAGATTGTTAAGAAACCTGATCAGAATATTAAATGACCCAGCAAGAAGGAAATCATTCGGAATTAGCTTGTGTATTTCGGAAATATTCACCCACCTATCGAACCTATTAAAATCTGAGATTTTCCGAAAACCGGCCTTCGCCCATTTTTTACTAATTTCCGTTGATTCTCCAGCTCCAAATACTGAGGTGAGTTCGGATAGTGGAGTTGAAGAATTAATAACTGGAATTGTATATCGCCTATAAAAATCTTGACGTTTATAAAAGAACCACTGCATGCACTTATAACGCACTGATTTAGGGGATTTCGCAATTTTTTATGGACAGCGTATCTGTTGTTCTTTACAGATTAAATTCATAAAATAATTTACAAATAAACCTGAATTCAAAACTGACTTAAATCTAGGCAAATATTGTGCAAAATATGCCGAATAATAATCCCTGAGATTCGGGAGGGCTAACCCGCCATTCTCCACCTCCTCATATAAAGTACTTAGTGCAATTCGGGGAGTTTTCTTTCCCCAAAGAAAGGATGTAAACATGGACTCTAATTTGGCAAAAAAAGATGCTGTTAAAACACACGGAATTGCCGAGAATAAAAAATTAAATAGCGGGAGAACAGACATCTTAATCAGTGAAACCCTGTCAATAATAGTCAGCGGGAGCGAGTCCCACTGAAGCAATAACTCCTGTACTTTTGACACAAACGGGACAAAGTTCAAATCATACAAGTCAATGATTTGAGACGAGAAGAAAATCCCAAGATATCTTTTTGGTTTAGAATTTAGACAGGACAAAATATCAGGGTGTAACACCTCGGCTTTGAATCCGCACTGGATTATTTCCGTTTTCTTTTGTTAATTTTGTACCCCCAAGCAATTCATATCGCTTGAAAACCTCAAAAACTTTCGCTTGGACCCCCCTATCACCTTTGATTATGAGCATGATATCGTCCGCATATAATATTAGTTTCCCCATAGTAGGTAAAGGGGGGCGAATCTCTGCATTCTTTCAAATAGCGATAGCTAAAGGCTCAATAAAAAAAGCGAATAAAACGGGGGACAATGGACAGCCTTGTCTAGTCCCTCGTTTTACACTAATTTGTCCTGCCTCAGAGGCATTAACGATGATTTTGGCTTCTGCATTAAGATATATTCTCTGAATCAACCCCGTGATCTTAGGAGGTATACCAAAACTAAGAAGAATATGGAATAAAGTCTCCCAGACCACAAGGTCAAACGCCTTCTCGGTGTCTAACAGAAGGACCAAGGCTTGAATTTTCTTGGTCTCGAAATAATCTAGTGCTTCTGCAAGATAATGCGTATTAGTCACAAGCTGCCTCCCTGCTATACACCCATTTTGGTCGGGATGTATCAAAGTCTGGGCTATAGCATTAAATCTGTTGGCTAAAAGTTTGGTAATGATCTTGTAGTCAGAGTTTAAAAGTGTAATTGGGCGATATGAATTGGGGTCTTCGCAGTCTTTTCCCTTTTTTTAAAAACTGACTACGTTCCCTTTTTGAAATGAAGGCGGAATCGGACCTCCCTCTAAGATAGAATTAGCAACCATCAAAAAATATTCTAAAACAACATCTAAAAAAAGTTTTTAAAAACTCGGCTGGGAGACCATCCGGACCACAGGCTTTGCCGTTCGGAAGGTTTTTTATGATATCCCCCAGCTCTTCTCTGGAGAAAGGGTGCGTCATGCTGCTTTTATCGGCCTCAGAAAGTACCGGAATTTCCTGTTCCTGGAGAAACTTGTCCAGGGAAGCCTTATCAATGGATTGTTGTTGACCATAGATATTCTTATAATGTTGAAGCATAATGTCCCTTATAGTCACTGGATCTTCACTTTGGGAGTCAGTTACAGGACACCTCAGAGTACTAATCCGGTTACTTGCGGCCTGCTCTCTTTCCTGCCATGCAAGAAACTTCCCGGTAAAATTGCTCTCTTCATATACCTTTTGTCTATGGTTGCTATTGAATGTTTCACATTCTAGATAATAAGCTTCCGCGAGATCCCGTTTGGCTTGATCAAATTTTCTTTGATTAGGGGCCGAGGGATTACTGAGAAAAATGTCATAGCATCTCTGCACCTCCTGTTCTAAATTTTGCATTATTTCCTTCTTTTTTCTAAAACTCGCCCGGACTAATCGTGCAGCAACTCTGAGGAAAGACTTGGGTCCGCCCACAGAAAATTCTGAGATGGCAACTGCAGAGCTCCCCCAGATACATCACTCAGGGGGAGCCTCCGTCGATTTGGATGCGAGTATCAGTTCGGCTCCTGTTGTCTCTCCTGGGTCAGGTCTCTCAGCTGTGCAAAGCTTGGAAAGCTTGGAGGACCCAGATGTGATGGCCCCCGGGATCGACGCTGTCACTGGGAAGCCCAAGGAACTTAAAAAATACCCTCTATTTTCTAAAGCTAAGGCAGGCTCAATCTCAGGCATAGAGGGGGCTGAGAGTGCACCATTATTTGCTGAACCATCTGCAAACCCCTTAAAGGGGGCATCTCTCTGCAGCGACAGCGTTGTTATCTCACAACCTCAAGTACAATCATCCCCTGAACTGAGCTTTTTGGATCTACCCGCTCTCGAGAACGGGGGCAGGCTGTCTCTGATAACTTAACATCTTCTGCTGCTTCTGCCATAACATCTCTAGCGCAATCTAAGGCTGGGATTGAATCAATACAGGAACATTCTTCCCAGGATGATAGATCTCTCTGCAATGGGATGCTAAGAGCCTCCTTAACTTAATTCTGGATGAGATCAGAGAGCTTAAAGCTTCTCAGTCCACGGAAATTGCTGCCATCAATGCCCGTCTGTCTAAAATCGAAGAGAACATGGCTCGGGTTCCGGCACGACTTCATGAGGCAGAGACTAGAATCTCGCAGTTGGAGGACCAGGTCACTATCATGAATGACATGGTTGCGGCTTATCAGAGCCAAAAGTCTGTAATGGAGCTTAAATTGGAGGAACTGGAGAATCACTCTAGGCGCTCTAATCTTCGTTTTCTTGGTATTCCAGAAGGTCTTGAGGGGCAGCAGACACTACAATCGATTGATTTGTTCATAAAAAAAAATGTTCTCCCAGAGTTCAATGGAGATCTTACCATTGTGAGGGCCCACCGGGTGCCTGGGCATCTACCCCCTAACGCTAAATTCCCACGGACAATCCTTGTTAACTTTGGGGATTATAGGGTCAAGGAACAAATTCTATCTAAGGCCATAAGGCAGAGGCAGTTCACTTCCTCGGAGGTGCCAATATGTCGCATTTTTTCTGATATGTCGGCTTCCGCAGCCAAAAGGAGGAAAGAGTTTGTTAAAATGTTGCACTTATTTAAAGAACAAGGGGCGCAGGCAATGATTGCACAACAAAGCAAACTAAAAGTGCTTGTTAAAGGTAGATTCCATGTATTTTGCAATATCCCTGAAGCACAGGAACTACTGCAACAAATTTCTTTAAGTAAGTCCTAGATCTCTTAGCTGGGGGCCTTATAGTTGCTGTTTTACTCAGCTCTGCATTTGCTCCTTGGTCTGCTTTTTTGTCTGCTTCTTTTTCGAGTAAGGCTTTTCAATTTTTCTTTTCTCTCCTACATAGTATTGTGGGGATTATTCCCCCTTGTTTTTGTTTTTTTCTCTTCACGTCCTGGATTTGGGGGGGAGGGGTAGGTAGGCTGGCAGCACCTGGCACAAGGTCAAGGTGCCAGTTTTGGGGGGTTGGGTAAGCCTGTCAGGTGGGAGCAGGGATGGTGCACTGCTCACCGCAGCTTTTGGGGGCGGGGTGGGGTCCACGGGTGTGTAATGGGTGGCAAGAGGGAAGAAAGAGATCCATTTGTAAATTCTTGTTTCATCCAAATTTTACCAATAAATCTATATCCTGTTAAGGCAAGTGGGGGAGGAACAACAGATTCTGTGTCCCTCCAGCACACTTTAGCCCATCTTGTGTACCTTCTAGGATTTTACCGTGTAGTGTGCTAATGGTTAATAAGGAAATCCTTAAGGTGGTTTCTTTTAATGTAAACTGACTCAATAATAAAAAGAAAATGCGGGCTATTGAATCATGGATTAAGACATAAAACCCGGCCGTTATTTTAATTCAAGAATCTCATATAGCAGAAGGGAAGTTAGCAGATTTTTCAATGTTTAGGTCCTGGGCAACATACCAGGGGTTCTCCTCCTCCTCCGCATCATATCGTGGTATGGCGATTTTCTTGGGCAAAAAACTTCAAGCCAAGGTGGTTAACTTTGCAAGTGATCAGAGAGGAAGGTGGTGTTGGGTGACCTGCAATTTAGGTAATAGATTTTTAACCTTTGCTAGCATTTATGGCCCAGTGGAGGATAATCCGGTACCATATGAAGAGTTTTTTCAATCCCTAATACAAACGCCCGGGAAGTGATTATAGGGGAGATTTTAATTTTCTAGCAAATCCAAAAATTGATTCTTCAGCCCCTTCTAAAAAACAATTAAAACCTAAAACCAGCAGAATTATTCAAAATTGTAGGAAAACTCTGGACATAATCGACCCATGGCGGGCAGTATTCCAGACTAAGATTGCATATACCTGCTTTTCAGGTAGATTTCGTACCTCCTCATGCATTGATTTCTTTCTTATATCCAAGTCCTTGATTTTTAGTCAGTAGAAATTCCTTCCGAACGGATTTTCACATCATGCAATGCTTATTCTAGAGCTCGATTTAGGTAAGAGGCCGGCTTTCTCTAAGAGATGGACCTTAAATAGGCTACATCTCTCAGATGAAAATTGGGTTCTGCTCTGTAAAACAGATTTAAAGGACTTTCTCGCAAGAAATCACGGGACAGCTCCTCCCCACATTGTTTGTGACTCTCTAAAGGCTTACATTCGGGGTCTAGCTATTGGGAAGGATGCAGAAAGTTTTAAAATATATCTTAAAAGGGTCTTACATCCCGCCTTCACTTCGTATTGGTCCCAGTGGTTGTCACTTTACTTTTCCTCGTTTCTATTGGTTGTAGGCATTCTATTTCCAGTTCTTCCATGTGTGTTTCTCTTATCCAATCCAATCCAATCCAAACAGGCTTTATTCGACATGTAGTCATAAAAGCACATTACAAAAAAGTTTTAAATATATATACATAAAAATGTCGTACATAGATTACAAAGCAGTCATGTTGGTGGAAAATTAGTTAAAAACTTCACATCTACCAATGTTAAAACTTGTACAAAATTCTTGATCATAGGAACTCAATTCGGCCCACTTCATCTCTGATAATTAAGACCTAATCTAAGTAATACTAGATAAATTTAAGTAACAGGGAGACATATACAATGCTAGTTCAGTGTGCTAGCTAATCATAGTTCACAAAAACATTTCACACAGGGCCCGATTTTAGCCTTATTACCCACATCCACCCTAGGTATTTTGCAACTGCTATTGAAATTGTTGGTAAAGTCCTAGTGCGTATGATCCTCTCAGCTTCTACACTCCTTCTAGTACCTAGTAATTTGCATATGGGACTCAACCAGACCCGTCGAGGGGCTGCATAGGCAGGGCAGGCGAAAAGCATGTGTGCTACTGTTTCTTTGTGGACCGCACATGCAGGACACTTATTATCACTTGAGGGGGACCACCTAGAAGTAAAGGATCTTAGGGGCAGTGAACCTGCCCTCAACTGAAAATACAATTTCCTGTCCAGTGGTTTGGTAATGGTGTCCCAGTATGTCTCAAAACTTGGAATATATTTAGATTCCAAACAAATTCCAGTCAGAGTAGCTGAATCAATATCTCTCAAAGCATTATATGTAACCATCTCCCAATACTTTTCTTTTAAGATCTTTTTTGAGGGAAAGTGGGCCTCTGTTGGGTTCTCCCATAGTGCTTTCATGCCAATACCCACTAGCACATTTCTGACTCCCCGTAGCCAACCAATTGTGTGAAAGCTATCAGATTTTATTACATCTTGAAAGCCCGCTACATACGATGATAGTTCTGGTGTTGTCCACAACCTGCGCCAGTATAACACTGGACGCAGTTTGGCAACATCAGATATGGGTCTTCTGCCAAGATCATATCGTAACGGGTCTAATGGGGTACTTTGGGGGAGATTGATAATGCTACGCAGGAACTTGTTTTCTGAAGTACTTAAATTAGACATGTTCTCAAACCCCCATAGTTCTACACCGTAAAGGGGTGAACTGACAACTTTCATATCATACACTTGGAGCACAGGTCTGATTGGTTTTGTGAGTGACGTTTTATGCTCAATACTTAGCGCTCCCGAAAGTTGTCGGTGCTTTAATGTGGCCATGTCAATTTGATAGTTCCACTTTAAGTCACTCTATATTCACCCCCAAGTATGTAAACGCTCTAACTTGTTCTAGCGGTCGATTATTCATTAAAATATTACCTTTAAAAGTTCTGTGTGGGTTAAAAGCCATGAATATTGTTTTTGACACATTAACTTCAAGGCCTCGAGCAGAGCAAAAATCTTCAAAAATTAACAAAGCTCGCTGGAGGCCACTTGGAGTCTTTGAAATTATTAATGTGTCATCCGCGAACATTAAAATCGGAATTTTAACACCTGCTAGAGAGGGGGTGTCCGTGTTCACTGGCAACATACAGTCAACTATGTCATTAATATACAAAGAAAATAGCGTGGGTGCCATAGTACAACCTTGGCGCACCCCTCTTTCAACTGGAAACGGGCTGGTGACCATGCCCTGCGCGCCCCATCAAATTTTGGCATAATTGCCCTCGTGTAGCCTCATTATGAGTGTTAGTAGCTCTTTGGGGAGACCTAGGGGCATATTAGCAAGACCGGCGATAAAATTATCGCCGTTTTAGCGGCAGGAAACTGCCGCTAAAGCAGCGATAATGGGCTTGCTAATATGCGTTATGGAATTCAATAGAAGCCCAGGTTAGATGTCCTGCACATCTAACCTGGGCTTCTATTGGAATTCTATAACGCATATTATCAAGCCCATTATCGCCGTTTTAGCGTCAGTTTCCTGCCGCTAAAACGGCGATAATTTTATCGCCGGTCTTGCTAATATGCCCCCTTGTTCGTTCAGCGTCGCCCACAAACGGGAGCGGGGAACAAGGTCAAACGCTGATCTTAAATCGACAAAGGCAGCATACAAACTACCTTTACCCAGGATCACTATCTTCCAGTATAGAAGGATGAAACGGAACACCTGATCGATAGTACTAGTATACGCTCGAAAGCCTGCTTGCAAAGGGGACATTATGCTACTATCTTCGGTCCAAACTTGGATTTTATTCAGGATCAGCCTACCCACTATCTTTTGCATCGTGTCTATCAGGCTAATGGGTCTGTAATTCCCCGGAAGAGATTTGTCTCTTTTTTTGTATACGGGGATTATTTCTGCCCCTTTCCAGGAGTCCAGTATAGGGGCGCCCTGGGCCACTGCATTAGCCACCAACAGAATATATCTGCCCCATCTTTGTTTGTCATAGAGGAACACGTCAGCGGGAACACCATCTGGTCCCGGCGCTCTGCCTCCAACCACTGCTCCAAGAGCTAGTACAACATCATTAGAATTAAAAGCCTCATCTGCATAAAACACATAACTAGGGTCATCCCTAAATTTCTCGATTAAACTACAAGCATATTGCGGTTGGAAATGGTTGACCTAGTCTTCCTGCAAAACATGATTTTGTGGTTGTTCAGGTTGGCCCCCTCTGCCCCATTTTATAATGCTCCAGAATAATTTACTGTTGTTCTGCGAGCTGGCTTCTTTAAGGTCCTGCCATCTTTGCTCATCCCATGAGCGTTTAGCTTTATGTATGGATCTTTTATATTCTTGCCTAGCTATACATATAATATCCGGTTCACCACCCTTGATCGCATTCCCAAGAAAAATTCTTGCCTGTCTGCAATCTTTATTGTACCAGCGGCATGGTTTCAAATCTGCTTGTTTCTTTGGTCTGCAGCGTTTAACAAAGTGAGATCTCATACGTGTAAAGAATCTATCATGTGACTGTGTGAGAAGCTCCAATTTCCCATTAGAGGATAGAATATGCTCTAACTCTAATATAGTACTCTCAACATCTTTATTGATGCTGCCCAAGGACTCAGGGTTTTCAATTATACGTGACCATTTCAGCCGTCTCATATCGTTGGTAGGGACTACATCCTGAGAATGCAATTCAATCTCCCCACAATGTGGTACCTCAAGCTTCCACCATCCATGGGTTACACACAAGGGATAGTGATCACTTTCGGGACGGTCCCTTACCGCCATGTCATCAATTGTGTGCCAAAATTTCACACTCAAGAGGATATAATCTATCCTACTCTTACTGTACCCATTATTAAATGTGTTAGCCCCCAGCCTATCTTGGGGCATCCTGCCTTTTAGGGCCCTTAGCCCCTTTTCTAAACAAATAGAATTGATCTGAATGACCACCTCCGTCCATTTTTTTACTGGGTCAAGTTCTAGTATTGGAACTCCCCATTGGGCGTCTTCATCATCAGTGAGATGCCAATCTAGGGTGGCGAGCAGTTCAAAAGTTGTATTTAGATCACCGGCAATAATAACGTTGGTGTCCATTGAGTAAAGCTCGAGGAGATTGTCCAAAGCCGCTAAAACTTCGGACTTGCCCCCTCGGGTTCCCCTCACATAGACATTATAAATATCAACTTTCCCTAAGGGGCCTAGGTTTACCCTTAGCACCTGGATATCGTTGCTCCTGGATGGTAGTTCCTTAATGCTGACACCTAGTTCTTGTCGGATCCATATGGTTAGACCACCTGCCGGTCGACCTTTAGCTCCTTTAATCGCTGGGACATGAAAATGTAAAAAGCCAGCACAGAATTGCGGTGCCAGAAGCCATGTCTCTTGAAAAAGACAGACATCAAACCCATTGACAAAAGTAAGCCATTCAGGGGTTGTAAATTTTGAGCTCAAACCTGCAATATTCCATGACATTAATGAGCCCCTTGTGGAGGCATAGCAGGTATGCAGTGAGTCGTTTATGGGCCCCAGCGAGTTATTACTAGGCTGTTGCTGATACTCTGGACAGGGAGTATGCAAGGATCGCGTTTTGGTGGGTTTTACAAATCTATTTGTGCTATTAAGATTAGTAGGTAGGTGTCTATCCCTCGGGGCGACTAAATCATCGACCCTGGTGGTACATGGCCCTTGCTCGTGTTCTCCTGTCAGTCAGTCGATGCATTCTAACGTGGAGCTTCCCACCCTGTCAGCCACATGCTGCCCAGGGTGTTGGTTGGCCTGTCTGCCTGGCAGAAACCTCCTTAGCTGAATGGAAGAATAGGCAGGGGGGCATGTTCTAACCTCAAGGGCAAACAGGTTTTCAGCCAGCTCCTCCCTCTGAAGGGTCAATTCAATACAATCAAATGGTTCAGTGGTGGAGGTGAACCTGCGCGCCTTTATGATGTCTTCCCTGATCACAGATCGGCATCCCCTAACATGGCGTATCCAGTGGATTGCTTTGTTGGTCAAAGAATCTACACTTTCATAGCTTCTGTTTGGGGCTAGTTTAGGGACATTCGCCATGTATATTTTATTGTTATTGAGTGTTTTACCTACATTCAAGTCCCCCCTTCCTTCCCCATTATTATACCGTTGGTTTGCAGGTGGACAGGTATTCCTTCTCCTATTGGGTAGTGGGTACTCTCTCGATGCTTCAACAGTTAGGGGCCTATGACTGTTTGGTATAGCGGGTGATATTTCGTTTATAATAAAAGGTGGTGCTATGGGTTTTTTGTGTTTGGTCACCTCACTGTACAAAGCAGTAGCATTGTACAGCCCACCAGCATTTAGGGCACTTGTTAATTTTGCCTGGGCAGCGCTTTGAGTAGATGGAGCAGGGTTATTATCTCTCAGCATTGCGCTATCTTTGTTACGGGCCCCGCTGTCTGACATGAACCTAACAATGGAAGTTAGATTATCAATTAATAATCTCAGGGTTCCTAATTCATCCCGAAGTGAGTACATCACCTGAGCTAGGTCCTGGAGGGCTAATGTGTGATTTATAGCTGGCTTTACAATTATTTCTGATGGTAAATCAGGTAATTGTGTATTACTCTCCCCCTGAGTGTCTGACAGTAGAGCATACCTATTTGAGCAGGATATTGTGGGTTCATGAGTACGGGGGTGGCTACCGTCAGTTAGTGGGGGACTACCAGTGCTACCAGCCAAGACGATCGCCTTCGCTGGTTTCACTCCTTTCTCGCCCCCAGTGGCTTTCAAACCTTTCTTGTGCGTAAGGAACATAGCAGGAATAGCGGGACCCTTAAGCGGGCTTTCTCTCTCCATTTGGGCTGTGCTAGTGGGGGCCAGATCCCTATCTAAATGCAAACTTGGCTCAGATACTAAAATGTCCTCACATTCCTCAATTAGTGTATCTATTCAGTCAAGTACGCAATTACTGCCGGCATGCTTAGTTATCCTTCTAACCTTTTTCCCTTTGCGAGATCTGATAGCATTGCCCGCGTCTACCCCCCCTCCTCCACCTTCCATGCACTTTCTTTTTCCCATAGCAATATAAAACACCCTACTATATAAAAGGACTTCACAGATTTACTAAACTAGGTCACAGGCGAAGTCCAAGATTCCTCCACGTATGAATACGGGTATGGGGCAAGCAAACAGTACCTCTTGTGTTCGTGGTTAGCCCACGCCTTTCTCCAACTCCAATAATAGACGAAAGAGGGGTGGCCCTGCCCTGCCTCTTCCTGGCATTGACGGGCAAGGACGGGACCGCCCTTGGCCCGGGCTTCGCCCGGGCACGGCCCGCGCGCGTCCCGCACTGCGGGGGGAGAGGCAGCGCTTTAAGCGCGATGTCAGGTGCCTCCCCCTCACTAGCGGCAGCTGTGTGTGCGCGCACTGCACACTGGGACCTGTAGTCCCCCTGCCTGCTGGCTGGTGCTGCGGGGCGATGATGGATAGCGTCCAACGTTGTCCTGGGACTCCAGTCCCACCAGGATGAAGAAACAGGCAAGCAGAGCTCCCGTGGGCAATGCAAGCTGCAGGAGAGTAGAATTAAGCAGACATGACCCGCGGGGGGAGAGGCAGCGCTTTAAGCGCGATGTCAGGTGCCTCCCCCTCACTAGCGGCAGCTGTGTGTGCGCGCACTGCACACTGGGACCTGTAGTCCCCCTGCCTGCTGGCTGGTGCTGCAGGGCGATGATGGATAGCGTCCAACGTTGTCCTGGGACTCCAGTCCCACCAGGATGAAGAAACAGGCAAGGAGAGCTCCCGTGGGCAATGCAAGCTGCAGGAGAGTAGAATTAAGCAGACTGATGACTTATCTGTTTCCCATCAGCAAAGCACTGGGTTCATCCACTTTGGTGGAACTTCTTTTAAGCATCTCAAGCAACGATCGGGAAAACAAAATTAAACCTAGCAAGAGCTACACCCTTGCTCTAAAGTTACAGCGCTGCCCAAGTGTTGTGGGCTCAACGCACTGTTATTAGCTAGGTGGGGATCCTCCAATGTGCTTTTTATTCCTTCTCCTCTCTCCAGACGAATCATGCACTACCTAGTGTACCCCGGGGACAAGCAGGGACCCACTTGAGTACTTGTTTACTGAGCGACTCTGAGTTACAAGAACTTCGGGCCAGGTGAGTCTGTACAAGGGAGTTGGAGCCCAGGGCCGAGGCCAGCAATAATTTCTACGAATTGGACCCATGCTGGTGAGTAAGCTAACGTGGGCGGGCTTTGGCTTGTTATAATTCTTCTTATAGTGTATATGTAAAGTTTACACAATGCTAATCACCTCTTAAAATAAGCTAAAATGCTAGCATTTAGATGTATTGCTTAGTGGCTGAGTCGTTCAAATAGGTGACTCATATATATATGTCTTAGTGTTGTCTCTTTTACTTTCTAAATTAATTAACTGCAGCGAGCATTCTTCTCCTGAGTTAATTAAACTCACTAATCCCTCTTGTTGACATGCCATCAAGTTTTTGGCATAGATGGGCTACCCAAGTCTGGAACACAATGGGGCTGATTACGATGGAGGTGAACCCATCACTCACAGGCTGTTGGTGGTAGGTTCACTGCCATCGTGAGGCCATTTTCCGCCCACCATATTATTATGGCGGGCGGTACTGTGGCAGTCAGAAACTCCGACCGCCACTCATCCAACGGGCTCCTTGAGCCCGCCGGTGCTGCGGAGGCCCTCATAGTCCCAGAAATGGCAGCGGTGCCTACCAGGCACCGCTGTTGGGATTAAGATGGTCCATCCCCGCCAGCCTTTCCATAGCGGTTCACCCCCCATGGAAAGGCTGGCGGGGATAGACTTTGGGGTCCTGTTGCGGGGCCTCCTTTCCCCCGGGCACTTCGGTTTTGGGGTTGGGGGCACCTATGGTGCCCCCTACATTTCCCTGGACCATGTGGCAGGCACCGTAGTGCAGGGAAATGTAAAAAGTGCATTTATAACATTGCTGGGGGTGCTGCAGCCAGCAGCACTCGCCGCAATGTTATGTATGGCACTTGCGGCCGCCGTGGTGTCGGCTGCATCGTAATACCACCTGTGGGACCACCACCTTGTAGGCGGGTGGTCCCACTCCCTGAGTCGATGGCGGACAGACTGATGTCCGTCCGCCATCGTAATCAGCCCCAATGTTATAGGTTTCGCATGTCAGAGCAACTTGATTGGACTTTGTCAGGTGTGTGCCTCATGACCACATACACAAAGAGGAGAAAATCCACATTCGACTTGCCTTCGATGCGAATAGCTATTTACCTCAGAAAAAGGTGGCTTCGCTCAGCAAAGAGCCTCTTTTATTTTTAGTTTGCACGTATTCTGAATGCTGTACTTCGTGTAGCCACTTATTAAAAAGTATATTACTTAGTAACAAGTGCATATATGAAGACATTTTTCCAGCCACGTTCGGCATGTTCATGACCCTAACATTAGAAGCTTGGGATGATTTTCATTGAACATAAGTAGCTCTTATTACAGAAAAGGTTAGAGACCCCTAATATAGGCAATGGTAAAGGATAACGCTACTGGTAGATAAGAAAGGATATTGGTACAAGGGATATAGGTAGGTGTACTGGTAATTGGGTACAGGCATGGGTAGAGATGTCATGGTAAGTGTAGAGATAAAATGTATAGATAGGAGTAGAAATGAAGGGCAAGGCATGGTTAGAGAGGGGCACTGCGGTACAAGGGTAAGGGGTATGAGTAGATTAGAAATAGGAGGGTATGTGTAGAATAGTACAGATGGCCGTTTATGTACAAGGGCATTTGCAAGGGTAGAGAGACTAGGGTATGGGCAGCGGTAAGGGTACTTGAGGACAAGTAAGGGTAGAGTTAAAAATGCATTGGTAGGAGTAAGGGTAATATAGTATAGGCACAGGGTGAGATACTATGGTGTAGAGGTACCATATGTAGTTAGGGGCTTAGATAATATGGTAAAGGTTCTTGAGTCCTATTGATAGAAAGAAATATGATAGTATAGACAGAGCTGGATAACAAAGGGTATATGTAGAGGTTACGTGTTAGAATATATGGAATTGTAGAGGCACAGAGCTGGAGGTGGGGTAAAAATTAAATGGTATAGGCAGATGGGTATAGGCTGCGGTTTAGGTGCAAGCGTGTAGGCAAGGTTACAATAACTAGAGCATAGGCAGTGGCATAAATAAAGAGTACAGGTAGGGTAAAGATGTAAGGTATAGTCAGGAAAAGAGGACTGGGCTAAAGAAAAAAAACAAAGTGGAGGGAGAATGAAGGAGAACCAACTGTGGCATAGGAAGTATAATGAAGAGAGGAAAGACTGGGAGGGGAAGAAAGAGGGCAGGTAAAGCCTTAAAAGGGAAAGAAGGGGTCCATGAGAGCTGGAAAGAAACCGAGGGATGGGAATTTTTACGATATGAAAGACATTCAGCAAGATGGATTCTGCCTCTTGGGAATGTCATTCAATTGAAAATAATTGTGGAGAAAGGTTCTCTAGAACCAGTTTCCTCAAATGTATTTTTCTCCAGAATCACATACAACCAGCTCATAAATAACATTGTAAAGAGCGTGGGTGAATGGCTGCTGAATGAGGAAAGCACAGAGAGAAAGACAGAGAAAGAGAGATTGTGACAATTTTGAAAAATAGAGAGGGAAAAATAGAGTTAGCAGGACAGAGAAGGGTAAGAATGCAAAAGAAAGAGAAATGAAAAAGAAGGTAGACAGGCGAAAAGGAAGAAGAACGAATGGAAAGGAGTCTGAAAAAAAGGAAAGATACAGGAAAGGCAGGCATGGAAGCTGAAAAGAAGAGAGAAAGAAAAGGTGAAATGTGCAATGAGAATAAAGAAAAAGTAAAGGACGGATATTTGGAAGGTTGGAAGGATGAATAGATGGAAAAGTGAAAGGGTGGGTGGGAGAATGAAATGATGCATGATAAGAAGGGTGAAAGGGTGGGTGGATGGATGAATGGATGGGTGGTAGGGTGGATGGGTGAGATGGTGGATGAGTGAAACGATGGATGATGAAAGGGTGGATGGGTGGATAGGTGATGTATGGGAGAGAAAAGGAAGCTCTTCCAGGGAGAGTCCAGATTGCTCGCTTTTCTCACTCAATGCTTTTAGAAGTATAGTTCCAAGCTGGAGTATTTTAGTTTTCTAGCTACTCCCTTGGTTGGTGACACACGACTAACATAACATCACTTAGTCATTGATCTATTAAGGTGTTCTATTGACTAGGATCTGTCTTCTAATGGTCTCCAAAAAACATGCATTGTCCTTTTATCAGTTTGGGGGTGCCCTAACCTGTGGATTCGGGGCATAGAGGTATCACTGATAATTATTTAAGTGCTGCCTGCTTCAAAAGAGGTGTTGCTGCTCAAGTCAATTTCCCCATTTCATAGAACAAAGCATAGGAACTTCCAGCACTTTATAGAGAGAATTGCTTACATACACAGACTGAGGCTAAGAGACCAGTGGAGACCGAGCTGTTTTTGGCTACCCCTCTCTTTGAATACGTTTTAATTGAGATGTTACTGTGGGTGATAGAATATTCTGTTTATGGCAAAATAAAGATATGCCATCTTCTCTTAATGTGTCCTACTCACATGCAGCTCAGACAGCAGAAACACATTTCACTTTGATGGCTAAAAGTTTGCGCTGGATACACTTTGCAACCAATATAATGGTTTGCCACAATATTTTAGGTGAACATTTGCAGGGGCTGCTTTCTCGTGGCATTAAGAGTATCATTTCTCATAGCATTAAGGGCATGACTTCTAGGGGTTTATTTACAAGGTAATGGCGGAGCGTGGCAAATTTGGCAACGCCCTGCTCTGCCATTTCCAAAACGCAGGGATACGCCTTATTTACAACAATATGGTGCACCCCTGTGTTTTCCCAAGCGCTGGTGCTAAAAATAGCTGCCTAGCGCCAACACAGACACCCTTGCGCCATAGTGCAAAGGTGCCTGCAATGCAGGAATTATTGTTTATGTGCAGGAAGGTGTCCCTTTCTTCAGATAAACAATCAATAATGGTGATTTGTTTCTTCTATGTGTGCTGCAAATCATCATTATTTAATGATTGTTTGTGTGCAGGAAGGGACACCTTCCTGCACATAAACAATCATTAATGGCGTTTTACTCTTTCTATTTGTTCTGCACAAACAAGGAGAAATAAAATTATTTCTCCTCGTTGCGCTATTCTAACGCCTTCTATTGCACGGCATTAGTTTTTGGCATTGCCTCATATTTACAGGACCCTGTAAATCTGAGGCAACATCAAAAAGTGATAGGAGTTGCTGTAGAATGACCACAACAACACCCACTGCACTCCCCTTTCACGCAGATACCTGCGCGAAAGGGTACCATATTTACAAAGGGGCATTAAGCCACAAAAAGTGGCTTAACACCACTTTGTATATATGGTGCAGGGCATTGCGCCACAGGAACGTCGGTAAAAGTGGCGTTCTGATGGCGCAATCCCCTTGTAAATATGCCCCCTAGTCCCAAGAAACTGTCGGGCCGATTCACAGAACTAATCTGAGATAAAATCCTAAACTTACTACTTTTTGGTATTCACAGAAGGCATTTAGTAGTAGTAAAGTTAGGACTCCTAACTTTACTACTACTCAACTGAGATAAAATCCTAAACTTACTACTTTTGGTAGTCACAGAAGGCATTTAGTAGTAGTAACTTTACTACTACTAAATGCCTTCTGTGAATACCAAAAGTAGTAAGTTTAGGATTTTATCTCAGATTAGTTCTGTGAATCGGCCCCTGTGAAATTAATCCACGTTTTAGAGCTCATGGTGTGGTGTGGTAAAACAAAAACCACACATTACCTCTAATTCCAACCTACGAAACAGCATAGAAAGGTAAAATTGCAATAGGGCAACCCTTTCTCCCCAGGCGATGTTACGTCCTGATTACTCTTTGTTACTCGAAAGGAGGACCTAATGGATGTGCCTTTTTTAATGTAGGCTGTATGCTAGAATTAAGCTTCAAAAAGGAAAAAACCTGGGAGTGTAGAAGATATTCTTACACCCCGGGGCATTTACACACAAATACACAAACACTCGACGTGAATTACCCTGCTCCAGAATGATTGTTTAGAAAAGGTCGAGATTATGTAGTTTCACACTTGCCTATAACTGTGTCTACGGAAAACTACACCCAACAAAGCTACCTACATGTACCTTATGCTACAAATTGGGTAATATTCCGGAATATCGAGCCCAGAAATGTCATCCTACAAAACTTTTGTTGCCTAAATATCAAGAAGCCGAATATTTTTAAGATGACAATATACAAGTAAGTATAGGTGTACTCTTATGGCCACGTGCACGCACCTTGAAGATATTTTTGTTGTTAGGGTACATATATGTGGAGTTAAATATAGTAACCCTAATACTTTGTCATATATTGTCACCTTCATACTATTTAGATAGTATTGTAGGTTGATATGTCATCCACAGTAGTCCGGTAATGTACACCCGATGGTGAGAGTGACCAGTTTCACATCAGTGTCCCTCTTCTCAGAAGAGCTGTGGTAAAACTGGCCTATGTGGAGCACAGGCCGAGTAGCAAGTGGCTGTGTCCCAGCAAGGATACCATTGTGCTGATGCAAGTGAGGAACAAGGCTTCATTGGAAGGCCACATGGGTGGATGGAGCCCAGTAACTTGAAGCAACAAAACGATGGCCGGCTGCATATTTACACACTTACTGTTTGCTAATGAGTAGCAGTTTGAATGGTTGTTACAGAATCTGTGAGCACATGTCTCATTAACACACCATACCCTCTCCTGCAAGGTAATGTATGCACCAGGCACCATCATTATTATTTTTATTTATTTTTTGCAACCCACAAACAATGCCAGCAAAAATAAGACATACAATAAATGGATTATAGGTACTGTGATTATCCTTGACTTGCCCAAACCAACCCACGTTGCCCCCCACCTGAGAGACCTCAACAGGCTGCCCATCCAGAAGAGATGCCAGCTAAAGATCCTCACGCACATCTACAAAGCCCTCCACGACCTAGGACCTGCCTACATAAACCATCGGCGGAACTTCCACAAACCCTGTAGACCCCTGCGCTTCTCGTCACTCGCTCTCGCGCACACCCCCGCATCCTTTGCAGCCGCAGCGGTGGCTGCTCCTTCTACATGGCTGCCAACACCTGGAAAGACCTTCCATTCCAACTCCGTACATCCCCCTAGCTGGCAGACTTCAGACAGAGACTCAAGACCTAACTCTTCGACGGAGAATCAGTGCCCAGATACCACTAGGGATGACAGTGTTGCTCTTTACAAATGCTGTTTGATTGATTGATTGTACTGTGGTCACAGTATATGATTGAGTGTATAGTGTTAGTAACTATTATCTGCTTATTTACGCAATTATAGGTGACCTCTTAAGCACAATTTGCTATTGAGGGCACTTCAGGGCCTCAAGGTTACAGGAAGAAAGGGAGTAGGCTCGCAAACTTAGCCTGCCCTGTGAGGGGCAGTGCATTAGTAGAAGGCAGATCGGCTATTTGAAGCCACGAGTCTGCCTTTCAATATGTAGACAGCAATCCGGCCTGCATTTGAAACTGAGCAGAGAGATCCCCCAAAAGGTGGATGAGGTGAGTAACTTAACCTGCCAGGAGGGGATGCCTAGGGTTTGCTTGTACGCTCTTTCCTCCCTTCCAAGGGGTGCTCTATGGGGCTGCCATGAATGTTCAGTAACTCTATGTAGCACTCAGTCTGTTTACCTCTGAGCTCATGTCTATATTACAGCAAAGAGGAAAGGTGCTTTCTCATTTGCATGTGGCCACACCCCATGCAAATGAAGGCACGCCCCCTTTAGATTGTGTCAGTGCTGCATGTGCGCCAGGGTGATCTGTATTATAGAAAGGATTGCCTAAGCGTCTGCGGCTCCATCTATAATACCAAAGTGGCCCCGGGCTCAAAAAGCAGACACACTGCCCATTTTAGGCCCCAGGGCACTTTCCATAATATGGCCCTTGATGCTCCCACAATATCTGCACAGGTTTATTCAAAAGGGGTCATTGAGAGCTACCTTAGTCAGCATTCCAGTTCGAAATTGTTAGCCGAAGCCAGCTTAGGAAAGAGAGTGGTCTTCACCCCCCAGTAACCAATAGTTGTCCCGTAGTTTTCTCTGTCCAAGGCTCAGCAGCTGGTGTTCCAGTGGAAGTGCCTTGGCAGGTGCCATTGCCAGGGCCACTACAATTATGCGATTGTGCGGCCGCTGAGTTTTTCACATAATTATAGATTTGGCGTATTTGCCACATAATCCATCACTTGCTGCATAATCTGCAGATTTTAACAAAAACAATTGTTTCTACCTCAAACGGTTCAAAGGTTACTAAATATGCAGCGACACGTGTTGCCGTGCAGTGGAAGACCTTTGCAAAAGTTGACTGGTGTCCTTTCTGTTGCCTATTGCTATACTTGGGTGTTAAACTGATACCATTGAGGTGTAACCAATGCCCATATAGTGTTAACAAGTGTAACAAGCATTTGCAATGCAATAGGTCTCGCAATTGAAAGAGTTTGAGCTATTGGCATTGTAAATGACAATGCCTTTTATTTATGTGTTTAGAAAAACTTGCAAGCGATGCGTAAACATGCGCTTTGTACTTATAGTCCTTGCTTACAAGAAGCAAGGCTGGCAGTAAAAGAGGGCCAACGGGGTGTGCTCCAGACGCGGGATGAGGTGCACTGTCACAGTGGTTTGGGCGCTCTAGTAACGAAAGAGCTGTTGGCACTGCAGATAATGATTGAGATGCAGCAGTAGAGCTCTTTGTCAGTTCACTAATGATAGAGATGAACTAGCAGAGCTGTCTGTATGTGGCGTTTTTGGAATAAATTAATGTACTGCAGACAAGGGTTGAGATGAATCGGCAGAGCTGTGTGTGCTCTGAATTAGCCTGTACCTTCCATTCTAACTTGTCTGAACTCAATTACAAATAGCGTTGCACCTGCATGTGGTCTTGTTGGACCTGTTAACACACAGATAATTAACAGTGGTATAATATATAAGTATTTTAGGTTTCATCACTCAAGCATGAAGAGTTTGAAGATAGGCTAGTCTCCCACACTTGAGGGCTCGTGGAAAGCCCTGAGGAGTCACGTCTAGCGACAGCAGAGTGGACAGGTCAGCTCTAGAAAGTAAACAGGTGTTGCATGCTGGGATAGGCTGTGAAGAAGTACCAATGAACTGCAATCTCAGGCATGGATGTTTTTGTGTACACTCCTGTCATTATTGTGTGGTGAAGCAATAGCAGCAGGTGGGCAGCCTCACCAACCCCACCGCTTCATTAACGAAAGTGGTTCGTCTTCGCAATAGGTTTACTACAGAAAATGCTTTTTGGTGTCTTTGTTACTAGGCAAGTTCTATTCACGACAAACAGCCACTGAATTCCCGAGAGAAATGTGTCCCGACTCCTGACAGAAAGGTAGGGTACATTAGTGCCATGGTAAAGTGGAGTGGGGAGAGAAAAGGTCGGGCAGAGCAGCGAATGCTGTGGGAGGGAGGAGCAGTATATATTGAAGATGCGTTGCTGCCTTATTAAGGGAAAGGCCATACGGAAAGTAAAAGCGCGGTATGGGTCACATGATTTTTTCCCGGAGGGGGGCAGTTAAAGCGAGGCGAGGCACCCATACGAACGGTTTTACAAAAAAAACCATTAGTTTGTTAAAGTGAATACGGTGAGCCGCGTCTAAACAAAGAGGCATGGTCGCCATTAAAGTAAATGCTGGCAAGGGGCGGTTTTACAAGAAAAGCAATTGTTTGTTAAAGTGCATACGGCGAGCTGCGTCTAAAGAAAGGGGTGCGGCCACCATTAAAGTGAAAGCGCACCTTGGTGTGCTATAAAAAAACAAAAAAGAAGACTTTGTTTGTTACAGTAAATACGGCCAGCCGGTATAAAGAAAGGCGCACGGCCGCAAGGCTTACCTCACAGGTTAAAAAAAAAAAAAAACTGGAGAGAATGTCCTGCCTGCAATGACAGGCAGGAGAAGTCATTTAAGAAAATAGTACCCACAGACTGTTAATAAAACCTGCAGAGTAACATTACAAGTAAATGGGCCAGTCAAAAGTAGAAAAGGCGGTACTAAGGAGGGATTACTAAGCCTATTCACGAATCAAAAGCAACCATTTAGAAAGGACAGTAACAGGAGCCAATTGAAAAGATGGGCAGGAAAATGGGCAGAGCTTCAAGTCCATACCTGAATACAGCATGTCTCGATGAGACAGCGCAAGCGCTGCTTACGCAAGACCTAAAAAGGCACAAACCCAAAGCAAGCATTATGAATGCCCTACTATTGGGTTCAAAGACAGCTAATCCTTGTAAAACTTTGCAAACATGGACACTGTGATTGAAAATGGAGGACTGTAACTTTCACACAAAAAATAGATGTTTTTTATTGCTTTGATTATATTCAACAGTGTTTTTCTCTTTTGAATAAGAGAAAAAAACAACAGAAGCATAAAGAGGGCAATGATTTGAAGCTCATGCCCACAACCTGGGGGTATTCTAGAGGTATGTTAACCTAGGTATTATCACTGATACACAGGCTAAACAGCCCAGGGCCACCAGGGTTTCAGAGTGGACCGCAAAGGTTATTGGATCTTGGTAGCTGGGTACCATATGACATGCTAGCCAGACTCATATGGCAAGTCACAGGGACAAATGAGGAAACTGAGTAAAGCACTAAAAGGTTGTACAAAGAGGGGTATGTTGGCCAGGCTTAATCAACACCATCTCACAGCCCGGCTCTGTCACAGGCGAGCGAAGGGTATGAGGAGCTCAGCAGATGTTGATGAACAATGGTGTCTGACATGGTCGAAGTTTTGACACCTTGGCTCTTTTCAGGATGAAGGATACATCAGGGCGAAGCCATCTCCAGGCTCTCAGTAACAATGCAGGGCTCCTGTGCTGACTGGAAATGTCTATGTTGAGCAAGAGCAGCAGCAGCAGCAGGGCAGGCAAGACTTTAAGCAGAGTCTTGGCTTAGCCCCAGCAAGAAGAAGAGGGCAGCACACCCTCTCCACAATTTGATGCAGTTCAGTATAAAAAGCCTACACACAGGTCCAAGTCCAGCAAATGCTCAGAGAGCTGATGGGCAGCTCCAGGTATATTCACATAGGTGGGCAGGTGGTAGCATATAAATGCCCAATCACTGTCCAGTGCATTCCACAATTTCAAAAATCAAACCAATCAGGCCATGGTCATATTGCCCTCTGCAGAGAAGGGCCTGGAATAGCAGGGATATCTTCTCACATGCAGAGGCTCCAGGAGACCCCTTATGGGGCTTTGCTGGCAGAAAGCTATGTGTATTCCCTCCAGATATGTTTTAAATGGTTTTATGATATCTCTTGTAATGTTTTCGTACATGTGCACTTTGATGGTACTTGGTTACCGAATAAAGTTCGCATTACTACTACTACTATTCCCTCCAGACTACCTCAAAGAAAGAGCAGGGTCATAGAACACTAACTAACTCCTTCTGGAAGGCACCTGGAAATCATGAAACTGGCCAGATGCTGCTCAAGCCTGTAGCACAATAGACTCTTCCAATCTTGACAGTGGTGTAAATGCAAATTGTAGGTAGACCTATTTTATATGAAGTGGAATTGAAAAAAATACACTTTGCTACAAATGAATGAAGAACATACTCTCCTTTTCTTTATTACTGTGATTTTTAGAAATTTCCATATGACACAATATAGATCTCTGACAGTGTTCTTGTCTCGGATGCGCTCCCCCCAGGCAGAAACAGATCTTCACAAATAAAACATAACACTGCAAAGAATTTGCACAATGACTCAACAGAGAGTTACAGTGATGGCAGGGAATTTTTCTTTCAAAGGTGGATGAAATGTTCACTCGAAAAAGGCTTTAAAAGCTAGTTTGTGAACTTGACCATGTTGTTAGGTGTGATGTAAATAATAATACCAGCATTTGTAAAGCGCACAGCTACCTCCGGAGAGGTGTCCCAGCGCTGGGGGCCATCTGGAAGATTAAGCGAGCTATTGCCCAGAGTCACAAGGTGCTGGGCTAACCTGCCGCCAGCGACGGGGATCGAACCCTGAGACCCCGTATTCCGGAGTCAGCCGCCCTGGCTGCTGCACCACACCTCTTGCTTGAGGTTTGCACCATTCACGTCAAACAAATTGCATCACGTTGCAGTGGCGGTCCAGCCAGCTACACTGCAGCTGGTATGTCATGTTCTACAAATATCACATACATACATACATCATTTAAGGGGCTTTGGGTCAGTCTCCTTCTTTTGCTCTGGAACCTTGAGCAATTGGGTTGAGGCTGTATCAGTCCCTTCTTGGATCAGCCCATAGGAATAGTTTATTCGCACAATTTCTTCATTGGCTGTTTGGGTGTGTCCTTTCGCCACCATTGGAATACTTGAGGGAGTATTTTACATCTAAAATCAATTAGTAAAGTGCCTGGTAGCAATGGGGAAACAACAGTTTTGCTGAATTTTCTGTAGCATCTATTTTTTAGATGTCTTTGTCTTTACTCACTCCCCAGTGCTGCTGTTCAAACAAGCATTGCCAAATTGATTAGGTTTGTATGACTGCGGCCGAATCCAAATACCATACGAATCTCAAACCTATTGGCTTTGCCAATGCTTGTTTCTCATGATGTCTTCTAGGACAGAAGTCATGTTAAATTCCCCTCTAATATGCATCCCACTTCATGTTATGTGATATTCTGTGATGCTATTCTTGAGCCAAAGGTGGTGTGATATGACATCCTCAGTGTGTTAATGATTTTCAACCCTTAAAAATCCTACTTTTTTTTCGTCACAGAATATTGTCAAGTATGGGGCAGGGAAGATCAACCTCGGGAGTCGTGTTCCAAGAAAAACACCCCCATGTTGCTGTAGCTGCACAGTTTTGTCCCCTTGGCATATGCATGTTGTACACCAGGGGCTTCTCTTTGACAAACCGAGCTACAAAAATGAAAGTCAGCGTTGGCATCTGAAAAAAGATTCAGTCGCAGAGATTTAGAACAATTGCAATGATGTGAACATAAATTTGAGTTAGCAGTCAATGGAAAAAATAAAGAGAAAGGAATCATTCTGTCCTCCATGTTTGATTTACATTTCAGTAGATAAGGGTTTTGTTTGCTGTTTCAGACAAAAGCCCAATGACAGTTCACCAAATGTAGATCTTCAGACTATCTGGGCAACATTACCATGTTAAGTCTAATTACAGCACTCAGCAGAGTACGACCGCTTAACTTTTGTAGAGTCTGCTGGGAATAGCACCTCATGTGTGTAATAACCCTTGAACCATTGGAGCAAGTAGTCCTTTTTCTTTGTTTTTTCATTAGCCTCTAAATTATACAGCAGTTTATGGAAAGTGTGGCGAGTGCGGAAATTCACATTTATGTAGAAAATGTCACTGTGCACAATCACGTTTTCAAGTGCAGTTTTGCATCATAGGCCAGCCTGCCGATCACTGTGCCGTAAAAAAAGAATATCGCGTGATTATCACATTGAGGAAAAGGGAAGACCTATTCTTGTCATTTAAAATTGAACTCAGATTCCCAGCTGAAAAGATGTTTACCCCGGCATTTATCTTAAGGAAAACACAGCTTGATGTGAAAACATCAATATGTCAATTCCTGCTCCTACTCAGAGTTCTCATCTTTTGTATGAAGTCTAAGCACAGAATAATTGCTAAACAAATGTTCACAGAACATTTCCTCTTCAAAATCCTCTAGACGGGAGCAGGAGCGGCTGGTTGAAAAGGAGCTGCTTCCTCTTTTTGAATGGAGTAGGTCACACAACTTGAAATGCAAATAGTTGGGCTCTAACATCAGCCTGTAAGTTTTGTTTCTAAAAAATTAGGGGATGCCATGTGGGCGAGAATCAGGCCTCAAAGGAGGGGTTTGAGCTGCCTGCGGGACCGGGTTGATGACCAGTTGAAAACAGACTGCAGGAGAGATTCGAGGCGCCTCCAGGACTCAGGCCTTACTGCATTTGACTAGAGCGTGGAAGGGCGGAAGAGATAATAAGCATGCCACGCCCCCAACAAAGAAATGCGATCTCCGGGAATAGTTTAGAAAGATAAGGCATGCAAGCAGTGTGCATGTGGCTGCTCGTTCCCGAGGCAATACTCCTTGGGAGTTAACTTATAAGAAAAGGTGGGGCATGCACCAACCATTAGCCATTTGCAGGCTAGGATTTTGGAATGAATACACACCAGGGGGGCTAGAGGAGATTTAAGGACCTGCGTGGGCCACCTCCCCACTCGTAATATCAAAACACAAAAAAGACCACGGGTCCAGAAAGAGCGGTGTAAAGTGCAACAGGATCTATTCAACCATGTACCGGAGGGGGAATCCCTTTAAAGACGGTTCCCCTCACACACCAGAGGTGTCATGCTTCATCATAGGGCTGCCTCCTCGCGTGAAAGACCTAGTCTCTACGCGGGCTACAACCCCCTCGGTGCGAGGGAGGAGCACAGGGATGTTTTGGTATGGATGAGGCGGGTTGAACTAAAACCCTATGTAAGCTTGGTGTGCTTAGTGAGAAGTGTAGTGCTAAGGTGAACGTGATTAAAACTGGCTACAAGGTTAGCTATGTAACAACTTTAATTGGCTACCTTGTGACAGGATTAAAAACAAATAGCTGAGAACACAGCTGCCGTCATTAGAGGCTTCTCTGTTAGTGTATGACCAACATGTTTCGGCCTGGGGACCTGTTAGAGTGTCATGGCCTTCATCAGGGTCGAGTGTACAGCTACCGCAACTGAGTGAAATACAAGCACATGTAAAAATTAATGTGCAGTATTAACGGTGTGTTATACTGAACCAGTGGTCCTGCTGTTCAGTATGTTCACCGTGGAACCATCATTGGTTAGAGAATTCGCCACATCTGTCCTGGCATACTAGCCAAAGGGTACATGCGCCAAACCAACCGCTCATATGTAGCGTTGGAGCACACGGCAGACGTCCGCACCTCTGGTGTGTGAGGGGAACCGCCCTTAACCCCTTGACCGCGATCGGAATTCCGCTCGTATGCTGGACATTCCGATCGCGGGTGGGGTCGTGACGAGCTCAGCTCGTCATGCGCACAGCGCTACCGCGCAGCATGACGAGCTGAGCTCGTCATGAGCACGGAAAGGGTTAAAGGGATTCCCCCTCCGGTACATGGTTGAATAGATCCTGTTGCACTTTACACCGCTCTTAGGATTTTGGAATGACACAGAGATAAGCCAATCCAAACAGGTGGGATTGGTCAGACCACACAAAGTACACACAACAGATCACCTGACAGCGCAAGCGCCGTCTAGTTTCGACCTAAAAATGGCAAAATAATGAAGTACTACTAAAATAATATGTGCTGCGTTACGCCACATTATTTGCCTTTTCTTGCCACATAATTTATAATTTCAGTGGTCCTGGGCATTGCCCATGATAGTGAACCTCCACAATCCAAATTTGTGACTTTGCGGGCATTCACAAACAGTGGCTATGGCTTTTCCCACAATCATTCCTACTTAAAGTACTATATCAGTGACAAGAAAATTGGTCACAACAATTCTGTAGCAGCAAATAAATGGAAATAGTGCCAAGTTATATAAAAGCAAACTCTTGCTACTCTTTTAACACAGGCTGCAGAAATTTGTGTTTGCAGTGCCTGCAGGCTTATAACTCAATCAAAAATCCAACAATCACTTTGTGGGGAAACTGATGGATATTGATGCATGCTGATACTGGTGAGGTTGATAGAAGGTGAAGCACATCTCCTAATACAAAGCGCTGTTCCAATACTAATAGAAGCAGTAGGTATAAATGTCTCATTTATACCTACTGATCACCATTTATTTTTTGAACATCATAAACATACTTTGGTTTTTTTTTGTCACACACGAGACCAATGCAAAACAAATCCTCAATGTTCTTCCCTCCCACCTACATAAGTTAAGCTGTGACCACCAACTTTAGAGATTTCAAACATGCCTGAGGCAACTTTTTAAAAAATATATGTCTTTATTAGTTTTTCCATAGAACACTGTAATAGAGCATAAATGTAAACAATGCTACACCTTCATTCAAGAGCGATCAATGAGTATAGAAATGCAGGGTTAAGGTCACCCATGTGTGCAGTTATCTAGTACGACGTGACCTCCAACTGGTTTAGGCTCAACATAATCACTAGTGCAATATGACTATATGTTCAGTGGAGTATATACTGGAGGGTGAGAGGGGGAGGGAGGGAGGGAGAGGGAGGGAGAGAGAGAGAGAGAGAGAGAGAGAGAAAGAGAGAGAGTGTGTGTGTGTATATATATATACATATATATATATATTTTTTTTTTAAGGCACTGAGGTCACCGCTGCCGCACCACTCGTCTCGGGTGCCGTCCTCGCGGTGGTGAGCGCTATATATTACTCCACGATAGCACAATTCAGGCTACAAACGGACGCACTCTCGGATAGATTTTCTGCAGTTATTTTATTGTGCGGACCCCCCCCCGCACCGACAATCGGTGCGGGGGTCCGCACAATAAAATAACTGCAGAAAATCTATCCGAGAGTGCGTCCGTTTGTAGCCTGCATTGTGCTATCGTGGAGTAATATATATATATGTATATATATATATATATATATATATATTCACTGAAAAAACCATAGGTTTCAGGCACGTTATAGTTAGAAATTAGCATTTAAAAACCTTAGAAATTCACTGAAAAAACCATAGGTTTTAGGGACAGTTATAGTTAGTTGGACATTTCACTCGTACAAAACCCGTGAAATTCCCCGTTATAGTTAGTTCAGCTAACTATAACTCGCGCCCCCGCAATGCACTGCTGATGACGTCACATATTACATCACTCATGACATGGTCAGTGACATCACTGATGACATCACTGATGACATCTCAAATGACATCACTGATGACATCACTGATGACATCATCCAGTGACTGTGTGTTTCTGTAAAGTTTAAATATGTTTTATATATATAGTGAAAGGCGTATTGATGAATGAGTGGGTGTATAAGTGTCTGAATGGTTGATTTAGTAGGTGCGTGACTGACTCTATAAGTGAGTGATTAAACATATCTTTCTGAATGCATGGGTTAGTGAGTAAACTGTGTGAATGTCAGTATCTGTGTGTCTGTTGGTGTGTAAGCGACTGCATGGGTTTGCAAATAGCTACATGAGTGTCTATATGGCTTATTGATTTGTTGTCTGAGTATCTGTATGGGTGCCTGAGTGTTTGTGTGGGTGGGGTGTGTGTGACTCTGAGCATAGATGTGTGAGTGGGTGATTCACTGGGTGCATGGTTTCAAGAGTGCATCTGTGATGGACTGTATGGGTGGGTGAGTGTGTGTATGGGTGTGTTAGTGAGTGAATGTATATCTCAGTGGTACATGTGTGAGTAACTACATTTGTGAAAAGTAGTATATATGTGTATTGGAGTACATAATTGGCTACAAATGAGTGTGTTATTGTGAGAGTGGCTGTATGGATGAGTGTGTGCTTGTATCATTGATTGTATAAGAGCGTAAGAATGTGCTAGTATTTGTATGAGTAATAGAGCTGGTGTGTGTATAACTGTATATCTGAGTAAATGGCAGTGTGATTAATTATTTCCATGACTGACTAGGTGTGTGAGTACCTCTATGGATGAGTGGCGGTGTGTGAGTGTCTATATAGGTGTATGAGTGCATATGATAGTCCTGTACTGAGTGACCGTAAGTATGAGTGACTGTACGGGTGAGTGAGTGGATGTGTGTGTAGACCTAAGAATCAGTGAGTGTGTATGTAGTTATTGGTGTTGGAGTGTCTATGGTTTTGAGAATGGCAGTCTGTAATTTAGAGTGGGTGTATCAAAAGTTATATTAGGGTGTGAGAAGATGCATGAAATTATCACATGGATGATGTCATCAGTGATGTCATCAGTGATGTCATTTGAGATGTCATCAGTGATGTCATCAGTGATGTCACTGACCATGTCATGAGTGATGTAATATGTGACGTCATCAGCAGTGCATTGCGGGGCGCGAGTTATAGTTCGCTGAACTAACTATAACGGGGAATTTCACGGGTTTTGTACGAGTGAAATGTCCAACTAACTATAACTGTCCCTAAAACCTATGGTTTTTTCAGTGAATTTCTAAGGTTTTTTAAATGCTAATTTCTAACTATAACGTGCCTGAAACCTATGGTTTTTTCAGTGAATTTCAAAGGTTTTTTAAATGCTAATTTCTAACTATAACGTGTCTGAAACCTATGGTTTTTTCAGTGAATTTCAAAGGTTTTTTAAATGCTAATTTCTAACTATAACGTGTCTGAAACCTATGGTCTTTTTCAGTGAATTTCAAAGGTTTTTTAAATGCTAATTTAACTATAACGTGCCTGAAACCTATGGTTTTTTAAGTGAATTTCAAAGGTTTTTAAATGCTAGTTTCTAACTATGCCTACAGAGGTAGGACATGTGAAGAAAGAAGAAAAAACGCACAGAAAGAAGCAAAAGAAATGCAGAAAGAAGCAACAGAAGTCCACAAAGACGAAGAAAAGAGCAGGAAGAAGCAAGACATGTGCAGAAAGAACCAACAGAGGAGCAGAAAGAGGCCTTGTTGTAAAATCATCCTGTGCCCACAACTTTTTCAGATGGGTACTGGTGGTAACTGACTCGGACTAACCAGGCCTAGAGCCAGTGCTATGCTAAAAGACACTTAGAATACAGTGAAAACACCTACATACACTAGGGAACACTATGCGTTGGGGTACCCCTGTGACTCCTCTGTAAGGCCCTAGTACATAATAGGGAAGGGGGATTAAAACTTCCTCTTAAAACGCACCCCGGGGCGCGTTTGCACAGTGGTGAAGGGAGGGGGGCCTGAGGTGACATGTGTGCAAACAAGCCCTGTGGCCGTTTTAAGTTGGGAGATTAAGTCCCCTTGAATCCTGAGGGTCCATGGGGTCCAACTAGCCCACTAAGTACCTCCAGTACGCACCACAGAGCTGTGTTGCACAGAGGTGTAAAAAGGGGCGTGGCCTGGACCACCTCTCTACAACGCAGCCCTGTGGCGCTTACTGGAGGTACCTGGTGGGCTAGTTGGCCCCCAGGGACCCACAGGATTGAAGAGGAATTAATTCCCCAACTTAAAACGCGCCACAGGTCGTGTTTGCACACATGTCACCTCACGCCCCGCCCTCCCTTCACCACTGTGCAAACGCACTCCGTGGCGCGTTTTAAGTTGAGGATTAATTCCCTTGAATACTAAGGGTCCCTGGGGGCCAACTAGCCCACCAGGTACCTCCATTATGCGCCAGGGAGCTGCGTTGCAGAGAGGTGTTCAGAGGCCACGCCCCTTTTACACCTCTCTGCAACGCAGCTCTGTGGCGCTTACTGGAGGTACCTGGTGGGCTAGTTGGCCCCCAGGGACCCTCAGGATTGAAGAGGAATTAATTCCCCAACTTAAAACGCGCCACAGGCGCGTTTGCACACATGTCACCTCAGGCCCCGCCCCCTCCCTTCACCACTGTGCAAACGCGCCCCGTGGCGCATTTTAAGTTGGGGGATTAAGTCCCCTTGAATCCTGAGGGTCCCTGGGGTCCAACTAGCCCACCAGGTATCTCTAGTAAGCGCCACAGAGCTGCGTTGCAGAGAGCTGTAAAAAAGGGCGTGGCCTGGACCACCTCTCTCCAACGCAGCCCTGTGGCGCTTACTGGAGGTACCTGGTGGGCTAGTTGGCCCCCAGGGACCCCCAGTATTGAAGGGGAAATAATTCCCCATTGGAAAACATGCCACAGGGCGCGTTTGCAGTGTGTTGCTAGGTGGGGGCGGGGCCTCGGCACGATCTCCGTGTTTTTTTGTTTTTTTTAATTTAGAAGGGGGGCTGCATGGCCCCCCTTCATTTTACTTTTTCTGGGCCCTGGGGACCCCAACCCCCAGGGCCTTACCCCCATTTAAATAAAAAATTGAACGGGAAGGGGGCCCGCGTGGGCCCCCCTCCCGTGGCCAATTCCAGCCCCGGGGACCCCATCCCCCGGGGCATGGCCACATACATATTAATTTTTAATTATGGAGGGGGGCTGCGTGGCCCCCCTCCTGAGGCCTCTATTGGCCCCGGGGACCCCATCCCCCGGGGCCCGGCCTTTATTTATTTATTTTTATTTTTTCATTTTTGGGGGAGGGAGGCCGCGTGGCCCCCCTCCCGGGCCACTTCTAGCCCAGGGACCCCATCCCCCGGGGCTGGCCCTCTCCATTGGGGACCGTGGGGGGTCCCCAATGCCCCCACAGTCCCGCCGGCTCCCCGCGTCCTGCGGGAACCGGCATTGCTTTTCCACATGGGGAGCTGCTGACATGCAGCTCCCCGTGTGGAAAAGCAATCTGCTTTGCTTCATTGAAGCGAGAGCAGGTTTCCCTGCTCTCGCTTCAATGAAGCAAAGCAGTTTGCAATGACAGGGCGGGAGCCGCGAGGCTCCCGCCCTGTCATTGCAAACAGCAGTGTCCCAGGGGTGGGCACCCCGGGACACTGCAGGAGCTGGCCCTGGGGGGTGGCGGTCCCCAGGGCATGTGGGGGGGCTCAAGCCCCCCCACACAGGTATTTTTTTTTAAATGAAGCCCGGGGGTGGCGGTCCCCGGGGCTGCGGGGGGGCAGTGTGGGGGGGTCCCCAATGCCCCCACAGTCCCGCCGGCTCCCCGCATCCTGCGGGAGCCGGCATTGCTTTTCCACATGGGAGCTGCTGACATGCAGCTCCCCGTGTGGAAAAGCAATCTGCTTTGCTTCATTGAAGCGAGAGCAGGTTTCCTGCTCTCGCTTCAATGAAGCAGCAGCTTGCAATGACAGGGCGGGAGCTGCGAGGCTCCCGCCCTGTCATCAGAACAGCAGTGTCCCGGGGTGGGCACCCCGGACACTGCAGGAGCTGGCCCTGGGGGTGGCGGTCCCCAGGGCCATCAAGGGCTCCAGGAAGGGGCCACGCGGCCCCCTCCCATCGTGTGCACAGCCCCGGGAGGTGGTGGTCCTCGGTGCTCGGGGTCCGTAACGGACCCCCAAATTTACATTTTTAGTGCCCCGGGAGGTGGCGGTCCCGGGGCATGTGGGGGCTCAAGCCCCCCTCCCCACACAGGTATTTTTTTTTTTAAATGAAGCCCGGGGTGGCGGTCCCGGGGCTGCGGGGGCAGTGTGCCCCGCTATTATAATTAATGGAAGCCCCGGGGGTGGCGGTCCCCGGGGCTGCGGGGGGGATTGGGCCCCCCCCACACTTTTTTTTCACTGCCCCCGGGACTTGGCCCACCCGGGGGCAAATTAGTAACGAAGCGCGGGGAGCCCGCGCTTTGGTTTTTTTTGTTTTGCGGCCGGATCCGCGGATCCGGCGCACATTTTGCCGATTTTTTTTTAAAAAAAATGCTTTTTTGGGCCCTGAGCAGGCCTAGGGGGTCAGGGTGTTTCTACCCTGCCCCCTTTCCTATTTTTTCGCTACTGTTTTTCTCTTTTCTTGTGCCTCGGTTCTACCGAGGCACAAGATGGCTGCCAACACTTCCTGGTTTGGAGTGTTGACAGCCAATTAGCATGCAGCTCGTGGTCAGGAGGGTGCGCGGATCCTCCACGGCCATAGATATATATGTGTTTTTACTTTTGATTTTCTCAGCAACTACTGAACGGATTTACACCATTTAACAAAAAGTGAACCAAGAACTACGTCTTTGCCAAATTTGGTGTAATTCCGTTCAGCAGTTCGGGCTGTAGCCGTGTCTAAAGTTTCCTATGGAAAATTGCATGGGGAAAACACGTTTTAGGACCCCTCTTTTTTCTCGGCCCCCGCTTGCCGAATCACCAGGATAGGAGCGGACCGGAGCGCCCCACGAGTTTTGAAAATTTCGCGAAGATTCATCAACCGGCGCCAAAGTTATTGGAAATAGAATGTTGCGAATTTCCTATGGAAAATAGGTCCTAACTATAACTATCTACTGGCGACCGCCAGTAGATAATATATATATGTGTGTATATATATATATGTGTCTATATATATCGCAAATCCATGCATCCACTTACACACCAACAAACAGACGGATACGGACATTCACACAGTTTAGTCACTAACCCATGCATTCAGTAAGATATGTTTAATCACTCACTTGTAGAGTCAGTCACGCACGTACTAAATCATCCATTTAGACACTTATACACCCACTCATTCTGCAATACGCCTTTCCCTATATATATAAAACATATTTAAACTTTACAGAAACACACAGTCACTGGATGATGTCATCAGTGATGTCATTTGAGATGTCATCAGTGATGTCATCAGTGATGTCACTGACCATGTCATGAGTGATGTAATATGTGACGTCATCAGCAGTGCATTGCGGGGCGCGAGTTATAGTTAGCTGAACTAATTATAACGGGGAATTTCACGGGTTTTGTACGAGTGTAATGTCCAACTAACTATAACTGTCCATAAAACCTATGGTTTTTCAGTGAATTTCAAAGGTTTTTAAATGCTAATTTCTAACTATAACGTGCGTGAAACCTATGGTTTTTTCAGTGAATTTCAAAGGTTTTTAAATGCTAATTTCTAACTATAACGTGCGTGAAACCTATGGTTTTATCAGTGAATTTCAAAGGTTTTTTAAATGCTAATTTCTAACTATAACGTGCGTGAAACCTATGGTTTTTTCAGTGAATTTCAAAGGTTTTTTAAATGCTAATTTCTAACTATAACGTGTCTGAAACCTATGGTTTTTCAGTGAATTTCTAAGGTTTTTAAATGCAAATTTCTAACTATAACGTGCGTGAAACCTATGGTTTTTTCAGTGAATTTCAAAGGTTTTGTAAATGACAATTTTTATTTATTTTTTTATTTTTTATTTTTATTGAGTTTTTTACCCTTTTGATCGAGGCACTATACAAAGAAACAAGGTTATGATACATTCAGAGCAATTATACATATACAACAGTAAACAAAAGTGTCAGGCCCAGTGTGGGCTGGGTTTTTAAACAAAAATAATAATAATTCATTCAAATGGTACATTTTATATTATCGAAACCCCGGGTTCACGAGCATTCTAACAAAGCCCTTGACTAAGTTGAAATCAACAGAGATATGTATTTAGAGACAGCTAGTGCTGATACTACTTATAGAAAACTAACATTGCCTACCCTAACTTTGCTGTGTCCAATCCGATATTGGAGCCCAGATTTTATATCCCACAGCCCTTTTCCTTCTCCCTTTGGTCTTATAGATTGATAACTCTAGGTTATAGGTGGCTAATAATCTTGACCGCCAATTGATGAAGGTAGGTGGGTCAGGACTGATCCATTCATTAGTTATACATGCGCGGACCAGCGCCATAGCAATAAACAAAATAGCGGTTACTGATCTCGATCTTAAATTGCCCTCCCTGTCAAAACCCACACCGATAATTCTAAGTCCCCAGTAATTCTAATCGGAGCTCCAAGAATTACACCCAAAAATTCTCAATCTCTTGTAAAAAAGCCCCAGTTTTGGACAGAAGAAAAACATATGAATCGAATCTGCAGCCCGCAGCCCACACCTATTACATTTGTCCCCCATCGTAGCACCCCATTTAGCGATTTTGCCAGGAGTATAGTACAAGTCAAAAGGGACATATAGTGCTGACTTCTTAGTCTGCCGGTCATTAAAATCCGGTTCGCCAAGTCAAGAGATTTTTCTATATTTATACCAGCAACTCCCAGTTTATTCGCCCACTTTGAATTCCATGTATCAACATCATCCGAGAATGATTCCAATAGTTGTTGGTATAGCTGTCCTATTGAGGTTTTTTTCCTCACTTTTTCAATCAATGGGATTTTAACAAATTGTAGCTCTATTCCTGACCCCATCCTGCCCAAAAGCTACGTATCTGAAGGTATTTAAAAAATCTTGTTTACCTAGGCCGTTTTTCTCCTGCAGATCTAAAAAGGACAAAAGTTGACCTTTATCAAACAGATCGCCCACACACAATAGATCTTGCAGACCCCATCTGAATGTAATTTGATCACGAAATATTATAGGGAGCAAACCAGATGCGGAGAAGGGGGTGTAGGCATTCAGATTTGAAATATGTAGTTTACGCCTGATCTGTTTCCAGGTAAATGACAATTTTTAAATGTATAAATTGTTATATTTATTTTTTGTTACTGATTTACTACATTTTTTTAAACTATTTATTTTTAGATATTTTATTTTTTAAAATACATTGTAATTACATTATACATTACATTACAAAATATACTTTCTCACAATCAATTACTTTAGTTTAAATACTTTGCAAATAGGCAATAGACTTTTAAGTACAGTAGTTACAGTTGTTGCAATGGGCAACACAATTTCAAACACAATGCAACATTGAGCTCAATGGGAATTTCTAGTTAAATGCAATTAGTTACTTTATGGATTACTTTTCTAACCACAGGACTGGATCCTAGACTCAGTCCTGGGACATCTCCTGTAAACAGTTGAGTAAAAGCGTTTTGGTTACAGTAGTGATTTTTAAGGAACATTATTGTATTTTAAAAGTTGACACTTAGAAACTTTTTCACATAGAATCACCAATGTTATCCTATGGGAGGAAATTCACTTAGCAGGTAAGTAGTGTTATCGTTACTTTTTCTTACTCAGTGGTGGATCCTGGATCCAGCACTGGTGCATCTCCTGTAAATAGTTGAAAGAATGGGTTTAAGTCATACAGGCGATTCTTAAGGAATATTTGTAGTTTGTGAAAATCGACACTTTGAAACTTTTCTGCTGAAAACCAGACAATGGATTCCTATGGAAGGAAATACAAGTTACTGGTAAGTACTGTTAGAATTACTTTTCAGGGTCAGTGCTGGGCTAAAAGTTGCAGCACTGAGGTCTCTCCTGATAACAGGTGAGTAAATCGGAATTCGTAGTTCGGCTGATTTTAGATGAATATTTTAAAGTTCCAAAACTCCACACTTAGAAGAATTTCCAAGTGAAACCAGTTAATGTTAGCCTATGGAAGGAAATTCAAGTTACCGGTAAGTACGGTTAGAATTACTTTTCAGGATCAGTACTAGGCTCAAAGATGCAGCACTGAGGTCTCTCCTGATAACAGGTGAGTAAATCGGAATTCGTAGTTCGGCTGATTTTAGAGGATTATTTGCGCAATGGTGAAAGAAGGGGGTGGTGCCTGAGGTGACATGTCTGCAAACACGCCCTGTGGCGCGTTTTAAGTTGGGGGATTAAGTCCCCTTGAATCATGAGGGTCCCTGAGATCCAACTAGCCCACCCTGTACCTCCAGTATGCGCCAGGGAGCTGCGTTGCAGAGAGGTGTTCAGAGGCCACGCCCTTTTACACCTCTCTGCAACGCAGCTCTGTGCGCTTTCTGGAGCGTACCTGGTGGGCTAGTTGGCCCCAGGGACCCTCAGGATTGAAGGGATTTAATTCCCCATCTTAAAATGCACCACGGGGCCTGTTTGTACACATGTCACCTGGAGCCCCGCCCTCCCTTCACCACTGTGCAAACGCGCCCGTGGCGCGTTTTAAGTTGGGGGATTAAGTCCCCTTGAATCCTGAGGGTCCCTGAGTCGAACTAGCCCACCATGTACCTCCAAAAGCGCCACAGAGCTGCGTTGCAGAGAGGTGTATAAAGGGGCGTGGCCTCTGTACACCTCTCTGCAACACAGCCCCTGGCGCATACTGGAGGTTCCTGGTGGGCTAGTTAGCCTCAGGGACCCCCAGTATTCAAGGGGAATTACTCCCTTCTTAAAAGCGCCAGGGGCGCGTATGCACACTGCTGCAGGGAGTGGGGCGGGGCCTCCGGCACGATGCCGTTTTTTTTCCTTTTTTTTTTTTTATGGGAGGGGGCTACGTGGCCCCCTTCCCTCAGCCACTTTTGGCCCCGGGGACCCCATCCCCGGGGCCTGAGCATTTTTTTTGTTTTATTTTTTTAAAAAAATAAAAAAAATGGGAAGGGGGCCGCGTGGCCCCCTTCCTGGGCCTCTATTGGCCCCGGGACCCCATCCCCGGGGCATGCCCTCTTTTAAATTTTTACAAAAAATATTTGGAGGGGGCTGCGTGGCCCCCTCCTCAGGCCATTTAAGGCCCCGGGGACCCCATCTCCCGGGGCCGGCCTTGCCCTTTTTTTATTTATTTTTTAATTGGGTAGGGGGCTGTGTGGCCCCCTCCCGGGCCACTTATGGCCCCGGGGACCCCATCCCCCGGGGCCTGGCCTCTCGTTGGAGACTGTGGGGGTCCCCACTCCCCCACAGTCCCAGCCGGCTCCCCGCCTCCTGCGGGAGCCGGCATTGCTTTCCACATGGGGAGCATCTAACATGCTGCTCCCCGTGTGGAAAAGCAATTGAGTTTGCATTTTGAAAGAGAGAGCAGGTTTCCTGCTCTCTCTTTCAAAATGCAAACAAGTTTGCTATAACAGGACGGGAGCCGCGATGCTCCCGTCCTGTCATCAGCAAACTACAGTGTCCCGGGGTAGGCACCCGGGACACTGCAGGAGCCGGCCCTGGGGGGTGGTGGTCCCCAGGGCCATCAAGGGCTCCAGGAGGGGGCCGCGCGGCCCCCTCCCAACTTGTTCAAAGCCCCGGGGATGTGGTGGTCCCCGGGGCTCTGGGACCCCCATATTTAAATCTTTAGTGCCCCGGGGAGGTGGCGGTCCCCGGGGCGTGTGGGGGGCTGGAGCCCCCCCACACAGGTTAAAAAAAATAAAGAAGCCCCGGGGGGTGGCGGTCCCCGGGGCAGCGAAAGGGCAAAGTGCCCTCCCGCACCATTTTTTTAATAAAGCCCCGGGGGGTGGTGGTCCCCGGGGCTTGGGGGGCCTTAGAGGCCCCCCACATTACAACTAAATAGCCCCCGCATGCCCCCGGGACTTGGGCCACCCGGGGGCAAAATACCATTGAGGCGCGGGAGACCGCGCTTCGATTTTTTTTTTTTCCGGCAAGATCCGCGCACCCTGAGCGCATCCTGCCGATTTTTTTTTTTTTAAATGCTTTTTTCTGCCCAGGGGGTCCTTGTGGGACCCCCTGAGCAGGCCTAGGGGGTCAGGGTGTTTCTACCCTGCCCCCTTTGTGCGTTTTGCGCACTTGTTTTTGTGCCTCGGTTCTACCGAGGCACAAAATGGCTGCCAACACTCCCTGATTCGGAATGTTGACAGTCAGCTGACAGCCAATTAGCATGCAGCTCGTGATTGGGACGGTGCACGCAGGGTGCGCTGAGGGTACGCGGATCCGACGCAGCCATAGATATATATGTGATTTTACTTGTTAATTTCTCAGGAACTACTGAACGGATTTACACCATTTTAGCAAAAGGCACGATACTGAACCAAGGGCTACCTCTTTGCCAAATTTGGTGTAATACAGTTCGGGCTGTAGCTGCGACTAAAGGTTCCTATGGAAAAATGAATGGGGAAAACACGTTTTGGGACCCCCCTTTTTTCTCGGCCCCCGCTTGATGAATCACCCCGAGACTTTCAGGATAGGAGCGGACCGGAGCGCCCCAACAAGTTGGAGAATTTTGCGAAGATTCGTCAACCGGCGCCAACGTTATTTCAAATAGAATGTTGCGGATTTCCTATGGATAATAGGTCCTAACTATAACTATCTACTGGCGACCGCCAGTAGATAATATATGTATATATATATGGATGGATGATATGGATTTACTTACTGGCTCAGACCTAGATACTCTCTTGACTCTGCAGCTATTAGAGACCTCAGAATCAGACACTGACACCTTTACGCAGCCAGTTAATAATGATTTCCAAACAGCGGGGATAGCACAGATTGGCGGAAGAAGTGGTTTAAAGAGAAAATCACGGAAAATACCGCAAACAGCATTTGATGCAATTGATGTCTTCAGCGATGCTGTTGTTACTGATCTTAAGAAATTGAGAAATGAAAATCTACTTAAAAAGAATAAAGGTTACAACATCCCAATTGAGCAATGGCAAGCAATTCAATCATTAAAAAACGATGATTCTATTGTAATAAAACCTTCAGATAAGGGCGGCAACATTGTTGTCTTCTCTAAAGAACACTATGTTACAGAAGCCCTTAACCAGCTAAGAGACACAGATTGCTACCGACCAACCACTAGAACTGTTTATTCGAAATGTATAGAAACATTCCATCAATTATTGTTGACATGGCGAGGGAGGGCTTGATTGACACAGATGAATATAATTTTTTATTCTGTGAATATCCAGTAGTTCCTACATTCTATCACCTCCCAAAATCCATAAAACGCCAGTAGACCACCAGGGCGTCCAATTGTAGCATCTATTGGTAGCTTATTGGAAAACTGCTCTACTTATATAGATTCCTTTCTGGCACCATGGGTAAGGGATCTTAGCTCCTATATTAAAGATACTGGAGATTTTCTAAGAATAATTGAGGATGTTGTGTGGGAGGAGGACATGCTTCTCATTACGCTAGATATAACCAGCCTATACACCTGTATTAAACATAAAGATGGGATGGAGGCTGTAAGATGGTTTATAGAGAAGCGACCGCTCAAATATATCAGACACAATGAGATGCTGTTGGCCATGCTTGCCTTCTGCCTTGAGAATAATATTTTAATTTTTTCGGGGCAACTGTACAAGCAACATCAGGGGACTGCGATGGGCACGTGCTTCGCCCCCAGCTATGCGAATCTTTTGTTGGCTGGTGGGAGAAGCACGTGGCCTGGCGGACTCGCCGGAGCAGTGGCTGGATCATATTGTATTATGGGCCCGCTACATTGATGATCTTTTCATCATGTGGAAGGGCACACGTACAGCTGCGGAGGAATATGTGATCTTCCTTAATAATAATGATCTTAATTTGCAGTTTAGTGGCCAAATCAGTGATAGCAGTGTCTGTTATCTGGACGTAGAGGTTTATGCAGATAATGCTAAGATTGCAACCCGTCTATATAGGAAACCCACGGCTGGGAATGCTCTGCTTCATGCTAACAGCTTCCACCCTAAAGTATGATTAGAAACATTCCGTACGGAGAATTTCTCCGTCTTAAACGAAATTGTACGGCCCCTGGAGAATATGAAAAGGCCAGAGACCAGGCTCTCCAAAGATTTAAGCATAGGGGGTACTCCTCGGCGGTATTACAACAGGCATCCCAAAAAGCGGAGAAGGTAGAGAATTACAACTGCTAATACCTAAAGGGGCAAATCTGTGAATACATCTACTGTTACCCCGGTTAGAATGATCACACGCTACAATGTTAAATCTCCTAAAGTAGTACAAATTTTTAAGAAAAACTGGCATATTCTCAAAACAGATTCAATTTAAAAAAAGCTATTCCAGAATATCCTTTGATCACATACAGACGTTGCAAGTCAATAGGCGATCAACTAGTACATAGTCACTTCCAGCCATCAATACAGCCAAAAAATATGCTAAGAGGTTTCTTTCCATGCCTTAATTGTAAGGCATGTAAACAAAGCCATAAGGTTTTGGAATATGAAAGTTTGGAAAGTGGGGTGACCTGTAGAAAGGTTAGAAAGATCAATCGCCTACTGAATTGTAACTCAGAATTCACTGTTTATGTGTTAGAATGCCCCTGTCCGAAAAGGTATGTGGGCAGTACTATCCATCCAGCAAAGAACGGATTCTGGAACACATGCGTGCCATCACTAAAAAAGATCAGACATACTCGATGGCACGCCATTTTGAATCTATGCATAAAAGTGATCCCAAACTGCTCAAATTCTTCTGTATTGATCAGGTGGCCAAGAATGAAAGAGGTGGGGATAGAACAAGGGCACTGAGGGCCCTGGAATCTAAATATATAATAGATCTTCAAACCAGGGTTCCCTTAGGCCTTAACTTTGATGAGGAATTATGGTCACACCTTGATTAACTAGCCATTATTCTGATTGTATTCCCCTTCTGCACCATGACCATGTATTCCATTTTCTGAAAAGTACTGATACTGTGTTAAGAGTCTATCATGAGTGTTAATTCCCTCAAAATATACAAATGAATTGTTTTTAAGGTTCCCTCACGTTCATGGCTTTGTTTTTGGTTTGCCCATTCAGGGCACAATTTTGTACAGTTCACGGTGCTTCGAGTGGTCTTTTTTGAACAACCATGCGTTTTTCTTTTTTAAGTCAGAACACTATTACTTTTTAGAGGTATAAGGATGAATTGTCATCTAGGCGGGATATATGTATTTAACCACGCTACAATTCGCTACCTTTTTTAAGGTCTGACTTAGTAAACAAAGATGGGCGTAACATCTAGGAATTTTCCTAAGATTTTTGTATCTTTAGATTAATCCATCGTAAATGTACATATAAATGGTTATATAGGTTTAACTTTTGACCACATGTAAATAGTTGTACATAATGATATATGGTTTTGAAGCACTGATGAACTTGCATTGTTTTTACTAAATTTGGAACAAGTCTTAAGATGGCCGCCATGTATTGTGCATTATGCAGTAACTTTACGAGGCCCTCTTTTGTTTTGATGTTTATTTTTTTAACCTATTGAATCACGTTTTTCACTTTAAATATGTGTCATACACTTGGGGTCACTGACATCGAAGAAGGCAGATTGCCGAAACGCGTCTGTCAGTGCGGGGGTTTGTGCATTGAATAAATAATTTGCAACAAGGACCTGTGAGTGCTCCTCTACTTACGCCGCGGAAGCTGTTGTGCGTGTGGATTAATATATATATATATATGTATATATATATATATATATATATACACACACACACACACACACACACACACACACACACACACACACAGGGCTTTAAGTGGGCCGGTGCTGAGGATCGGCAGTTTTTTTCAGAGGGGGCCTTCGAAATGGGTCTCTATCGGGCTCTGTTTTGTACCCTGGCACAGGCGGTCCGTTTTTTCCGGACTGCAGTGAAAGCAGGCACATCGATGTGCACGTGCTCACACTGCTCACTTCTCACTAGTGAAGTTACGGCATGACGTCATGCCGGGTGAGCGTTGTAGGGGAAGGGAAATCCTTTAAAGAGAGTCATTTACTCTCTGGATTTCCCTTCTCTTTTTGAAACTCAGGAGCAGCAACATTGTTGTGGTGTCACCAGGGCTTTAAGTGGAAGCTTTTTCAATATTATATAATAGCCATAGTTGCTGCTTATTTAACTTATGCAACTAACAACCATTGACTAAGCCAATAGTCCTGATTTGTTGTAGATATGACGTTACTTGTTGTATCATATATCTGGATGCAATGACAGAAACAGCAAAATGCAAGTCGGGCGGCGCACTCTGCTAAGCACAGATTTTTAGCTTACGTGTTTTTAAGCCACGCCCTTAATTACATTGGCCACGCCCCTTTGAGAGCCCCCCCCACACAGTTTTTTCATCCCACTTAAAGTTCTGTATAGATGGGACAATCTGTCTCACTGTGCCATTACATGCTCGGTCGACCAGCTCACAGCTCAGCAGTCTTGCCAAATGCCCGGGCTGCACTCTTCTAGCTTTTGAGCCCAGGGGTGTTCTAATTAGTGAGGCTCCATGGTGCAGGCGGAGACAAGAATAATGCTTCATGCCTTGGGTCCCACTTTTCAAGCTCCAGCCTCTAAGGCAGCTCCCTACCGTCGTATTCAAAACCATCAGTCATAATGAACTAGTACCTGAAGGTCCGTGACCTGGAAACGGCCCAGTTTTGTGTTCGGAAACAAGGACGGGTGGAAAGAAGGGAAATTATTCCTCCAGCCAACAGTAACATTTGTTCTTTCATACGGCATCATTAAAAAAGTAAAACCAGCAGCAGGATGAAACCTAGGGCGTGCAATGATCCTTGGCAGTCAGAACAAGTTCGTGCTGCGGCAGTGTGCTTAATTGAGATAACAAATGCACTTGGCATATGGTCAAAAGCATAGAAAAAAGACTCGAGGGATGTGTGTAGATAGAGTGTGGGAGAGAAAGATACACAGTTCAACCCCAATGTGTTTAACTGAGTTATCTAGCTAGACACGGTGGAATTCTCTGTTTATCCGAGTGAAAATGTACATGTAGGCATTTTGCTGGTGTGCTGCCCATTAGTTTAATGTTAGATTTTACCATACCTCGGCATCAGGGAATATTGGCGGGAAACTGATAAGAGGCTGGAATGTTGAATGCAGTTTCTCCACTTATCAGCATCAGTCAGGAGGAACACCTGCACTGCAACAAAACTACATTGGGTGCTTTAACTTTAACACAAAGATACATGTACCAGTGGGTATGGGTAGTTGGCGCAGCCTAAATAAGTAGAGAGTTGTAGCTACATGTTTTCTGCTGTTTCTTATCTATGAACTCAGGCGAGGGTGGAAAAAGGTACAGAATTCTGCAAGTGCACCACCTCAGCACCAGCACAGCATCACCTCAACATCAGCAAAGCACCATTTTAGCATCAGCACAGCGCCACCTCTTCATCAGTGCACCACCACCAATGTAGCCCCATCTCAGCACCAGTACAGCACCAGAGCAACCCCACCACAGCAGCAATTTAGCACCGATGTAGCACCATTCAGCATCAACACAGCACCACCTCACCATCAGCGCAGCATCATCTCAGCACAGAACCAGCTTAGCATCACTCACCACCACCTGAGCACCAGCTCAACACCACCACAGCACCACTTCAGCATCAACACAGCACCACCCCCACATCAGTGCACCGCCACAAGTGCATCAACAATTCAGCACCACCACAGCATCAGCGCAGCACCACCTCCACACCAGTGCAGCACCAGTGCATCACCACCACAGCAGCAGCATAGCACCAATGCAGCACCTCTTCAGCATTAGCGCAGCACCACCTCAGCACCAGTGCAGCATCACCTCAGCACCAGCGCAGCACTAACCCAGCATCACTCAGCCCCACCTCAGCACAGCATCAGTGCAGCAACACTTCAGCATCAGCACAGCACCACCTCATTATCAGCACACCACCATCTCAATATCAGCACAGCACCACCTCCTCATCAGTGCACCATGCCCAGTGCAGCATCAACTCAGCATCTGCGCAGCTGTACCTCAGCACCAGCACAGCACCACCTCAGCACCAGTGCAGCACCACCTCAATATCAGCACAGCACCATCTCAGCATCAGCACAGCTCCACCTCCGCACCAGTGCACCACCTCCAGCGTAGGCCCACCTCAGCACCAGCGCAGCCCCACCACACCCCCAGCACAACCCCATCTCAGCAGCAATTCAGCATCAGCGCAGCACCACCTCAGCATCAGTGCAGCATCACCTCAGGTCAGCACCAACTCAGTATCACTCAGCATCACCTGAGCACCAGTGCAGCACCATCACCTCAACATGACTCAGCACCACCTCAGCATGACTCAGCACCACCTCAGCATCACTCAGCACCACCTCAGTATCACTCAGCCTCACCGGAGCACCACCACAGCACCAACGCAGCAACAGTACAGCACCATCTCAGCACAGCACCACCTCCTCATCAGTGCACCACCACCAGTGCAGCAGCCACTCAGCATCAGAGCAGCACCAGTACAGCATCACCTCAACACCAGTGCACCACCTCAACATCAGCACAGCACCACTTCTGCATCATTGCAGCACATCCTCATCACCATGCAGCATCACCTCAGCACAGCACCAACTCAGCATCACTCAGCACCACATCAGCACCAGTGCAACACCACCACCTCAGCATGACTCAGCACCACAGCAGCACTCAGCACCACCTCAGCAGCACTCAGCACCACCTCAGTATCATTAAGCGTCACCTGAGCATCACCTCCGCACCAACACCCCCCCACCTCTGCAGCACCTCAGCATCACTCAGCACCACCTCAGTCTGCCCACGGAATCTAGCATCTGTTGATTCTCCCCTAGTGTCCGTCCCCTGCTCATGTTGTAATTCAGGTAATAATGCCCAACCTCTATCCTCCCATTGTTTATGTCTCCCCCATAACAAAAAAAGCTATAACAAACAAGCATTAGAACAGGCAGGAAGAAGTTGTCAGCACTGCAAGGACAAAACAACAAGAAGATATTTTTTATGTACATTCTTTTTTTAATAGGGTTATTCAGTTGTACATAATGTCTTCTTGGTTACATATAAGGTTACACAAATGCTTGTAACACTTTTTTATTATAACTTTTCAACATGCTGCACAGCAGCCACAATGCTCTACAACATAGCTTAAAGACATTGGCAAAGCCAATAGCTCTGGCTAAACACTTATAAGGTCCCAAAGGCGAGATTTATTGGCTATGCCAATGCTTGTTAATACCTATGAGCCACCCCTAAGTTTGGTCTTAACAGCTTAAGTGGCAGGGTTCATGGTATTTAAAAAGTTAAACATATGTGCTAAAGTTTTACATGTCCTGGCAGTGAAACAGTCTCAAAGTTGCTTTTCACTGTAGCAAGGAAAACTCTCCCATAGACAAATTCTAGGTCACCTTATTGCACTTAATAATTGATAGCTTCGATTGGGGAGCAGACAGAGAAATACCACTTCCACTCATTTGAATTGCAGCCTAAAATCCTCTTTAATGGTGAAGTTTGATTTTAAGTTCCATACTGAAAATGCCACTTTTAGAAAGTTAACACAAACATACAACACCAAATTGACTGCACCTTTTCAACCTCAGTTCATTCATGACCACTATATTCAATAAAAGTGATCACCATTTATTTTTTGAACATCATAAAAATACTTTGTTTTTTTTTGTCACACACAAAAGACCAATGCAAAACAAATCCTCAATGTTCTTCCCTCCCACCTACATAAGTTAATACACAACAGTGGATACAAACAAGAAATACACAAACAAATAAACAAAAACACTGATTATGTACAATAATTGTATTGTATTGTTTTGTAATTGCATTTGTATAGCGCTTACTACCCCTGACGAGGCGTCGAAGCTCTTTATCGGTGAGTAGCACGCTACTCCGGGACCCATAGAGGATTAGTGTTGAATTAGTATAGTGAAACATGCAAGTAAATTTTAAGTGGTGGATCAATCAATCAATCAATCATGTCACTTATAAAGCGCATTACATACCCGCGAGGGTCTCAAGGCGCTGGGGGAAGAGGGGGGTGGTGCTGCTACTGATCGAAGAGCCAGGTCTTGAGGAGTCTTCTGAAGGCCAGTAGGTCTTGGGTCTGTCGGAGGTTGGTGGGGAGGGTGTTCCAGGTCTTGGCGGCGAGGTGGGAGAAGGATCTGCCGCCGGCGGTCGTTTTCCGGATGCGGGGGACTGTGGCGAGGGCGAGGCTGGTCGAGCGGAGCTGGCGGGTGGGGGTGTAGAAGCTGAGTCGTCTGTTGAGGTAGGCTGGTCCGGAGTTGTGGAGTGCTTTGTGTGCGTGGGTGAGGAGCTTGAAGGTTATCCTCTTGTTGACAGGGAGCCAGTGCAGGTCTCTCAGGTGGGGTGTGATGTGGCTGCGTCGGGGGATGTCGAGGATAAGACGTGCAGAGGCGTTCTGGATGCGTTGCAGCCGTCTCAGGAGCTTAGCCGTCGTTCCTGCGTAGAGGGCGTTTCCGTAGTCCAGCCTGCTGGTGACGAGGGCCTGGGTGACTGTTTTTCTTGTTTCGGTGGGGATCCACTTGAAGATCCTGCGGAGCATTCGGAGGATGTTGAAGCAGGATGAGGAAACAGCGTTGACCTGCTTAGTCATGGAGAGGGTGGGGTCGAGGATGACCCCTAGGTTGCGTACGTGGTCGGTGGGTGGCGGGGCTGTTCCCAGTGATGTTGGCCACCAGGAGTCGTCCCAGGCTGAAGGGTTGGAACCAAGGATGAGGACCTCCGTCTTGTCCGAGTTCAGCTTCAGGCGGCTGGTCCTCATCCATTCGGCGACGGCCTTCATTCCTTCGTGGAGGTGGGCTTTGGCGGTGTGAGGGTCTTTGGTGAGGAGAGGATCAGCTGGGTGTCGTCGGCGTAGGAGATGATGTTGAGGTTGTGCTGTCGGGCGACGTGGGCGAGGGGTGCCATGTAGATGTTGAACAGCGTTGGGCTGAGGGAGGAGCCTTGGGGTACGCCGCAGATGATCTTGGTGGCCTTGGATCGGAAGGGGCGAGGCGGACGCTTTGTGTTCTGCCGGAAAGGAAGGATGTGGTCCAGTCCAGGGCCTTCTCTTGGATCCCGGCGTCGTGAAGGCGTGTTCGTAGTGTGTGGTGGCAGACCGTGTCGAAGGCGGCTGATAGGTCCAGGAGGATGAGGGCTGCTGTTTCTCCGTTGTCTAGCAGGGTCCTGATGTCATCGGTGGCGGCGATGAGGGCGGTTTCGGTGCTGTGGTTGCTGCGGAAGCCGGACTGGGAAGGGTCCAGGATGTTGTTCTCCTCGAGGTAGCGGGTCAGTTGTTTGTTGACGATTTTCTCGGTGACCTTCGCGGGGAACGGGAGCAGAGAGATGGGTCGGAAGTTCTTGAGGTCCTTGGGGTCTGCCTTGGGTTTCTTGAGTAAGGCGGTGATCTTGGCGTGCTTCCAGCTTTCCGGGAAGGTTGCTGTCTCGAAGGAGATGTTGATTATTTTCCGGAGATGGGGCGCGATGGCTGTACTGGCTTTGTTGAAGATGTGGTGAGGGCACGGGTCTAGCGGTGAACCGGAGTGGATGGTGTTCATGATCTCGCTGGTGTCCTCGTCGTTGATGTTGGTCCAGGAGAGCAGGCGGTTGGTGGTTGTGGGGGCAGTGGTCTCGGTGGTTGCCGGGGCAGTCGTGGTGTTGAAGCTGTCGTGGATGTCGGCGATTTTGCGGTGGAAGGAGGTGGCCAGTGAGTCGCACAGGTCTTGCGACGGCTGGATGTCGTTGGTGTTGGAGCTGGGGTTGGAGAGTTACTTCACGATGTTGAAGAGCTCTTTGCTGTTGTGTGCATTGTTGTCTAGGTGGTCTTTGAGTGAGGCCCTTTTGGCGGATCTGATGAGGTGATGGTGATTGCGGGTGGCGCTCTTGTGGGCGGCGTAGCTGTCCGCTGTCCGTTCGTGGAGCCAGATCTTCTCCAGTTTTCGGCATGTTCGTTTGGAGGCCTGGAGGTCTTCGGTGAACCAGGTGGCTTTCTTGCTGGTGTGGCTGTTGGGCGGATTCTTGAGCGGGGCGAGGGTGTTGGCGCAGTCATCGATCCACTGTCTGAGGTTGCGGGCGGCGGTGTCGGGGTCGGAGGGTTCGGCGGGTGGGCTCAGGGCGAGGGTTGTGGTTAGCTGGTCTTCCGTGACTCTGCTCCAGCAGCGGCGAGGCATTTGTTCGGTGCGGTGGTGCGTGGTGGGCTTCCTGTAGGTGAAGTGGATGCAGTGGTGGTCAGTCCAGTGGGGTTCGGAGGTGTGGTTGAAGGAGACGTGTGGGCTTGCGGAAAAGATGGAGTCTAGCGTGTGGCCGGCGGCGTGGGTGGGTGTAGTCACGAGCTGTCTGAGTCCGAGGGTGGCGAGGTTGTCGATCAGGGTGGTGGAGTTGGTGTCCTTGTTGTTCTCGAGGTGGAATTTCAGGTCCCCGAGGAGGATGTAGTCCGTGGAGGCGATGGCGTGTGTGCTGACGAAGTCAGCGATGGAATCGCTGAACTGTGGTCGGGGTCCGGGGGTCTGTAGATGAGGGTTCCTCTGAGGGTGGTGTTGGGATCGGTGTGGATCTGGAAGTGCATGTGTTCGGCGGTGCTGAGGGTGTCGTCGGTGTTGGTTGAGACTCCGAGGGTGTTCCTGTGGACGATGGCGATGCCTCCTCCGACTCCGTTGGTGCGGTCCCTGCGGGTGATCTTGTATCCGTCCGGGATGGCAATGGCGATGTCGGGGGCTGAAGCGGGATTCAGCCAGGTCTCCGTCAGGAATGCGACGTCTGGGGAGGTTGAGTCGAGAAGGTCCCAGAGTTCGATGGCGTGTTTGCGGGCGGAGCGGGTGTTGAGGAGGATGCATCTGAGGTAGTTGGGTTCTTTCCTGGGCGGTGGTTTGGCGGGGCGGGTGCTGGCGAAGCTGCAGTTCCGGCAGGTGAAGGAGCCCTTGGGTGCGCTCGGGTGGCCTGGTAGCAGGCGTGATCTTTTCCGGGGTTGAGTGCGTGGAGGGTGCTGGCGTCGTATCGGCGTCTGTTGATGTGGCGGGCGCGGGGATGCCCGGACCAGGGGGTCTGGCGCTGGGCGCGGCCACGGCGCGGTCGGGCGCAGACGGGCTTGCCTTAGGCGCGCCTTCGGCGCGCCAGCGCGCGGCCGCACAGCGGCCGCCATAAATGGGGAGGTGGGAGGGAGGAGCAGGGAATGGGGCAGCGAATGGGCAGTGAGGGGCGGGGCCGCAGGGCGCAGCGGCGGGAAACAGGCACAGAAAGGAAAAAACGATCACAATCAGGGGCAGCAAGGGGGCACAGAAAGGAAAAAACTAGCACAATCAGGGGCAGCAAGGGGGCACAGAAAGGAAAAACGATCACAATCAGGGGCAGCAAGGGGGCACAGAAAGGAAAAACGATCACAATCAGGGGCAGCAAGGGGGCACAGAAAGGAAAAACGAGCATAATCAGGGGCAGCAAGGGGGCACAGAAAGGAAAAAACGAGCACAATCAGGGGCAGCAAGGGGGCACAGAAAGGAAAAACGATCACAATCAGGGGCAGCAAGGGGGCACAGAAAGGAAAACGAGCACAGTCAGGGGCAGCAAGGGGGCACAGAAAGGAAAAAACGATCACAATCAGGGGCAGCAAGGGGGCACAGAAAGGAAAAAGCGAGCACAATCAGGGGCAGCAAGGGGGCACAGAAAGGAAAAAACGAGCACAATCAGGGGCAGCAAGGGGGCACAGAAAGGAAAAAGCGAGGCACAATCAGGGGCAGCAAGGGGGCACAGAAAGGAAAAAGCGTGCACAATCAGGGGCAGCAAGGGGGCACAGAAAGGAAAAAACGATCACAATCAGGGGCAGCAAGGGGGCACAGAAAGGAAAAACGAGCACAATCAGGGGCAGCAAGGGGGCACAGAAAGGAAAAACGATCACAATCAGGGGCAGCAAGGGGGCACAGAAAGGAAAAACGATCACAATCAGGGGCAGCAAGGGGGCACAGAAAGGAAAAACGATCACAATCGGGGGCAGCAAGGGGGCACAGAAAGGAAAAACGATCACAATCGGGGCAGCAAGGGGGCACAGAAAGGAAAAAAACGAGCACAATCAGGGGCAGCAGCAGGGCACACAGACGGAGCTGTGTGGTGGGGGAGCGACCTACCAGTCAAGGTAGGATATGTTAGTCAGTTATTTGGATTCGGAAGGATAGCAGAAGGATAGAAGAGGAAAGAAGGTTTGTATTTATATAGCGCTTCTAACCCCTGATGGGGTGTTGAATCGCTTTTTTTTTTGGCGAGTAGCACGCTACTCCGGAAACCCATAAAGGATTAGTGGTGAATTAGTATGGTGAAATATGAAAGTAATTTGAGTGGTGGATATTAGTCAGTTATTTGGAGTGAGAAGGATAGCGGAGGGATAGAAGGGAAAGAAAGGTTTGCATTCATATAGCGCCTGTTACCCCTGATGGGGTGTTGAAGCACTTTTCTGGTGAGTAGCAGGCTACTCCGGAACCCATAAAGGATTAGTATTGAAAATTAGTATTTTGAAATATGAAGTAATTTGAGTGGTGGATATGTTAGTCAGTTATTTGGATTGAGAAGGGTTAGGGAGGGGTAAAAAAGGAAAAAAGGTTTGCATTTATATAGCACTTGTAACCCTGATGAGGTGTTGAAACGCTTTGTTGGCGAGTAGCACGCTACTCTGGAACCCATAAAGGATTAGTGGTGAATTAGTATAGTGGAATATGGAATTAGAGAAGTGAACATGCTAGTCTGTTATTTTGATTGAAAAGGATAGTGGAGGGATAGAAGAGTGAAGGATTTCTTTTTTTAGGTCATAGCAGTAGGAGGAGGCTTTTGGATGAGTAAAAGGGTTTTTGGAGGGAAGAGTCAGAGGGAAGAGTTTAGAAAGGTTTGTTTTGGGGGATCGGTACAGTAAAGGAGGTGTCAGAAGATGCAAGGAGGGGTAGAGTAGGAGAGAGTCAAGAAAGGGTTATTTTGGGGAACATAGTAGTGGTATGGCGTTTGGGATAAATGAGAGAGTGGGTGTAGAGGATATAATGATAGATGTATAGGGTGAGATAGGGTAGTGAATTGGAAAGAATAGTAGAAAGAAGTTTGAGATGAGTCAGAAAGTTGGGCTAGAAGATATATTGAGGGAAGTATAGGCTGAGAAATAGGGTAGTGCATTGGAAATGCTAAATTAGAAGACAGTGATAAATATATAGATCCATAAGTACATTGAAAGTATATAGATGCATAAAGGAGTTAAGTATATGCAGATTAAGGATATTGATAGAGGTAGTGGATGAGAAATAGGGTAGTGCATTGGATATGCTTTTTCAGGAGAAAAGTAACAGACACACAGATCCAAGTACATGGAGGTACATAGATGCCCAATGGAAGCAAGTACATGTAGACCAAAGAAGATTTTTTTTTCTTTTGTTTTTGTTTTTATAACAACATAATTATTGTACATGTTTATACAAAGCAATACACGAAGATAGGCACATATCTATAGTGAAAATCAATGCTTATGTACAGAGGGACAAATACATAGGGTGGGTATTAATGAATGGGAAAATGGGCAGCATTCCTGGCCCTGGTCCCGACCAGTTTCGAACAGGCTCAAACAGGCACTCACCCTTGTCCTCTCCACCCTTAACAGGCTCAAACAGGCACTCACCCTTGTCCTCTCCACCCTTAGCTGAGACGCCCGGGCTGAGTCGCCTAAGCCTTGGCCGTTTATAGCCCTAGTAGTCAGGTGACCCCTTCAGCCAATGGGAACCCTAGCCCTAACAATATCCAATCACAGCACTAGCCCTAAAATCTAGAACCAATAGGAGACGAGGACCTTACAGCCAATCTTAGCCCTAGTCCAAGCACCCAATCACTTTCAAAACCCTTGATCTCTACGTCCAATAGAGGCGCTAGCCCTACCAGTAGTCTCAACCCTAGTCCAAGCAACCAATGGCACAGGAAGCCCTAGTCCCTACTTCCAATAGAAAGCCTAGCCCTACTCTTAGTCCCACACCTAGTCCAGCAACCAATAACACCAGAAGCCCTAATCGCTACTTCCAATTAAAGGCCTAACCCTAGCCCTAGTCCCACCCTAGTCCCAACAACCAATAACACAGGAAGCCCTAGTCCCTACTTCCAATAGAAATACTAACCCTAGCCCTAGTCCCAACCCTACATTGATTGAATCACAGACCCAGAAACCAATCAGAACCCTCAAATACCCAACCAATGAGGACACTAACCCTAATCCAATAGAAACATCAGATACAACCACCAATCAGTGTACACATGTACCAAACAATATCAGACTATATAAGGTCCCAGCTACCTCAGACAAGGTTTGCTGGCCAGTGAGTTGGAAGCTGCTTCTCTATTCAGAAATCTCCTAGGAGACAGACCAGCTCAATTCACACTTTGGACTTCTGCAGGTAAGGCCCCAACAAACTTGTCCTCTAACAACACTATTTGTATAAAACTTTACTCCCTCTCCTGGCCAAAAAACGAAGTGCACAGTCCCTATTAAACACAGTTTGAACAGCTTACAGCACATTACTGCTGTCTCAGGAGGGAAGGGGGGCTGGTTTCACTGACTTGTTAACACAAGATGGTCGCTGGGGTGCACTGCTTAACATACAGATCTTAGCACAGAGCAAAGGAGACATTTGGAGGGAAAAACTGATAGTCACAGGGAATGAGAGGGAAAAACTACAGAGTTTGGACTGCAAATCCCACAATTCAACAGGTTAAATGGAAGCAGTCACAGGCAGGAAAAAACACAAGTTTAAACACAAAAACATGGGATAAATTATGCAATCACTGGCAGGTTAAAACTACAATTTTAAACTGTAACAACCACAGGCAAAGACAGTTAAAGAAATTTAAAAGAAAAAATAAGATGATGCAATCACAGGTAGGGAAAATCGTTTTTAAACTTTTTAGGAAAGAGACAGCACTAGTCTGCCTCCTTACCACTTCCTGGACTCTGCTCACTGCAATCTGGGGCACAGGTAGGCTGCAACTCACAAGATGGAGGAGAATGATTTGGGGTGCACCCAGCAAAGCCTTAAGGGGCCTGGGCAGGTGTGAGGGGAGGGCTCAGAGTTGCCTGGGTGCTGAATAGCCAATCCCCAGTCCTAGGCAGACCCCAAGGACCTCAAGAACTTCCGACCCATCTCTCTGCTCCCGTTCCCCGCGAAGGTCACCGAGAAAATCGTCAACAAACAACTGACCCGCTACCTCGAGGAGAACAACATCCTGGACCCTTCCCAGTCCGGCTTCCGCAGCAACCACAGCACCGAAACCGCCCTCATCGCCGCCACCGATGACATCAGGACCCTGCTAGACAACGGAGAAACAGCAGCCCTCATCCTCCTGGACCTATCAGCCGCCTTCGACACGGTCTGCCACCACACACTACGAACACGCCTTCACGACGCCGGGATCCAAGAGAAGGCCCTGGACTGGACCACATCCTTCCTTTCCGGCAGAACACAAAGCGTCCGCCTCGCCCCTTCCGATCCAAGGCCACCAAGATCATCTGCGGCGCACCCCAAGGCTCCTCCCTCAGCCCAACGCTGTTCAACATCTACATGGCACCCCTCGCCCACGTCGCCCGACAGCACAACCTCAACATCATCTCCTACGCCGACGACACCCAGCTGATCCTCTCCCTCACCAAAGACCCTCACACCGCCAAAGCCCACCTCCACGAAGGAATGAAGGCCGTCGCTGAATGGATGAGGACCAGCCGCCTGAAGCTGAACTCGGACAAGACGGAGGTCCTCATCCTTGGTTCCAACCCTTCAGCCTGGGACGACTCCTGGTGGCCAACATCACTGGGAACAGCCCCGCCACCCACCGACCACGTACGCAACCTAGGGGTCATCCTCGACCCCACCCTCTCCATGACTAAGGAGGTCAACGCCGTTTCCTCATCCTGCTTCAACATCCTCCGAATGCTCCGCAGGATCTTCAAGTGGATCCCCACCGAAACAAGAAAAACAGTCACCCAGGCCCTCGTCACCAGCAGGCTGGACTACGGAAACGCCCTCTACGCAGGAACGACGGCTAAGCTCCTGAGACGGCTGCAACGCATCCAGAACGCCTCTGCACGTCTTATCCTCGACATCCCCCGACGCAGCCACATCACACCCCACCTGAGAGACCTGCACTGGCTCCCTGTCAACAAGAGGATAACCTTCAAGCTCCTCACCCTCGCACACAAAGCACTCCACAACTCCGGACCAGCCTACCTCAACAGACAACTCAGCTTCTACACCCCCACCCGCCAGCTCCGCTCGACCAGCCTCGCCCTCGCCACAGTCCCCCGCATCCGGAAAACGACCGCCGGCGGCAGATCCTTCTCCCACCTCGCCGCCAAGACCTGGAACACCCTCCCCACCAACCTCCGACAGACCCAAGACCTACTGGCCTTCAGAAGACTCCTCAAGACCTGGCTCTTCGATCAGTAGCAGCACCACCCCCCTCTTCCCCCAGCGCCTTGAGACCCTCGCGGGTATGTAGTGCGCTTTATAAGTGACATGATTGATTGATTGATTAGGTCTGCTGGCCTGGGGGTGGGGACTGGGACTGGGGAGCTGCTCTATTCACAGATCTCCTAGGAGACAGACAGGCTCAATCCACACTTTGGTAAGGCCCCAACAAACTTGTCCTCTAACAACACTATTTGTATAAAACTTTACTCCCTCTCCTGGCCAAAAACGAAGTGCACAGTCCCTATTAAACACAGTTTAAACAGCTTACAGCACATTACTGCTGTCTCAGGAGGGAAGGGGGGCTGGTTTCACTGACTTGTTAACACAAGATGGTCGCTGGGGGTGCACTGCTTAACATACAGATCTTAGCACAGAGCAAAGGAGACATTTGGAGGAAAAAACTGATAGTCACAGGGAATGAGAGGGAAAAACTACAGAGTTTGGACTGCAAATCCCACAATTCAACAGGTTAAATGGAAGCAGTCACAGGCAGGAAAAAACACAAGTTTAAACACAAAAACATGGGATAAATTATGCAATCACAGGCAGGTTAAAACTACAATTTTAAACTGTAACAACCACAGGCAAAAACAGTTAAAGAAATTTAAAAAGAAAAAATAAGATGATGCAATCACAGGTAGGAAAAATCGTTTTTTAAACTTTTTAGGAAAGAGACAGCACTAGTCTGCCTCCTTACCACTTCCTGGACTCTGCTCACTGCAATCTGGGGCACAGGTAGGCTGCAACTCACAAGTTGGAGGAGAATGATTTGGGGTGCACCCAGCAAAGCCTTAAGGGGCCTGGGCAGGTGTGAGGGGAGGGCTCAGAGTTGCCTGGGAGCTGAATAGCCAATCCTCAGTCCTAGGTCTGCTGGCCTGGGGGTGGGGACTGGGACTGGGGAGCTGCTCTATTCACAGACCTCCTAGGAGACAAACAGGCTCAATCCACACTTTGGTAAGACCCCAACAAACTTGTCCTCTAACAACACTATTTGTATAAAACTTTACTCCCTCTCCTGGCCAATCAGTTCCGATTTTTTCAATGTCCAAATAAAGAGCTGAACATCAATAGAATATGCATGATACTGCACTCTATTCATAAGCTCTTATTCATGGACAGTGCACCCCTCACACAACAAGACTACTGTATCCAGGCGAAAACTTTTCACTTTATAATTGTTAGTTTCCCTGGTTCTCAGTGTCACTCTTTTTTGGTCGTTGGGCGCACAAATGCTTCTCTACGTGTTTTGAACCCCCTACAAAGCATTTTGGGGTTCTCCTCAGGACACAGAACTGCTATCCACTCTACAACACAAAATCAACAAAAACAATACATTACAAATTACTATGTACATAGTGATATGGTGGTGCAAAAGCACCTCAGCACTAACAGCATAATTACCTCATGAAACTTGGAGCATTGGCACCAACATGATGATCAAATTCTTTTGTCTGAAAAATATGTGTGTAAATATCGGTCACATAACCAATTTACTCCAATGCAACAGAAAAAATCCACTGTTTGGGAATTTTTAATACTTACTATAAAGGGACTGACACCCCCTTCATATCGCTGTTCCTGGTTAAATTCCAACTCCACATTCAGGCAAGAAGAATTAATCTACACCAAAAATATAACAAAAAATATTCCCATCAGTACAAACATATCAACGAGCACGATCTGCTGTTTTCAATCGGCCTGTAGGAAGAATATGTACGGCTGTGACAATGGAGAGTGTTCATTCCGATACCTAAAACATGCTCGCAGGGCCGGCTTTAGCGCTGGTGGCGCCCAGTGCCACAATCATTTTTGGCGCCCCCATATCCCATGACCGCCTCCTCGGATTCTGTCACTACCACAGGGCAAAAGTGCCCCTCATCTCTCCAATATTAAGTTATTGCTAAACACAGCGCCTCCCCTGAGGTCAGCGCCCCCTCCATAGGTCAGCGCCCAGTGCTGCCACACCGGTCGCATTGCCCTAAAGCCGGTGGTCGTTTCCAGCTCCCCGTCTGTATGTGCTCCCCCTCGCGTGTGCGCATGCATATCATCGCATACATGCGATACGCATGCACACTGTGCACTTTGTCAAATTACATGTATTTTTGAGCTCCCCGGTGTACTACCGTTTTAGTGCGCATGCGTGTAACTATACGCATGCGCACTAAGTGATTTTTCATTCAATTTGAAGCTCCCCCCGGCAGCATTACTAGTGATCGTGGAGAGTGAGTGAGATCGGTGACCAGCCTGTGAGGAGACTGTGCCACCGCGACACGCTGCATGGACCAGGCCCGGGCATTTACCCCATGAGAAGCCCAGCCAGAGGACCGTAGAGGCTGGTACAGGTACTGTGTACTATGTAACTTGTCGTTCATTTGGAAGCTCCCCGCGGCAGCGTTACCCGTGGTCGTGAAGAGTGTGAACTGGTTATAGAGCCAGTGGTCAAACTGGGCGGATCGGAAGGGCACGGCGTGCCCCTACCTTTTTAATTAAATAGAATGAGTTCCCCATCTTTTTTATTTTAAAAAAGCGCCGCAGAAATAGCTAAGGCCTATAGCTAACGCTCAATCGTCCCTGGCCGTTCAGGGACCTGCGGGTGGGCAGAGAAGGAAAAGGACTCTGTCTTTTCCTTCCTGCCCACAGAAGACAAGGACAGTGTCCACTTTTCCTGCTTTGCCGCTGTCAGCTGCCCCCCCTCAAACTTTTCATTAATTCTAAGCCATAAATTTCTCGCTTGCTATTATATTGGTGAATCATGAAGAACAACATTGAAGCCAGAGATATGCACTAGTTCATGAGTGTTAAATGTGCACACAATTGTAACATCTGATATGCTTTTTCATCAAAACCCTCTCACAACGCCTCTTCAAATGTCGAAAATACTTCAGACCTTCACTTTCATACCGAGGATCGGATGAAAGATTGTGTAGTATGCTGTCCACGCGCGGGCTACTGGATCCTGTCATCACTACAGATTGCCTATCACCCCTTAATCGAATCCGTGCCTCTTCCTGCCCAACACAACCGCTTAAGCCTTCCGATTCACGCTTCTAGCAACCAATTAATTCTTATTTTGTATTATTCGGCCACATTGTTCTGATTCACAATTGACTTGTGCCTTCTACCTCGACTCAATGGAAGGCCTGGTCCATAAGTCCCTCCTGCTGTCTGCAACTCTGGTTCCCTTATTGATGCACACACTGTTGTAATTACCCTACTGCTAAAAGCTCTTTAACTCTCGTCTCTCTAAAAACATAGGTAAATCCTTCCTGCATACTCGGTTTTCTAAACCAGCAGTCATCAGAACCTGCAGCGTCCAATGAACTGACTGCACTGCTGCCATCAGTGGCGTAGCTAGGAGGGGGCGATGGGGGAGGACCGGTGTCGTTTCTAGGTGATTTGCCGCCCTAGGTGAGAATTGAAAAATGCCGCCTTCTCACTTTTTCTACTCTCACTTACCCCAACCTCCATTGCGCAGCATCACAGTTCCCATACTTTTTTAATGCACTTGGACAACTGCAGAGAAGTCATTCAGCACACCCACCCATTAACAGAAAAACACCACACAGAACTTCCAAGGCTGCACTCATGTTACTTTAACACTAGCAAAAGACATACAGTTTCAAACAATGGTTTGTCAAGTTCAGGGGCATTCCAACACCCGCAGGAAACAGCGCCAAGTTACGGAATGTGCTGGAACACAATAAAATGGTTGAGGCAAAAACATAACACACATCGTTACATCCCCACTGTGACCTTTCCCCTCTTCGTCCTGCCCCCATTCTTTTCGCCTTCCTCCCCATCCCTCTTCATCTGCTGTCAAAGAAAACTCCACATCAGGTTGAGGTTGAGCATGTGAAGAGTCCATTTAAAAAAAAATAATAGTCAATAAATCACAGAGAAGACTGACAGGGGCCCCCAGTGCATGCAGGGAAATTGGGCCCCTGACCACTGATTGGATAGAAAAATAGAGCAATAATCAGAGTACAGACCCCCCTCGGACTACTGGGCCCAGATGCCAGCGCACGTGCTGCACCATTGTTAGCTCTCGCTCCACCCCTCTTCACGGGACATGCGCAAGACAGGGATTTCCACAGATGTTTGGCACAATGGGATCTCGGAGTTGAAGAGAAGGAAGGGACTGTCTGCCAAGTCTGGGCCAAATCAGTTGGGGCGGTGCTGTTCTTCCCTGTCCTTTCTCTTCACCTAACCCACCTCCCCTCCCAGTCACTAACCTCTGCGTCTCGCGCACTGGGCCGCTGCTGAATATTTGATGAGTGATCCGATCTTGTAGCCCCCTACCAGTCATTTCATCCAGTATTCTCCCGCCCTTGCAGCAGCATCCTCTCTCCCCTGCCTACCGGCCCCTCATTAAATATTCAAGAGCCCGACATTCCCCACAGGATGCGGCCGGGGCAGCTGAATGCCTAATGGGCACCTGATGAGGGGATAACCGAAGCCTGGGAGGTCTCCTCACAGCCTCACTTTTCCTCGGGATACATGGAGATGGAGTATTTACGGATGCATATGGATTTACACTAAACATTTTATGCCTCTCAAACATATAATAACAAATGTGCTAGGAAATGCCAGTTTTCTCTCCAGATTTAGATTACCACTAACTCCACCCATCCATACAGGAGTGCTACTGAAAGGGGTTCTTATGGCACTGGTAGAGTATAATGGGTTACGCTTCTCTGAGCCCCTTTAATGTTTGTCCTACAATGTATGTTTATTTCCGCGGAATGGTCGGCAGGCCCTCGGCTGTTTTACTCATAAGATTTACTATCCATAATCAGTGTGCATTCCTCGTTCTATGCACTGCGAAAAGCTGAGCTAAAAGCTTAGGGAGCACCGGAAACCACGGCTCAAATTAAGCACTGCTTAGGGGGAAGAATCAAAGGGAACAGCAATGGGAAGTGCAACATGTGTCACGTGCAGTGGCACAGCAAAGGTGCCACAGGCCCGAGAGCTAAGGCATTATTTCACACAGAACTCTACGGAATCTACTTCTAGTCTTCGAAAGAGTCAGTTTATAGATCATGAACAAAACCCCAAAACTCAACAGGAGGAGATGGAAAATGATAGCCTCCAAGCCAAGAAGTACCTGTGAGCTCAGCTACTGCAGCAGCGCGGCGCCTCATCAACCTCGTCATCCTTCCAGGCCTGCATTCTTCACGGAGAGCTGCGCCCGGCCCCGGAGCTGGACTGGCAGCTCCTCTGACTATAAGAGATTTGGGGGGCGGGGGGGGGGAGGGGGAGTAGTCCCGGGCGGAAGTGCCAGTGGCGTAACAAAACTTAAGGGGGCCCCCCTGCAAAGTACATGCAGGGGGCCCCCCAGGCTCCGGACCCATGCTCGGGGCCCCCCGCACCGCAGGGGCTGCGAGGGCTTTTGTTACGCCACTGGGTTCACTTGGTTCTACGCATACCCCTTTGCTAGGAATCTTAGAATTATCACTTCATAAGACTTCTTCTTCCCAGTCCTAAGATTTGAAGGGTGCTAATCTCCAAGGACTGACTTCTAAAATCTTTAACTAGAAATCTGAAAGATTTTTGCGCCACGCCTCCAGGGGAGGGATAAGACAGAGCTGTAGCATGGCACAGGCTTGTATGGCGCCTGTGGTAGACAGGTAAGATGATGTTTGTCTTATTTAGTTCAGTGAGGTTTGGAGGACTTATTCAAAGAGAATGAATTAAAAGGAGGCTGCTCTGCTTCCATCCTCTTTATGATTAAGGCATAAGTCTTGTTAGGTGAGCAGCCAATGGATTCCTGCATGCCACTTCTCCTCTTTGCCCTGGGATGATGCCATGAAACTGTTTATGTACTCCACAATGCACAGCAAGCAGCATGGTTGGGAGAGTTAAAAAAAAAAACGTTATTTTTCCCTGTCTGTGTAAAATTTGGAAAATTGTTATGGAGCCTTGCTTGGCTGATCTCGTGGAGTGGATCTCTAGATGCAGAGGGTTGTAACTGATGCTTCTGGGCCAGTTTAGTGCTGTATCCCAGTAGTGTTTGCACACACTTCCCATAGGAGCTTTCTTTATTTAAGAAGAAGCTCAGTTTTACATGGTTAGTAGTATCACTAAGCATATTTTGTGCTAAAAGTATCTCTTTGTGCGCTATGAAATCGCTCTCCCTTCCATTAGAAAGCGTTTCTCATAACAGAAACATGCGAATCAAGAAAGAAAGCCTGTCTTACTCACACAGATGACACAGGCATAACAGGAGAGAGCAATAGCATTGGTCTGTTTTCCCTACATCTCCTGCTACTCTAGTCCTGTTAACAAATAGTTTGAGGCTGATGATTGAAAAGACTGAATGCTGTCACTGATCTGCATTTCCAACCTCAGTTGCATCTGCATGGTCCTGGTCTTATTCCAAATGAACGGCCTTCTCAACCTGGTTATCATCTGGGTGGGAATGATGAAGATTTTGTCTCTTTGATAAATCATGATGAAATCCTTACAGTGGAGCAAAATGGTGTTATATTTTTAAAAAAGTGTTTTCTTTCAAAGACCTAAGATATGATTTTTTGGTTCCTCCCTGAGATCTTCCATTAGTTGCAAAGTCGTTCCAGCTGGCCCGTTTGAGCCCTTAAAAGAGGCCCCTTTTAATATCCTTTCTGCTAAGGTAGTTTTTCTGGAGGCCATCGCTTTGGCAAGGAGAATAGAGCAAATTGGTGCCCTACATTTTTTTCTTCTTTTCTTTCCTGTGGTCCTTGTCCTACGTCTCTCTCCTGCTATCATTCCAAAAGAAATGATTCGTCCTTATCTATATCCTTCCACTTCTTTACCTGGGGAGATTCCTCTGCACTCTCTAGATGTGGACAGAGCTGGATGCATTTACCTTCAGAGAACTTCTGAACTTCGTTCATCAGATCATTTTTTATGACTTTTGATTCAGTAAGAAAATGATATAAACCTTCAGTGGCAACCTTTAGTCGTTGAGTATGAAATGCAATTTTAACCTCTTATGAGTTGTCACGTATTCCTTTCTCTCCTTCTATTTTGGGCTGCTCCATAAGGCATATGGCTACTTGTTCGGCAGTGGCCCTGAGAATTTCTGTGTCTAGGGTGCACTGAGCAGCCACTTTACAGACTGCATGTGTTAAATATTGTGGCTATGTTGGTTCCTTCAGTCTTTGAAGCATTGAATACATTAATATATTTTTTTATTTTCCAGGGTAAATGTATGGGTGCAGCATCAATTTCTTTTTTTGTTTGTTCAACCATGCCTCTTTTGTTTGTTATATCCTCTAATCCTATAACTGAGAGAAAGAAGTGTAACAAAGCAGTAATGCCCTGATTACGTACTGGCACTTTTCATTATCCTGAGTATACTTTTCCTTGCCCCAGTGCTACTCCCTCCCTCCCTCTCTTGAAGTTGTGGGAGGCATAGATGTATTTTGTTATGCTTACAATTTCAGGAAGTGTTTAGGGTAGAGCTCTGTCTAGTACCTCCCTTGGAGGAGGGTCAGATGCCAGTCCTTCCTCAACTCTTAAGACTGGGAAAAGGAAGAGTATATAATGAAAGTAACTGGTAAGTAATAAAGGTTGTTATGTTAAACTCAGCACTGGAAGCTTCTAAGCTTTCCTCTCACCACTGCCCAGCAACAGCATACAAGGGAATATACATGAAATCGTCCAAAGCCTTCCCTTCCTCTCTGCAGAAGCCTAATCAATGCCTTATTAATGAGCAAAATAGACAACTGTAAAAGCTCCTTTCCAACCTTCCATGATATGCTCTTGCCTTACTGGACAAGGACCTCAGCTTTGCCAATCAAACCCTCTTTGACCACCCCAAACAATGTTTCGCCTCCTCTTTCATACACAACATCTGCAAACAACTACTGATGCAAGTGTGGCCTATTTACCTGATCACACGCTCTCGCTCTATACCCGCATGCAAGATACACTTTGCTGCCCGCCACATACTAACCACTCCCAAGCTGCGTGGCACCACATCCAGGTTTGAATCTGTCAGCCTCTTTGCTCGGCTGCGTTTGTACACACTCTAGCGTGTTCTAAGTAGCCACCTCCCTCTCCTCTTTAAAACTGCACTCATAGTGCACCTCACTTTAATCAAATGAATGGAATGCTGCTTATAGAGTGCGACCGCTACACAAAGGGAGCCCCGGCACAGAACAAGGAAAAAAGAAAGAAATTGTAAAAGTGTGCTACACAAAAGAAGGGAAGGGAAGGGGAAAGGAAAGGAAGATAGATGTGATAGGAAGAAATAGAGAAGAAGGAAGAAAGAAACAGGGGGATGAAGACAAAGAAACACAAGCAAAAGAAATAGGAGTAGGAAACAACAAAAAAGAATGAAATAAACAGAAAAATAAAGAAACAGAAGGAGGGGGAAAGGAAGAAAAAGAAAGGAGAGGTGAAGAGGGAGGGAAAAGTGGAAAGGCAGGAAGATGGAAGTGTGAGAAATAGAGAGAACGCTGATGTCGTACAAGTTCTTGAGACACCCTCTCCTCCGCACCTTTCAGGTAAGCTATGTTGGAGGAATGAGGAAGCAGGCGGCGTGCTGCACTTGAAACATGCAGGGTAACAGGAGGTAACAGTGTGAGGAGCAGAACTGAGGAGAGACAGGCACAGAGGAGAGACAGACAGGCACAGAAGAGAGACAGGCACAGAGAGAGCGGCTGCACTGGAGAGAAGAGAAACAGAGGGATAGGAGAGACAGCAGGGGGGAGGAGAGACAGGGGCCGAGGATATACAGACAGGAGTGACAGATACAGTGGGGGAGAGGTGGGGCAGAGCGAGAAGCACACATGAGAAAGAGGCACAGAGGAGAATAGATAAGGGAGGTGAGCCACAGAAGAGAGTAGCAGAGAGGCAGCCGAAGCCGAGAGTAACATGGAGAAGAGACGGACACAGAAGAAAAGGAATAGATAAAAAGACAGTCCGAGAGTAGAGATAAAGAAAAGACGGAGGGCGAGAAGGCACGGTGTCACACCGGGGTGGAGAGAGACAGACAAGAGAGAGGCACAGAGGCACCAGAGTGGAGTGAGACATACATCGTGACAGAGAGGTCACCGCGAGTACCACCACTGGCGGAAGACACCTCGGAGGGGAAAGGGACAAAGAGACAAGGACAACGAAACATAGAAAGTCTGAAAGAGACATGCACTCCGAGACACGCGGGGCAGCAAAGCCTTGAGCAATAACTAGTCTAAAGCAAGAGAGAACACAGTGCGTCAGCCTCAGGAGACGCCGTAGGAGAGACATCAGCAGACAGGCAGCCCCAGGAGAGCAGCATGTGTGGCATGAGGAAGAGAGACCACAGCGTCAGCAGCGCTCTTTACCATCCCAGAAACCCCGAATCTAGGAACCCGCGTGGCCCTGCAAGATGGGGGTCCCCAAGACAAGGTAGGTGATACCCTATTGCTCAGATAAAGACATGCACTTCTCAAGGTCCGGGTCAGAGAGAAGTTTGCTTTGTTGAGGTCACTGGTGGCCGTGACCCTCAACATATTGAACATGTGCAGCGCCGAGTTTGGGACTGCATAGTGCCTAGCGTGCTTCAGAGCCTTTTCGAAGAGGTGCACGTCTGTGTGCCTGGAGATCCCATTGGGGCCCCTCACATTACAGAGAGGCTGGAACAAGGGGGCTGCGGGGCCTACATTACGTTTTATGGCCTTCCCCATGAAGCATGTGATGTCCAGTATGCTGCCCAGCCCAGAGCCCACCCCAACCTCTGAGACTCACCTGAGGCCTGGCCTGCAGCTTCAGTGAAAGGCGCGAGCGGGTGCCAGAAGACCGGGCAAAGCTAGCCAGGGCCTAGCAATAATTAAATTATGGCCGCAGCCGCCAAACACTCTCACCCATCTCGGATTGATGGCATGCCTTCCTCATCCTTGTGCGCACTGTTAATTGCGCAATGCGAATGCGCATGACAATGACCAGCTCACACGAGGTGCGAGGTGCAATGACGGCGAGACAAGCGTAACGTAAGTTACGTAACCTAACCAACATATAATCACATCCCAGGCACAGTGATGTGTGCAGTGCTTTCTTGCTTCGCAGAGAGGGCCCCCCCGCAACGCGAGAGCTGCGGGGGCCTGTGTTACGCCCCTGCGTGGGTCTCTTACCTCACTCAGAGGTCCGACTCCGATCCGGTGGAGAGCGAAATCAGAAGTCGCATATGGCGCGCAAGGCCCCCGCCCGTGGCGCAGAACGTAACGTGAAGGCGCTTCCCAATGCGCTTTCGAGCCGTTCAAGGGGAATTTCCCAAACTCCTGTTTTTGCCGCCCTCCCCCTTTTGCCGCCCTAGGCGGCCGCCTAGTTCTGCCTAATGGTAGAAACGGCCCTGGGGCGGACCGCCCCAGGCGGCATGAGTTTTCGGGCGGCAGCCGGCCCCCCTTCCCCCCGCTCTTACCTGCGGCCGCTCCTCCTCACTTGCTGAATGAAAACCGTGACTTCAATAAAGGGCTCGTACCCTCTCTTTTCTCTCCTTTCCTTTTATTTGCACCCCTGTGAAATGGATCAAAAAAAGAAAAGCACTTTTGCTGGAAATGTTGTTTCTCTGACATTTTTCTATTCCAAAGTGCCTCCTCGAGACGGAGAGAAAAAAAAAGGTTCAAAATACAAAAATTGAATAAATAACTAAAGCAAGCCAGAGTGGTCACATAATGGCCAGATTGGTTTTATTCACAACCCAAACACATTAGCGCCACTTTACAGTTTGCCAGTGAAGAGCTTCTTTTGTTTTCTTGTCTTTTTGTTTGAACAGCATTGTTTTCCCCAGGTGGGGAAGTGCACCATTTCTGGAAGAACTGCAATACCTAGTTGATGCGTGGAGTGGAAAACGTTTAATGTGATCCATATCAGCTGTTTTTCTTATTTTAGTTTATAAAATGTGTACCGCAGCTCTGTGTTCAGGGATGTGGTCTGTTTAAACCACACTGCTGACGTTTTGTAAGGATATAAGCAATGGACATTGAAATGGGTCCCTTCCGGGTCCTGTTGTCATGTTAACTTTTCAAGCAAAAAAATACTCTTTGATTTCTGAATAATGAGTGTAAAAGCGTTAAGTTAACCATGTTGTTCCTGGTTACATTTCACATGCTTTACTTAATCTTGCATTCCTTATGAGTGTTTGCTTTTTTCCAGGATGTTATTTTTTTTTTTTTTCAGGCAGCATATTACTTTTGTCTAGTGCATAATTTGAATGGAGTCGCATTCAGGTGTTTATAGCGAGGCACAACAGGGTTTTAGCTGAAGGCAGCGCTAGTTTCTCTCAGTGGGTCAGTATGGTGTTCAGTGGGCAAGAGGTTGTGGCACTATGGCCAGAGCTGCCAAATTTGGAACTGGGGAATCGGGTTTAGCCTTCATGACCAGCCCACCAGACCACTCTCCTGAGGGAGCACATTCCCATGCTAGACCTTAGAAGGCCCCGCTAGCACATTCCCATGCTAGACCTAGGAAGGCCCTGACTAGACCTTAGAAGCCTTCTTGTCTTAGCACCAGCAGGTGGACCCTGGCGGTGGCAAGTGTGGGTTAATCTTGATGGCCTGTCCACCACAATCCATACTGAAGTTCACCTCCAGCCTTGTGTGCAATCCTATGAAGCAGCACACCCTAGAGCAACAGTGACTGTCATTGAGGTCACAGGACCCTTGAGGCCAGTCCGCCTCACCCATTGGTACCTCCATTGGCACTGTTTCAGCAGTAGCAGTGCAACTCACCAGGGACTGGCAATGTAGGATTTGCATGCACACCAAACTAAGTTTGCAAACGTCACGGTTTTTCTGCTTCATGCACAAGCACCTTTAGCGTGTGCTGCCTGCCTTGTGGGCACTGGAATTATGCAGCAATGGAGGAGAAATGATGTTGCAGTGTTGACTAAATTATGCAGCAAAAAAAAATGCTGTAGCGTAATGCGGTATATTTTCTGATACTTTATTATTTTAACATTTTTACACATACTAACAGTTGCTGCAAAGATTTTGCCTCATTAGTACCAGTGTAACATACAAATGCAGCAGTAAGAAAGGTGACCAATCAACCTTTGCAAAGGGCCCTCTACTTTGCAGCAACACAAGCCAAATTTTTTAGTATCTTTTGATCCGTTTGAGCTACAACCAATTTTAAGTTAAAATCATCAGTTTATGTAGCAGATGATGTATTATGTGACAAATATGTCAGAGCCATAATTCTGTGGAAAACATTTGCAAACAAGGATATTTTGCCAGGACGCCAAAGGGGATTCAGAATATTTTGAACAAATTTGCTAAAGCCTGTAAGGACAGGGGATTAGAAATTAATTGTTCTAAGACTAAATATATGATGTTTAACCCCTATAAATCCCACAAGGGTAAATTGACGCTGGGCTTGCAAACCCTGGAGCAGGTTAAGGCATTTGACTAACTGGGAGTACGAATTAGTGATAGGCTGATTTGGACACCCCAAATCGAAAAGAGTACTTAGACTCTCCAGTATGCCGACTGCGCAATAGCCGGGAGGGCTAGAGCATCTACATATCGACCGCTCTCCCCAATTTTGGAACTTCATAGGGCTAAAGGTCTAGGAGCAGCCCTATATGGGGCCGAGCTATGGGGGCTGGAGAATCTCAAGGACTTAGTCCTTGCTGAGAATAAATTTATTAGGGCCAGTCTTAATTTACCCGTGAACACTCCCCTCTTGCCGTTAAGACTTGACCTTGGTCTTAAACCTATTAACAACTTTGCCATTATTAAGGCTCTTTTGTTTTGGGTAAGGATCTGGACCAGTAACACACAGGTACCGGTGAAGGAGGCCCTGGAGGAGCTACTGACCCTACAAAAACAAACAGGCCGCCTGGTGTGGTTCAAAAAGATCAAGGAATGGTTTTTCAAACTAGGGCTGGGGCCACTGTGGGAGGATCCGGGGTCTATAACGAAAAAAATGGTCCCTCTCCTTAAAAAAAGGTTCTGGGAGTACATGGATACAGAAAGTATTGATGGTATTGCACATGGTACTTTAACTTCTAGTTTTATAAATATAAAAGGATGATTTGGTTTTGAAATGTTTATGGATGACATCAAACCTCCCCAGGCAAGAGCTCTGTACATTCAATTTAGGTACGGAGTTCTCCCCCTTAATTCTAGGAGAAGCTCCTGGGAAAATGCATCTGTAACATCTATGTGCCCGACCTGTCATTCCGTCCCTGAGACTCTTGATAATTTTTTCTTTTTTCGTCCCTCCTATACTGACCTTTGGAAAAACTGGATAATTCCTGCTTGTCGTCTATTATCTTTTACAGGCCCTGTTGATGCTTTACGCATTTTTAAGACGGATACCACAAGGTGGCTAGTATTTACAATCTCAAGATATTTGCTCTTTGCTTGGTGGAAGAGGTCAAAAATGATCAATAAGGTCTCTGTGAATTTAATTTGATTATGTATGCCACCAGGTTGTGGGGTCTCAAATTGGTCACCGGGGAACAGAATTATGGAATTTTACAAATTCAGATTTTCTGGAATGTGGAAATTGTCTCTTTTTAATTACTTTTACAAATTTTGGAACTTTTGAAAAATATTTGCTAGAGGCATGTGATAGCTCGCTTTTTAAACCATTCTTTTATGATTTAATGAAATGAAATATTTTACTGTTTTTATGGTTATGAATTTTTACGATGTAAATGATCATACTTTTGATCGAATAAATAAATATAATATAATATTTTGCCATTCATGTTTGAACTGATCTTGTGGAAAAAAGAAGTGCTGATGACAGAAACTGCATGGCTGTGAGACAAATGGCTTGTGAGTCCACTTTTAAGCATATTTGGGACATTTTATGATTGGAAAAGTATTCCACCATGTGAATGTATTTTAATGTCAATAACTTTTATTAAACCTTAAATAAACATGTGTATCCACTGGTTGAATTAATTAACGTAATAAGCTGTAAATGGTCAGTGAAATGCCAAACAAATAGTAAATATTGGGATGTTTTGCTCTTTCTGGCCACACCCCTGACTCCGCCCACTCACCCAAACATCGGGTTATTCCCGCCCTCTGATTCTCCACCCACAGTTACCCTACTTTGTTTTCCCCCGCTTTGACCACTGGATGGAGCACTATGAGAAGAGTGTGCCACAGTGACACGCTGCATGGAACTGGCCTGGGCGTTTAATCCCAGAGAAGCCCAGCCAGAGGACGGGAGAGGCTAGTACAGGTACTGCCTGCTTGCATATGGATGTAAGATACTGTGTATTTGCGTCTGCCAACACTAGCAGTCGTAAACACCTGTTTCATGTAGAGATGGGCGAGCCGATCATTAACAGGGAGAGCGGAGACAAGCCGAGGGTTGGCTGAGCTCTAAGCCCTTGCATGAGCTGAGCCCTGAAAATGTGTGGCTTGACACCTGAGCGAATAAATCCCATATAAAAATATGATACTGTTTAAAATTCCAAGGAATGTACTTTAACATGCATGGCTAGTTATTCATACTATATCACTACACTGGGAGTCAGTTATTAAAAGTGAAAGTTATTACACATTAACCCACCTCCCAAGAACAAAGCCATTAGTAAATTAAGAGGTAAAATCGTTGTTACGTGCGCCCTGTATTTGGCATAGATTCTTACAAGGAGCAACATTATATTTATTTAAATCAGGCACATGAGAGATGCTTGAATAGCACACAATCTGAACTCGCGTATTTCAGAGTGCTTAAATGCAGTAAAGAAAAAGGAACCACAGTGAAATAATATATTTTCCTAGGATTACTCTAATTGGGGAAGCCAGGAAAAAATCCTAGGTTTTCTGATTTTACATTGCTCATTCAACCACTGGACGAGCATCTCGTGCCCTCTCATGGTTTACATCAGAGGTTAATGTTAATGTGTTTCCTTTAATTTGTGGCTCTTTAGTTTACAGTGTGGGTGACAGCCAGAAGCCACATGGAAGTTCTGCTTTTTTGTGCTCCAGGGCCCAAGGGGACCTTGACCTGCATCAGAGCCAGGCATCTGGCTCGAGCCTTCAGTGGCTCGCCCACATTTTAGTTTAATCTCACACCACCTGCACTCGGCGGGAAAGTGAATACTGCCAAAGAGGTAGTTGGCTTTGCAGCTTGTGACGAATTGGGGAAAAGTAGGTCAGGAAACCAGATTTTATAGGGAACACTCACCTGGAACAGTCTGGTGTGTACTGGCTGCAGTGAAACTGCAGATACTGGTCCTGCCACTGTGGGACGGATTACATAGACCCCCTGCAGTTATGTGGTGAGCTTATTTGATTCATTGCTTCACTAAATTATTGGTCCTTGCACTGTTTGTAGATTGTCCGGTATTTTAAGCAATCTTTGGCATTGCTCTAAATTCTCCACTTTTCCTTTTGATTGTTTAGGACTCCCCGCCATTTGCCGCCCCTGTTTATTTATTATTTCCCCTGTACCTGACAAATGGGAGCATTTTGTTATTGTTGCTTTGACCAGTGCTTCTGTACCCAGGGGGTTGCAGCACAGGGCGGGGCCGTGGGCTTGCTAGTAAACGGATGGTGCGAGCATTGTTTAAAATGGAAAACTCTGGAAAAGGGCACCTGGTGAATGGAGGCCTGGGGGCGTAATGATGTGACGTCCCCGCCATTGGAAAGTTCTTCACTGCTTTTTTTAATAGGCTGTTCAGTACTCTAGCGATGCAGTCGCACACTTAATTTTATAGAGCTGTTGACTTGTATTGATGCACTTGTCATTCTGTTTGTGCATTTAAAAAGCCTTGGAATGTGTCCATAAATGTTACCTGAGGCAAGCATGTTTTCCTGAATCAGACTGCATGACCCAGTGTGTAGTAATTGTATAGCTCTTCAGTCCCTGGCGGCAGAGCACCCAGGATAATGTTTTGCATGGCTCAACACCTATAAGGTCCCAAAAGCGAGACCTATTGGCTATGCCGATGCTTGTTCACTCCAGTGAAGTCCACAAAGAGCTGATCACCCACCTGATTGTCTTTGGTACGATCTATGTAGAGGGTCCGTACTCTCTTGGGCTCCAAGTGCCTCACCAGGCGACACATTGGTCTCAACAACAGGCATATTCAGTTTTAGTTGAGGGATGCTTGGCTGCTAAGAGGATATCAACCACCTCTGCAGTAAGATCAAACTTGTTTAGCTGTCGCAGCTCAATCTCCATGCATGGACATGGATTTTGCGAATGCCTGGGCGGAGAACCCAGCCCTGCTACTGCAATAGCAGGTCCTCCCGAGGGCGCAGCCTCATCCGAGGACAGATACTCAAGCCCAGGAATTCTGGATACCATACTCTCTGTGCCCAATCTGGGTCCTCTTGGATAAATTGGACCCAGTTGGTCCTAATATTCTTGAGAACGTGAGGCAGGATTGGTATCGACAGGAAGGCCCACAGGAGTTGTCGTGTAGTTCCTACAAATCTATATAGGATTTGCGTGTTTAGACAACATAAACTAAGGGATTGGTGTCCACACTATTTCTAGACACCCCCAAAGGATATGTTGGTCTGTTAGTCCAGCTAGCTCACAGTGCCACTATGAGCCCCTCTTACCAAGGAGCGAATAGCTTCTGTCAACTATCGAACATGACAACCCTGACCCCTCTGAGATTGTAGAAACAGTACTGTACTTTTTGCTCAGTCACTCGTGCTCACTTTGTCTCAGAGAGATGCAGAGAATAAACGGTGGGGACGTTTTCAATAAGAATTTATTGAACCAGTGTCATTCTAGTGTAAAATACGTGTGCTTCAAAAACCATTAGACAGAAACAGATATATATGATTATGAGCACCAGAAGGGTAAAGAAAAGGTAGAATTCTACCATAGTGCTAAAACAATGAATATATGCAGGAAAATTGATGCATGACAGTAATAATATGTACTCCTATGATGCAAACCCTAACTAGATGCACATAAGTGTACTTAGCATGTATGTAGGTGTATAGCCAAGAATCTCCTCAGGATATCCATATGCTCTAATGTTTCGTTTTTCTTTTGTGAGCAGCGGAAGCTGCAAATTTAAAGTAGAGCAGAAAATCTTATGAGTTGAACCCTCTGCTCATCCTACCTACTGAGCTGATCACCTAAAAATTGAGTCCTGTTCCTGGTCAGAGACCTGTTCTCTCCCCCAGCAGCTCCGCTGTCTTTGCCGCTGACCCTGTTCATCTCTGCCTGGTAGGTGTTCAAGGCCCTCCTCCACCCGTAGGCTCCTGCCTGCGCCTCATCCCTGGTGGTCCAGTGGGAGAGCCATGCTATTCTGCTGGTCCGCTGTTGTCTGTCCTGTGTTTTGTGCCCGTTTTTCTGTCTTTGTCTATCTTTGTTAATTGTGCCTGTAAATTGTCATTTTCTGTATTCTGTGGTATTTTGCCTGTGTTTTCACTGTTTGTACTGTCCTTTCCTGTGCCGTTGTTGTGCCCGTTTCGACACCCTTTTCCCACCGCTGCTGCCCCACGGCCCCTCCCCCCTGCCGTTTCCCGCTTCCGCCTCCCAGCTGCGCTTCCCTCCCCCTTCCCTATTTAATGGCGGCTGCGCCAAAGGCAAGCCCGACCGCGATCAGTGCCAGGGACCCTTGATCTCCGACCACCCTCCACTACGATTCAGCTGCCCTCCGCGCACTCCACCCTGGAAGGGGCAACAGCTGCCAGCTGTCCACGCCGAACACCACCCACGGCCAGTTCTCCTGTCGTCACTGCCGCCAGCCCCGCACCCCCATGGTCACCGCCCCTACGTCGGACGCCAACACCACCGAAGCCCTGAAGTGCATCTTCCTCAACGTGCACTCCCTGCACAGACACACTGTAGAGATCTGGGACCTCCTCAACACCCTCTCGCCAGACGTCGCCTTCTTCACAGAAACTTGGACCAACTCCACCTCTGCCCCCGACATCGACATCGCCACCGCCATCTCCGACGGGTACAAGATCCAGAGGAAGGACCACCCCAACTGCCCAGGAGGAGGACTTGTCATCACGCACAAGAGCCCCTCCGACTCATGACCTCCAGCTCGAGTGACTGCCCGCCCACCACCGAACACCTCCATTTCCAGATCCAGACCGAACATAAGAGGCACCCTCGCCTACAATCCTCCCGGACCTCGAACTGCGTTCACCACCACCATCGCCGACCTCATCCCGCCCCACGCCATCGCCTCCATGGACTACATGCTCATCGGAGACCTCAACCTCAGCGACCCCCCAACTCCGCCACCCTCCTGGACAACCTCGCCAACCTCGGACTGAAACAACTCGTCACCACCCCCACCCACAAGGCCGGACACAGCCTCGACCCCCATCTTCGCAGGAAGTAACATCCACTCCAGCCACACCATGCAACCCCCATGGACGGACCACCACTGCGTACACTTCCACATCAACAAACCCAAGCTGCCCAAACCTGCACCCTGCCCTCCACGAAGAAACTGGAGCAAGGTCACCGAGGAGCAGCTCAACTCCACCCTCAACCGCGATGCCCCCACCACCTCGACTGACGCCAACCTCTCAGCCAAAGAACTCCACAGATAGATCACCAACTGCGCAGACGAGCTTGCACCCCTGCGTAACCCTGACAGACAGCACCCCAGAAAGGCCACCTGGTTCACCACCGATCTCCAAGAAGCCAGACGCACCTGCAGACGTCTCAAGAAGAACTGGAGAAACAGCAAATCCTCAGAAGACCACACCACCTACAAGAACGCCATGACGGAATACCACCAACACATCAGATCCACCAAAAGGACCTTCATCCAGAACAAGATCCTCGCCAACTCCAGCAACTCCAAGGAACTCTTCAGCGTCATTCAGGAATTCACCAAACCCCGCAGCGAAACCACGGACATCACCCCCCCGCCTCCCAGGACCTCTGCAACAAGCTCAGCTCCTACTTCCATCTGAAAATCAAGGGCCTCTACGACAACTTCAACGACTAGACACCTGACTCCGAAACCACTCCCTCCTCTAGCAACGCCAGCCAGCCCAGCATCTCCTCCTGGACCCCAGTCACCACCGAAGACACCGCATCAACCATGAAAGGCATCCACTCAGGAGCCCCCATGGACCCCTGCCCCCCCACATCTTCCACAGAGCCGCCGCCATCGCTCCGGAACTACGACGCACCATCAACGGCAGCTTCGAAACCGGCATCTTTCCCGACGCTTGAAACGTGCAGAAGTTAGACCCCTGCTAAAGAAGTCCTCAGCAGATCCCACGGACCTCAAGAACTACCGACCCATCTCCCTCCTCCCCTTCACGGCCAAAGTCACCGAGAAGACCGTCCACGTCCAACTAACAAAATTCATCAAAGAAAACTCCATCCTTGACTCCTCCCAATCTGGATTCTGCAGCAACCACAGCACAGAGACCGCTCTACTCGCCGCCACAGACGACATCTGCACCCTCCTCGACCAAGGACACAATGCAGCCCTGATCCTACTCGATCTCTCTGCAGCCTTCGACACCGTCTCCCACCACACACTCACCGCCAGACTCCACAACGCCGGCATACAGGGAACCGCCCTTGACTGTCTACGCTCCTTCCTCACCAGCAGAACCCAAAGAATCAGACTGCCAACCTTCCTTTCCGAACCCACGGAAATCAACTGTGGAGTACCCCAAGGATTGTCGCTCAGCCCCACGCTCTTCAACATCTACATGGCCCCACTCGCCACCATCGTCAGACAGCACAGACTCAGCATAGTATCCTACGCCGACGACAGCCAGCTCATCCTCTCCCTCACCAAGGACCCCATCACCACCAGACTCCACTTCCAGGAAGGAATGAAGGACGTCGCATCCTGGATGAGCAGCAGCTGCCTGAAGCTCAACTCGGAGAAGACAGAGGTCCTCGTCCGAGGACCTTCCCCCCTCTACATGGGACTACACCTGGTGGCCCACCGCCCTCAGCAGCCCCCCACGGACCACGCCCGAAACCTGGGCATCGTATTCAACTCCTCCATCTCCATGACCGGACAGGTCAACGCCGTCTCCTCCACCTGCTTCAACACCCTCCGCATCCTCCGAAAGACCTTCAGATGGATTCCCCCCCACCCCGGAATCAAGGAAGACCGCCACCCACGCACTCATAACCAGCAGACTGGATTACAGAAACGCCCTCTATGCCGGGATCAACAAGTCTCTGCTCCGCAAACTCCAGACCATACAGAACACCCCAGCCAGACTCGTCCTCGGCATCCCTCGACACGAACACATCACCCAACACCTGCGCAACTTCCACTATCTCCCCATTGAGAAGAGAGTAAGTTTCAAGATAACTCACCCACGCCTACAAATGCCTCCATAACACCGGACCCCAATATCTCAATGATAGAATCTCCTTCCACGTACCCAAGAGGAACCTCCGATCGGCTGACCTCACCGTCACCGAACCCCCACGCATCCGCAGAGCAAGAACGGGTGGCAGAACCTTCTCCTACATCGCGGCCAAGACCTGGTATGAGCTCCCGATCGTCTTCAGACGCGCCCCCACCCTGCACATCTTCAGGAAGACCCACAAGACCTGGCTCTTCGACTGACCGGAGCTGCCCCCACCCCCCAGCACCTTGAGACCCTCACGGGTGAGTAGCGTGCTTAAAGAATCCCTGATTGATTGATTTATTGTAGCACCAGCTCAGGGGGAAACACAAGGCTGCACCATATCCTTGTAAATATGGTGCAGCCTTGCGTTTCTGAAGTGGCGGAGTGAGGCGTTAAGCCATGATGGCTAACACCTCACACCGCCACTTCTTTGTACATATGACCCCAGGTTTTCCCTCCTCCCCTTGTGGGTTTGTGTGGCAGGCAGAAGCCACGTGAAGCCGGGTGAAGTCTCTTCTAAATTCACATAACTGCATTTCTTTAACATGCATAATGTTTTCATTTTAGTACATTTTATTTTCTGGCGCCTGTTTTCCATGGAGGGTTTCTGCTTTGTGAAGCTTGAGTGTGTTTGGCAGAAGACTTGTGGAGCAGATTGAAGTGTCTCCAAAATTCACACAACCGCATTTCTTAAACATGCGTATTATTTTCTATTTTGTTCATCAGATTATCCTTCGCCTGTTTTATATTAGAGGTTGCTGCTTTGTGTCCACGGTGAGTTTGGCAAATAATTTAGTGTTTTTGGTATTTCTCTCTGCATTTCTTTAACTTGTGGCAGATTTTCACCTTATTGCTTATGATTTCCCCCACCCATTATACATTAAGGGTTGCTCCTTTTTTAGGGTTGAGCGTGACTGGCAGAATCCACATGAAACAGGTGAAGTATCTCTTCGCACAATTTCATTTTTTTAAACATGCGTATTTTCAACTTTGTACATCAGATTTTCTCTTGCCCATTATACATTAAGAGTTGATGATTTGTGTCTCTTGCCTGTTTTACATTGTGTTGCTGCTTTGTATTTTAGTGTGTGAGATCTGAGCGTGACAGGCAGAAGCAGCTGGTGGAGTGGCACCGTGGACCATGAGTAATATGTCTATGGCCCATTGTACCCAATACTGTCTTTTTGCTACCCAACCTGTACATGGTGACCTATTTCTATTGCTTGCCTCAAGGCCTATGTTATTGCTTCATCCACGACCCCCCCGATATATATGACTCCAAATTCCCTGTATGACAAATAATGTCCACTCTTAAATCACTATTCCAGACATTGTCGGTCTTCTCACCATTTTTTTTCTCTTGTGTCTCAAATCTGCTTAACTTTGGTCATTAGTGTTAGGATCCAAGGACGGTTGGGGGAGACACAGGTGATGTTTTATTTATGTAGGCGTAAAAACAGAATTGCAGAGTATGTTTTAAATGCCGGGTACCACACAGTGAAATGGGTTGCTTAGAAGGGTCTGGTGCTGTTATCTGTTCAATATTGTGTGACTGACTCTTTGCCAGACTTGCGTCCTGCCAGGAAACTTATGATTTCCCTATATACCAGGGCATCTACAGTTATGGAAAAAAAATAGTTTTTTTAAGCAGCATAATTATTGATGACACAGCAATATAATTTCCTGTTAAGCCTGGCATCGACAGGGAAGGGCAGAGATGGCTGCCACCTTCGCACCAGTGACCGAAGCAGCGGCATAATGTCCGCTGCACCCTTTGATTCCCCTGGCGCTGCGTGAGGATAGACCCATGAAGGGATTGACCTTGAGACCGAGATTGAGGTGAGATACTGATTGGGGCACCTGGTTAAGCCTCTGTTGGCTGGCATCTCCGTCACCAAGACCTGCTATGCGGGACCGCATGCGCGGCTGTCGTGACCCGGGTAGATTGGGTGCCACATGTTTTTGACACTTGGGGCGATCTGCCTGCCTGTGTGTGGGCCTCCCAACAAGGTGTCCTGCGAGTTGCGGGTGCTGGCACTGGCCTCGTGGTGTGATCAGACCCCCCTTCATGCACATATTGAAGGGAGGCCTCCTAGCATCCTGCCTCCAATCATCCATCACCAATAGCACTCTCCTTTAGGGATGGTTTTGTGCCCCTCCATGACAGCGTCTGGTGGCCTGCCCCGCTGGGGTCAGCGCTTACAGGGGTGGTCACCGCCTGGACCGGGGCACACGTGGGTGCAGTGCCATTGTGATATAGTGATGTCACCTGGACTATGCTGCCTCGCAGATGAGCACTAGGAATTGACCACAAGAGGCCTGTTGCACTTTGGCAAGCTTCGCATTGTGGCCCGACTGGTGGATGGCCACTGATGACAGCTGAGCAGTCACAGGCCTAGACCTGGCACAACTTGGCTAGGTGCAGCACTCAGATTCAGCAATTGATGCCTGGTGGGCTCCTGCGGACTGGCACTATCTGCACACCTTCGCCCAGAGACATAGCCCAGGGCGGGCGCGCAGGCGGTTGCTGCCGATTTCATGCTCCACAGTGCCTACGTTGAGCGACCTCTGCCTCGGGTCCACAGAGGCCCTGTAAGACTAGGGACACGTTTCTTGCCAGCTTGCTGGGGCTGTGGTGCGTCCAGACCTGTTGTTCTTCTCCAGACCTGTTGTTCTTCTCCAGACCTGTTGTTCTTCTCCAGACCTCTTCTCCCCTACTGGAGTTTTTCTGGGCTTTAGGAGCAGGTCTCCGTGCCAACTCCCCGCTGCTTGTGCTCCTGCTGCTCCCTGCTGCATAGCGTCATTATGCCTGGCTCTCCCCTCTGCCTGTTTGCTATACTGATATTATCAGGGTTCCGCATTCTCAGGTGCCTGATTATTAGATCTCCTAGTGTGCCATGTTCTCCCTACTGCCCTGACAAAAATACTGTTGTCGGCCCATTCATTGTGCCGTGGTCCCTCCACTCCTTATTGTTCGACTGTGATTGTAAAAAATGTGGTACATTGTGTTCCCTTTTTATTGCCTGTTCTCTCTCGCACCCTCTTTCCTGTTTTGCCCTCTCATTTTCTTCCCGCCAATGCCCCTTGCAGTTTTTTCCTCTTCCTGTCCAGCTCCCTTCCCAGGACCTACTTAAAGGAGGCTGCAGAGCGGCCAGCGTACCGAAGGCAAGCCTGAACATCGGCCTCAAGCAACTTGTCACAGACCCTACCCACATCGCAGGACACACGCTCTACCCCATTTTCACGTCCACAGACCTAGTCCAGTACAACCACGTCTCACAGCTCAGCTTGGCCAACCACTACAGCATCCACTTCACCATTGCAAGACTTACCAACACTGGCACCATGCCCCCAACACCATGCGCAGAAACTGGAAAAAGATATCAGAAGAACAGTGGAACAATGCTCTCAACTCTCACCTCCCAGACCCAGAACAGATTGTGAAGAACTTCTCCAAGTGGATCATAGAATGCGTCGACACAGTTGCCCCTGCCAAACCAGCCAAATCCAGATGACTTGCCAGAAGAGCCAACTGGTTCATCACGGAGCTGAAATCCACCAAATGCAACTGTCGGCAAGTAGGAAGGAAGTGGCGCACCAGCAAAGAGACGTGCACCCATACCACCTTTAAGACCGCACAAACCAGTACCACCCCCTCCTGAAAGAAACAAAGAAGAACGCTCTAGCAGACCGCATAGAAGCCAGCACAAACCACAGCAAGGAGCTCTTCTCCATTGTGGAGTTCTCCAACCCTGCAGCCACCGAGAACAACACCACCCCTTCCCTAGAACTGTGTGACACCCTGACTATCTTCTTCTACGACAAGATCTGTCAACTACAAAAACTTCAAAACCCTAACCACCTGCCGCTGACAGCATCAGCCTGCTCACACCCACAAACGCAAACCCCCAACACCTGCTCACCAATTGGGAGCCTCTCACAATCCACAATCTCCATTATGAACTCTGTGCACTCGGGTTCACCCATAGACCACTGTCCCCACCCCACTTTCAACCTCGGGAGCAAGACGGTTGGCTTTGAGCTCAGGAAAGTGCTGAACACCTTCATCACCTCGGCATCCTTCCCTGAAGACTGGAAACATGCTGAAGTGTGGCCCCTACTGAAAAAACCATCCGCTGACCCAGCAGAGCAGAACTGAAGATCTACCGGCCCATCTCCCTGCTCCCCTTTCCAGCAAAGATTCTCGAGTGCATTCAGCCAGCAACTCACCAGACACCTAGAACACAACAATCTCCTGGACTCCTATCAATCCGGATGCCGAATCAACCACAGCACCGAGACAGCCCTCATCGAAACCACTGACGACATCTGGACCCTCCCGGACCGCTGCAAAATGGCAGCCCTCATCCTCATGGACCTATCAGCCGCCTTCAAAACAGTCTCCCATTGCATATTGATCAACAGACTCCACCACATCAGAATACAGTGAGAGCATATCAACCACGTCTAGAGTAAGATCAAACTTATTTAGCTGTCACCGCTCAATCTCCATGCATGGACATTGATTTTGCGAATGCCTGGGCGGAGAGCCCAGCCCTGCTACTGCAATAGCAGGTCCTCCCGAGGGCGCAGCTACTCAAACCCAGGAATTCTGGATACCATACTCTCTGTACCCAATCTGGATGCTCTTGGATAACTTGGACCCAGTTGGTCCTAATATTCTTGTGAACGTGATACAGGAGTGGTATCGAGAGGAAGACATAGAGGAGTCCCATATTCCACTTAAGGTTGAACGCGTTCCTGAGTGAGAGATGCCTTGGAAACACCAGTCTGCAGAAGTGCTTACATTGCTCAAACTTGGTGGTGGCAAACAGATCGAGCCACGGTTCTCCCCATTCATGTAAGAGAACCTGCCCTGCCTCCAGGTATAATTGCCACTCGTGATCCGCTAGGCGCTGACTGCTGAGTTCATCCGCCAAGCGGATTGCCCTCAGCTCCAGAAGGTTGATGTGAAGCTGGGAGCCCCCCCCCCGAGGTCACTGATCTCTACCTCTCACAGATGTCCAACCCCAACCCATAGGCGACGCAATGGTCACTGTCAGCTCAGGGAAGGGAAGAAGGCTCTGCTGTGAATCATTCGCATTGAGACCCTCCTCAAATGGATCACCTCACACAGAAGAACTCAGATTCCTTCTCCCACCATTCACCTCAGAATCCGAGAAGATCATCTGCAGCATTCCACATGGATTGTCCCTCAGCCCCATCCTCTTCAACATGCACATGACCCCCTGGCCAACACCGTCTGATTACATGGACTCAAAATCATCTCCTATGCAAACGACACCCAGATCACCCTCTCACTGTCAGAAGACCCCTCCATTACCAGAGCCAACTTCCACAGATGTATGATGAACTGGATGAAGGACAACTGACCCAAGCTCGGCACGGACAAGACAGAAGTCCTCATCTTTGGGAACAACACCTCACCATGGAACGACGCATGGTGGCCTGCTTAACTTGGCCCATCCCCCGCCCTGACAGACAGACCACTTCCGCAACCTCTGCATCATCTTGAACAGCAAGTTATCTATGAAGAATCAGGTAAACACAGTCTCATCCGCTTGCTTCAGTACCTTACACATGCTCCGCAAGGTCTTCCGTTGGCTCCCAGTCAACACCAGAAGAATCGTCATGCAGGCTCTCATCACCAGCAGGCTGGACAACGGGAACACACTCTACATAGGAGACACTGCACATCTCCTGAAGAGACTACAGACAATACCAAACTCGGTGGCAAGACTCATCCTCGATCTCCCCAGACGGAACCACATCACACCCCACCTCAGGAAGCTGCACTGGCTCCTGATCCAGAAGAGATTCCAGTTCAAGATGCTGACCCACTCATACAAAGCCCTGCACAACGAAGGGCCAGCATACATCAACAAAAGTATACCCTTCCACCAACTGACCAGACACCTGCAATTTGCTTCCCCCGTCCTCGCAGACAACCCCCCCGTATCAGGCGAGTTAACAGCAGAGGATGCTCCTTCTCAAACCTGGTGGCCAAAGCTTGGAACGACCTTCTTCTGCACCTCCCGACTGCCCCATCGCTCAGGCAATTCGGGAAAGGACTCCAGTCCTGGCTGGTTGAATGTACAGTTCACCATGAAGCAGTTAAACAACTCCAGTGCCTTTAGACCCTCTCAGGTGATATGCCGCACTTTATAAATCCTTGATTGATTAAGAGGTCATAGACCACCCACCTCAATCGCTCTGTGGCGTCTGGATGAGTGTGGGGCACTGCTGAGGCCTGAATCTTGCACTTTACTTACTTGGGGCCTTGCACCCCAGCAACAATTCTCTGTGATCCACCTCGCTTCGGCCTTTTCTGGAGCCCTGGAGCAAGCGGGCCAGTTGGGGTGTGCCTATACCCCCCCCAAGGGGAATGTGGCTCTGTAGTTGGAGATGGGGCGTGACAAGCCCCCACAGCCAAAGCTGTCCCAAACCAAAATGGACCAGTACATCGAACCTACTGTAGATATCCTGGTGGACCGCAGAGCAACTCCCCCATCGATCACAATAAACAGACATGCCCATCATCCTCAAATCAATTCAAAGCTCCAGGGGAGCAATAGAGACAAGAGTGGATGAGGGCCGGGTGGATGTCTCCCTCCTGCGCCAAGATATTCGCAAAGTAGCAGACAGGGTGACTGAGGGTGAGGCTAGGGTCTCCACGGTTGAAGATGAAGTGACAACCCTTAAACTTCAGGTCTCCAAGTTGCTCTCCACAATGGCTACCCTGGAAGAACAAGCGGAGGGTGCTGAAAACAGTTTCATGAGAAACAATCTGTGTGTCGTTGGGTTCCCAGAGGGGGTTGAGGCGTCCGGGACAGACTGCTTTCTGGAGAAATGGTCCCATTCTTGTGTCCCATCCGATAAGCTGTCTCTTATGGGAGCAAGGGGAGCAAGACCCCTGACCCACTGGTCAGGCTATTGCTCTCCCGGCGAGCAGCTCCACCGTGAGTGCCTCTGCCAACTGCATCCTCCACTGATCTCTGTTTGAGGCCTGTGCCTCGCTCTGCCTCATATCTAGCCTGCTCCTTCTGGCTTCTCTGCTGCCTTTTTTTGCCCTCTCTGTTCCTGCCCTTTTTACTTTTTTACTTTTTACTTCCTTCATTTTTGACCTCCTTAATTTCCTTTTCCTTTTTTATCCCTTGCCTCCTTCCCGCCGCTGCGGCCCCTCCCCCTCCCGTGTGTCCCCGCTCCAGCCTCCCAGCTGACCCGCCCTCCCCCCGACACCTACTTAATGGAGGCTGCTGTGCAGCCGCGCAGCGGGCACATTGCTTGCACGCCAAAGGCAAGCCCGTCGGCGCCCGACCACGACCAGCGCCAGGAACCTAGTCCTCCGACCCGCCAGTGCTACAGCTCCTCTGCTCTCTACGCACTCAACGTCGGCAAGAACAACAACTGCAAACTCTATTCACCTCTCGACACCCACAGACACTTCACCTGCCGCCACTCCTTCACCTTCACCTTCACCGAGACCCAGGACCCTGGACCCTCCTCCACCCTCCAGCAACAACGCCATCGCACCCCAAACCCTGCAATGCATCCTCCTCAGCGTCCGCTCCCTCCACAGACACGTCACGGAAATCTGGGACCTCCTTGACAGAACCATCACTGACGTCGCCTTCCTCACCGAAACCTGGCCGAACAACGCCTTGGGACCGGGCATTGTGATCGCCATCCCCGAAGGGTACAAGATCACACGGAAGGACCGCCCCGGTGGAGGCATCGCCATCGCCCACAAGTCCAACCTTTGTCTGAGCACCTACACCGACAGGCCCACAGACCTGATGGAACACCTCAATTTCAAGATACAGACCAACCTGTCCACCACCCTCCTCTACAGACCCCCCGGTCCCCGCGCACCTTTCTCTGACTCCTTCACCAACATCATCACCCCGCAAGCCATCACCTCCACAGACTACACCCTGCTGGGAGACCTCAACTTCCACCTCGACAACCTCCAAGACCCCAACTCCGCCTCCCTCCTGGACAACCTCCACAACATTGGACTCAAACAGATCGTACCAGAACCAACGCACTCAGCAGGACACACCCTCATCTTCACAGCAGGAAACTCCATCACCTTCAGCCACACCTCCGAACTCCCATGGCCGTACCATCGCTGAGTCAAGTTCACCGTCAAGACTAACATCACCCGCAAACGTCCTCTCCAGTGCAGGAACTGGAACAAGATCTCCGACAACCAGCCTACCGCCTCCCTTGGCAGCTCCGCTACAGACGACGACCCTACCACTGTGGCCCGTGCCCTACACAACTGGATCACCGACTGCGCCAACACCATTGCCCCCTCAAGAAAACTTCCAACCCTCACACCAAGAAAGCCAGATTGTCCTCCACCGAACTGTGAGAATCTAGACAAACCTGCAGACGCCTCGAAAAGCTATGGAGGAACTCCAAAACTACAGCAGACTTTGACAGCTTCAAAGCAGCCACCACCGCCCACCACAAACTCATCAGATACTCAAGGAAGAAAGCACTCCAGGACAGAATTACCACCCACGCACACAACAGCAGGGAACTATTCGGCATCATCAAAGTGTTTGCCACACCCAACATTGAGACTACTGACATCCCACCCTCCCAGGACCTCTGCGACAGACTCTGCGCTTTCTTCCATCTCAAAATCAGGCCATCTACGACCACTTCGGCAACAACCTCCACGCAGAACCCACACCCACCGTCCCCTACAACACGCAGCTGACACTTGACAGCTGGACCGGCTGCAGCACTGAAGACATCCTGAAGACTATGAAGTCCACTCACTCCGGGGCCACCACGGACCCCCACCACATATACCACAGAGCCGCAGACATCGCCCCGAGCTTCGAATCCTCAACCGCTCCCTCAAGACCATCTTCCCCGATGACTGGAAACACGCCAAGATCAACCCTCTCCTGAAAAAACCCTCGGCGGACCCCACCAACCTCAAGAACTACAGAACAATCTCCTTACTCCCTTACCCGGCGAAAGTCATGGAAAAAGCCGTCAACAGTCAACTAGCCTCCTTCATAAAAGAAAACAGCATCCTTGACTCCTCCCAATCAGGCTTCAGAAAGAATCACAGCACTGAAACCACCCTTATCGCCGCGACAGACGACATCAGCTCCCTCCTTGACAGAGGAGAGACTGTGGCCCTCATCCTCCTGGACCTCTCCGCTGCCTTTGACAGTCTCACACCGCACCCTATCCCGCAGACTCCACGACGCAGGTATCTGGAACAAGGCCCTCAACTGGATCCGCTCATTCCTCTCTGGCAGAACGCGGCTGGTCAGACTCCCTCCTTTCCCCTTAGAACCCACAGGGACCACCTGCGGAGTCCGCAAGGATCCTCCATCTGCCCCACCCTGTTCAATGTCTACATAGCCCCACTCGCATTAATCGTCTGATCATGCGGACTCAACATCGTATTGTACGCCGACACCCAACTCATCCTCTCCCTATCCAACGAACCCAACATCTCCAAACACAACTTTCAAGAAGGAATGGAAGCAGTCGCCAAGTGGATGAAGAACAGCTGCCTACAACTAAACACGGACAAAACCGAAGTATTCATCATGGGTGTGCACCCCGACACCTGGAACGACACCTGGTGGCCCCCGCCCTCAGAAATCCACCCTCCCCACAGACCACGCATGCAACCTCGTAATCATCCTGGACTCCGAACTCAAAATGGACCGCCAGATCAATGCTGTCACCTCTTCCTGCTCCCACTCCCTCCGCCGCCTCCGAAAGACCTTCAAATGGATTCCCCTCGAACACAGGAAAACAGTCACCCACGCCCTCATCAGCAGCAGACTGGAGTATGGCAACACACTCTACGCTGGGATCAGCAAGAACCTCACCCGCAAACTCCAGAACGCCGCCGCCAGACTAGTCCTCAACCTACCGCGCCACTGCCACATCAGCCAACACCTACGGACACTACACTGGTTCAGTGTCGAGAAGAGAATCACCTTCAAGCTCCTCACCCACGCCCACATATCCCTCCACAACACCGGACCAGCCTACATGAACCACCGCCTCTCGTTCCACGCACCCCAAAGATCCCTCCGCTCAGCCCAGCTCTCTCTCTTGCGATGGAACCCGGCATCAAGAAGACCAGAACAGGAGGACGCTCCTTCTCCTTCCTTGCAACCAAGGCATGGAACACCCTCCCTCTCCATCTCCGACAGACACCTTCACTCACCAAGTTCATGATGGGACTCAAGACCTGGCTCTTCGACGAAGCACCGTAACAACCTTGGAGCCAAGCACCTACCCCACCCAGCCCCCCAGCACCTTGGGACCCTTTTGGTAGTTGCGCTTTACAAACCCTTGATTGATTGATCTTGGTTTCGGCAGGAGAGGGTGGATCGGGCCCTGGCTAAGCGGCCGCCCCCAGGGGTTTTCTCGCCTCATGATAGGCTGCATCTTCAACCACCAGGATCGGGATGTCATCTTCCAGGAGGCTCATATCAACAAGATCTGCGCTTCAACACCAAGCTCATGATCTTCCCAGACTACACCCGGGCGGTCCAGTAGCGCAGATGCTTCTTTGATGATGTTAAACAGAAACTCTGCCCTTCAGATCCAATATATGCTCCTATTCTCGGCCCGTCTGAAAGTATTTTCAACTCCTCCACCTATTTCCTTGACGCTCCACAACAAGCATGGGAGTGGGTGATGGCGCAACAGGCACTGCGGCCCACCAGAGTTGGGGAGGCAGCAAACATGAGGACAACTGGGTCCCCGTGAGCCCCCCCTCTCGGGTACGCCGGAGAAAGAGAACCCCCTCAAAGAGGGGCTGACCAAACCAGCATAGGAGACGAGGGTTATTGAGCCCACCTCGTGCTAGGAGTGCACTAGGAGCTCTGGACCCAGAGGCATCGCTCTCTGGCACCCCCACTCTCTTTCAGACTCAAGACGGTGATCATGAGCCACTCTCTTGAACCCTGGCAGGCGGTGAGGTGCAGAATGACCCGGTCATGGATAGCCAACCATTGCTGCAGACGCTGTGAACTACTCTATTGCTGTATTGCATATAATCTTTTTGGATGTGGAGTGGGGTGGAGGGAGTGTTTTCCTTTGTTCTTACATTCTTTCGTTTTAGTGTGATAATCAGAAATTGCTGTCAGCTAGTGTGAACTTTCCATTGGGCAACTGGGGGCCTCAGATGGATCCTGAGACACCCTACTAGTTTCTTTATGTTTGAATGTTGGGCGACGGATGCTTCAGGGTTGGAAGTATGGGATGGGGGGCTGTTGGGTGGGATGGGTTACTGTTCTGTTTTGCTTTATTGTTCTGACTTTCTTTTGCAGGCACCTACAACAAACTTCATCCACTGCGTCACTCACACACCACATGCTCTACGGCTCCACTGAGTCTATCCCCCTGTGGACCAGGAGGCTTCTCGTGGGGAGAGGATCCAGCCCACCACTTTCCAGTCCCGCCCCAACTGGTTATGGTAATTTCCTGGATTGTAAACTATCTCTTCGACCGATAAGAGATCGGTGGTACTTCTCTATATAAAGCGGTTTCGCCTGGATGTGGTCATGCTCCAAGAAACGCATCTTTTAGGCTCCCACTGTCCCTTCCTCGTCAGGTTTGGCTATGACCAAGTTTTTCATGCTGGCTTCTTCAGAGGTGCACAAGGGGTCGCGATCCTGATGCTCAATGCCTTCCCAATGGCGGTGTCCTCCTCATACATCGACCCACAGGGGAGGTACATAGGGATGGAGGGCCCTCTAGAGACTAGACACCAGAACTTCATATCGGCCTATGTTCCCCAACAGATGTTGTACTTGACACTGCAGGCACTCCAGGACCTTGTGCTGCCCCCCCCACCCTCCTCAGGGACTACCTGTTGGGGGGTGATTTTAACGCGGTGCCAGACCCCAGTCTGGATATTTCCAAGGCCCTTCAGCCAGGCTGAATTGCGCGCTCATCCCAACTTACATTTTGGGCCGACTCAATTGGCCTATGAGATGCTTGGAGATTTTGGAACCTCTCACAACAACTTTGCACTTACATGTCAGCAGTCCATAAAATGGGTTCCAGACCTAAAGACCCTCGCGGGTGAAGCAGCCGTGCTCTACATATCCTGATTAATTGAATCAGTCAGATTTGGTTCCCGGCCAGTGCCCTCCATTGTATTACAATGCGTACAGAACCTGACCTAAGGCATCTCAGATCACACACCCCTCATCTTCGAAATGGAAACCTCTCAAGCACCTTGTGACCTATGTGGCGCATCAACGCCTGGCTTCTAGTAGACAAAGACTGCATTGACGTTATAGAGGAGAAACTCCAGATCTTACTTAAGCTCAACTGTAATGCTGTGTCCTCTGCTGGAACCCCTATGGGCGTCCAGTAAACACACCCTGAGGGGTCTGATCAAGGGATATGTAAGGGGAGACACGCCAACTGGTACAGGTAATGGATTTAGAAGCCCAGATCCTCTCCCTATAGTGGTGGACCTGCGGCTGGCCCTCTGTGACATTGAGAGCCAGCAGCAGGTCCACCACTCCAGGGAGAGGATCTGGACTGCCGGTGCTAGCGTGGCCCACCCTGAAACAGATCTCCCTAGAGGATGCTAGGCAGTGCTGGAGAGCATTGACCCAGCTGGTCTATGAACATAGAGACAAATCTTGCAAGCTCTTATATTGGTTGGCAGCTCATGCCGCCTCGACTAGGACAGTACCGGCCATTTGCGATTCTCATGGAACCCTTTGTGAAAGTATGCCCGAGGTTGCTCAGGTCTTCGCGGCTTATTAGGACTTCTATGTTGCAACCCCCTGGGCCCCCACAGGAGTGTGCATTCCCACTGCTAAAGGAGATTTCCCCTGCACTCGATCCCTGCCTTCTGTGGCCCGAGAACTTGACTAACCGATCACGACTGAGGAGATAAACTTGGCCATTTCAGATCTCAATTCGGGCAAGACCCCTGGCAGACGGGTTCCCCATTGAATTCCTTAAAAGCTACCTGACCCTTTTTGCTCCCTCACCTCTGGCCCTCTACACTGAGGTGGCAGAGCGTGAATCATTCCCCCCACAGACCTGGACACTACCACTATCGTGATTTCCAAGGCCAACCAGCCCGCAGAACATTGCTCCTCTTATATGCCTATCTCTCTCATAAACGTGTTTGCGAAGATCCTAGTGAATACATTAAGTCACACACTGAGTTACCTAATCCACCCAGACCAAATGTTGTTTCATGCCTGGCTGGTGCATATGGAGGGTACAACTCACCCTGTCCCAGCAGTACTGGTTGAGCGGCTCCATGGCCTTACTCCTAATTGACTTTGAAAAGGCCTTTGACACTGTCGCATGGACTTTCTCGGAAGCTGTGCTGAAGCATGCAGGTTTTGGGACTTCCGCAGACTCATCAGCCTGCCATACAATGCCCCTGCATCCCATGTCCAGGTAAACGGAGTCCTATACCCTCCCTTCCCAGTTTTTAGAGGCTGCCACCAGGGCTGTGCCCTGTCTCCATTTTTTGCCCTAGTAATCGAACTCTTGGCACATCTTATCAGATGTAAAGCCCAAATTCGGGGATGGCTTTAAGAGGAGGTTCCTTAAGAGCTCATAGCTCTGTATGCGGATGGCATCCTAATATTTCTGGATGACCCGCAGCCTTCCAGCCCCAGATGCCTCTAAATACTACACCTATATGGTGAAGCCTCTGGTCTGCAGATAAACAAGTCGCTGTTGGTACCGGTTGAGGAAAACACTGGAGGGCATTCTTGGTGCCCTGCGATCCCGATATGCTGCCTCTCCTTCAGATATTTAGATATCAATATTCTCCACCTCCCAAACCCGGCCTGGACTCTTAATTTTCAGCCCATTATGAAAGCCTGGACTAGGGACCTCTGGAAAAGGGGCCTCCTGCCTCCTAAGCGCTATGGGGTGGGTAGCCTTATTTAATATGATGTGCCTCCTGCACTTGTATGTCATTGTGAACTTCCATAATTTAATCCCCTGAGGACAGCCCTTTTATGCCTCTTGGAGGACGTTGGGGGACTGAGACTGGAGAGAACCTTTATCGGCATGGCCACATTGTTGGCCAAACAAGATATTGTCCGTATCTGGAAGTCGCTGGAATCGCCCCTCGTTGGCGGGGTGGAGGAGGGGGGTGGGCTGGTGTGCCCGCTATGAGAAGCTGATCTACGAGGCCCAGTCATGCCACTGAAAGTATAAGATATGGAGGGGGTGGTGGACGCATCATGGGTTGAATGTGTAATGATATTGATGGTAATGTAGTTACTATGTTTATATCTCTAATGCATTTTTATGGAGTCTTGTAGAATTGTGGGAAATGCTGAAATCTGAGAACTTGGGTATCAAAAAAAGAATATGATGCTTTAAAGTCCCACAGTTACCTGGATAAATACAATGTGTCCTAGTGCCTGTAGTGCTAAAGTTAAAGCAGCTGCCACCCATGGGCTGTGCACCACAAAGTTTGATCTTAACCACACCATGGGAGACCTAGCGGTAGCCCCAGAAAAATTTGGTAGTCGGGCTTACAAATCTGCAGCGACTGATGCTGGCAAGGAATAGCTGCCTATTTGCAACCATCTCAAGACTTGGATCTTCACGCTGCTCCTCAGAGTTGACGTAAGTTCCTTTGGGTTCTGATGCAGATTTTGGGTGCGTCAGTCTTTACAAAGTTGATGTAGCAGTTGCACTTACGGTGTGAGTCTGGACCCAAGCTGGTGTTCAAGGCCTCCTCTTGCAAATCTGAGGTCGCTTTCACACACTCGAGGCGAGGTCCGAATTCTGGTCACATTACTGCCTAGGGTGACAAACCTGTCTTCTCCAGCAACAGTGTACCAAGGCGATGGCCCTTGAATCCCCATTGGTGGTTTACAGGGGTTGTTACTCACCTAAGGAGACAACCCGCTTGGGGGTCACAGGTACGGCCCTATTATTTCCACATTATTGCACCAGGGCAACGGTCCTTAAGTTCCAATTGCTCACTCTTGTTGTGCAGTGGTTGTCTCTCACATTTAAGGCAGCCCTATAGTCTCTGAAGCATTGTTATAACACGAAGGCCCTTACATTTCAGTGCCCCCCTTTTCTAATACAGGGGTCATATCTCTCGCACGGACAGGTAGTACGATCAGTGCAGTGGTCCCGATGCACTCTACTCTTACACTCTGCCTCTCAGACTCTTGCATCTGGACTTCTAGACCTTGCTACCGCCTAGCTGTCTTCTGAACCTCACAGAGTTCACTGGTCTTGGGTGAGGTAGAAAGTTGTGTTCCATGTGAGAATTCTTGATCCTCTTGGGTGATGTTCCCTCAGCAAGCATGGGAGACTGGGCAATGCTCGGGTCACAATCCTGGTTGCAACAGGCTGAACTCTTGTTGAGTTCTTACATGCTGATGATCAGCTTTATCTGACAAAGTGTTAGTCTCAAGCCTCCTCTTTCATAAACATTTTCCATACACACTGTTGGATTTTGTGTCTCTGCTTTTGATTCGTGTAACGGAGGCCTACTTGGAAATGCCCACATCTTATGACACTTATTGTAGTTAATAATCGATCACTGAAGGACAGTCTCCAAATTTGAGGGCCCCCAACACAAGCCACCTTGATGTTCTCATCAGTGATGTGTGGTTTAAATGGTTACCCGTGACATTGGTCCCACTCTTTATGATTTTCTTATCAGTCCCATAGTCTTCCACAGATGTGCTCAAGCCTCCTTTGACCAGTGATTCCTTCCGAATGAAAGAGCTACCTTTTGAAATGCAGCACAGACCTTTGCTCTCCCTTCACCCAGTATTTTTCCTTCCAGTTTGAGAAAATGCAATCCACATTTCTTTTTTTGAAGATTTATTGATTGACAGCTAAACTGAACTTGGTGTTATTTATTGTTGATTATTAATACACATTTGTTTGACTATAGTCTCAGTCACATGACCTCTTCCGACTTCATGGCAGAAGAAAAGTGCAGGAGTTGCTCTTATTGCGAGAAGCTGGGTGCCTTGATTTACTGTTGGACAGGGGCGCGGTCTCTGTGCCGGTTCGTCCGGCAAGGCAAGTGTCAGGTGAGGTAGCCGCCGCAGTATTGGCGTGCACCCCACCCCAAGGCAGAGCCAGTGGACATCATGAAGCCCAGGTAGGTGGCTGGGGCCACTTGTGGGTTCAGAGAGGGGCCCTGAAATCAGGGAGATGTCAGAGCAAGGTCAAGATAAGGCAGGACCGCAGACAATAAGCGGCATAACTGTCAATGCATGTGTAGCGCAAAACGCTTCCCCACTTGGACTCGCGGCCCACAGGGGAACAGAGATAGCTAGCATAATGAAGGGCACGTGGGGGAGGGGCAAAAGACATGGTGAGAAGGCCCAGGCGTCGAGGGGTCTTTCCCAGGGTAGTGAACAAAGACTGAGACAGGCAGCCTGGTGTGGCCGCAGAAGAAAGCAGGCTGAGGTAATTCACAGGCAATCTAGCAGAAAACAAGGGTACACTTCCTAATAGGCGGTGGGAGGTGATAAGGCTGTCAGAAGAAACTGGCGGGTGTACCAGAGGGATTTGGGGGGGGGTCCAAGTGATCAGATCTGAATGCCATCACACACCCAGAAGGGTGTCATGCTTCATCATTGGGCTGCTCCTCATCGGGCCGATGCTGCAATGCCCGATGGGCCCCTCAGTGGGGGGCTCTTTAGCGGAGATCTTTTGATCTTAGCCATATTGATGAATGCAAGTGAGGGGGTGTCAGTGTAGGGTGGTGTCTAGGTGATCGAAAATAGCCTAAGGAGTACCGAGGAGACTTTTTAGTAAAGTGGTCCCCATGACAAAGTAACAACAAGGGAGCTGACACGGGTAATGATATACCAAGATAGCTTCAAAAAGGGTGACATGGGGGTCATCTGATGTAGGCCATAGTCCACAATATCTAGCTTGGGCTCTTTGAGATGTCTCTCCCAGCCTTCGCTAGACCTAGTGGTCCCCTCACAGGATGACCAAACAGAAGCTCAAAGGGACTAAATCCCATTCCTTTCTGTGGCACTTCTCTGTAGGTGAAAATCAGGCATGGCAAAAGGACATCCCATCTCCCGAGTTCTTCAGGGAGTCCCATGATCATACCTTTCATGGTCTTGTTAAATCTCTCAACTAGACCATTGGTTTGTGGGTGATATGGGGTGGTAAACTTGTATGTCACCCCAAACTCAGCCCAAATGGCTTTTAGGTAGCCGGATAATTAAGTTACTACCTCTATCTGACACCACCTCCTTAGGAGATCCCACCCTAGTAAAGATAATGATTAGGGCCCTGGCACCAGCAGGAGGAGTAACAGCCCTAAGAGGAATTGCTTCAGAATACCTGGTGGTATTATCCACTAACAACAGTATAAATCTGTTTACTGATGTTTCACCTTTTCTAAGGGAACCCCTACCACTGGAAGTGGAATTAAGGGGGCCTTTGGTGGTTAGCTGTTTTGCCACTGACTTGACAGGTAACACAGGAGTTGCAAAACTCCTTCACTTTCTGGGACTTGCTTGGGCAGTCGAAGTGGGCAACTAGCCTACTCAAAGTCTTTGCCTGGCCAAGATGCCCAGTTAAGGGGATGTCATGGGCCAATGAGAGTAAGAATTCTCTGTATTGCTGAGGCTCCACCACTCATAGAGGCACCAGGTTTAGGATATCTGGCCTCAATATACAGGCACCCCTCCTCCCAATAGGTTTTGTGGGATCCACTGACATCTTCCTTTTCCTGTGAGGCAGCTTGATGTCTCAGGCTCTTGAGTGGGACAAGTTCTTTGTCCGTGGCACAGCTCTTCCCTAGAGGGTCCAGCTGGGCCTAGGAGCTCTGATGTGTAAGGCCCAAGTTCCCGGGGCTCAGTTCCCTATAGGACTGACAGGTCTTCTCCCTGAGGAGAGGAGACCTGAACTTGTGGCTTCTTAAAAGTTGGTTTCCCAGCCTTCTTACCTTTTCTCTTGGAGGGTTGGGCCATTATTCCAGGCTCCAACTCCTCTTTTGCGCCCTGGGCTTTGCTCTGTGCTCCTTTTTTTTTGCACACACCCATTCAGGTATTCCTAGCATGGCTAGATGGTATCTTAGCTCTACCTCAGCCCATGCTGAGGACTCCAAATCACTCTCTAGCAGACACTGTACTGGGATGGCAGAGGACACAACCACCTTCTTTTGGCCAGTAACCCTTCCCCACTTTAAGGATACCATAGGCATGGGTGAACTTTAGTATGGTTACCAGCATTGGTGACTGGTTATGCTTGTCCAGCCAAATACTGCTCTGGGCATACCAGGATTTTTTAGTCGCCATGGTGACACTTGTACCTGTATCTCTCAGTGCTTCTACTCTAGCCCCATTGATATTTGGCTGTTGTCTACATTAAACCCACCCTGAGGGGTCTGATTAAGGGATATGTAATGGGAAAGGAGAAACGCCAACTGGTACAGGTAATGGATTTAGAAGCCCAGATCCTCTCTCTGGAGTGGTGGACCTGCGGCTGGGCCTCTGCGACATTGAGCGCCAGCCGCAGGTCCACCACGCCAGACAGCCAGGGCAGTTGCATCCACCCCACTCTCTGAGATTAAGATAGCTGCACTGTGCTCTCTGACCTGGTCAGTGCACACCAAGGATCCCATCAGGAAACTCACCACCCCAGTGGTAACTGGGGGTGCACTAGTGGAAGCCTTTTTGGGACAGGAACAGCCCCCAGCTAGGTGTCCATTGACCTTACAATTGAAACATCAAGCCTTTTTTTAATCCCAGTTCTTACCCTGGTACCCACCCTTGGATTGTGAAGTGCCTCTGGCCCCACCACAGGTTTCTGTGGGACTTTAGAAGACTCTTTACCTTTTTTCCTTAGACTTTTCCACATCTTTCCAGTGGGGGGAATAGCAAACCCTTTCTTTTGCCACCCCCACCCTGAGACCTTTGGGACACCCTACTCTTGATCCAATGGTTAGCCTTTTCCCCCAAACTCCTCAGGAGAGGCTAAACCTATGTCTACCAAGTATTGATGCAATTTTTCAGATGTACAGTCACCTACACCACCCTACACTTGTACCCCCCAAACTTGCATTCATCAATATGCCTAAGATCAACAGATCTCTGCAAAAAAGCACCCACTGAAGAGCCTCATCAGCACTGCAGCGCACGCCAAACGAAGGGCAGCCCAATGATGAAGCATGACTCCCTTCTGGGTGTGTGAGGGCATTCAGATCTGATCACTTGGGCGCCCATCTCCCCTAAATACCTCTGGTCTACCAGCCAGTTCCTTCTGACATCCTTATCATCCACCCCCATGAGGAACTGCACTTTCCTTTTGTGCTAGATTGTCCATTTAGGAGCTTAGGTGCTGGACCTATTATATCTGCTCCCTTTCCCTCCTTGATTTATAGTGATTAAGAACCAAGCAGCAGAAGGGGAACAGGTTATCCTTGTTTTAGGCACCGGTTGTAGCGATGTCAGATGAGAGATGTGAGGTAGTGGAATGGCCTTCCCAAGAGGATTGGGATATCTGAAAAGGGAAAGTGGGAGGTGAAGAGCAGTGGTTGGAGGTTACATCTCTGAGGATGCAAGAATGGCTGGAAAGGGTTCTGCAAGGTCTGCAGGTACAACGGCCAGTGGAGGTGACTTGGGGAGGGGAGATCAAGGGGCCTGAAACAAGACCTTGGCCCAGTGCCCAACTGCAGGGCCAATGCTGGGTGCAGCAGTGGCAAAGTTGAAGTGGAAAAAGGATGAAGACCAGGAGGAAATGGAGCATTAACCATGGGCAGCTACTAGTCTAGGGCAGCAGGAAGAGCAAAGTAATGGACCCAAAAGGGTGTATTCCCACAGAGGTCAAGTGGGGCACAGGCGCAGGGAGGACAGCGCATAGGCTTAGCTAGGGCATAAGAGTTTAGCGGTTCATCTTTCACATTCTGCCTCTAGCGGGCTGGTAGGCATCTTGGGTGCGGCGTCTGGGGCTCTTAGGTGGGATAGCAGAAGGATGGAAGTCAGTGGAGAGATAGAATAGAAGGGGAGGAATGTAGGGCAGCAAGGGGTATACACACCAGACCTATCCTCTTTCTTACAGTTTTCAGGACATCTGCGAGCAGCAGATTATGGAGGGCACAGTGCAGCCCAACAACACAGAGAAGTGAAGGTATGGCACAGAGTGGCCAGCCGGACGGTGTTGTGGGACCTGGTGTATTCTGACACAGGGTCCAGTGAGGACTCTCATCAGGTCCATCAGAGGACATGCGCAGAGCATCTTCGGGAGGAAGGAGATACAGGTCAAAACGGCCCATAACTATAGAGGACTTGGGAGGGCTGATGACTGCCCCCCTCGGGAGAAAGTAAACATTTAACCCGAGGTGGTGTATAATGTGCAATATCTGATGGCAGTACCAACACGCGCTGAGTGGGCGGGGCAGATGAATTGGTTGGTTGTATGGACTTAGACTATGAGGAGGATAGCCTGGAGGAGGGTGAGGTCTTGGGCAGTGATGTGATTGATAAGGCATAGCAGAGGTGGTGACAGCAAGGGGCACGAAGGTCTGTGGGTGGTGGGGGCTGGGTTTGTTAATCAGTGTCCACATAGTGTTTTACAGGCTTAAGACACAGTACCATCCAGATCCACAGACACCAGGTTGGCGGGCAGGCGGCTTCTACTGGCAATGCAGCAGACTACGGCGCGGGCACTGACTTTAATGCCAGGTAAGGATGTAAGGGCCACTTTGTCGGACCGGTTATGTTGTCAATTGGGGTGGAGGCTGGGAATGGAAAGGAGTAAACTATATGTCTACAGATGTACTGGTATGTTAAGGACACTGGGTTAGGCAGTGAGGACTGAAGGTCAGATACAAAAGAAAGAGGCTGCACAAAGGGACGGAGGATCTCATACACTGACAGGGACGTCAGCAGGAGAACAGCAAGGGGACACAAGAACTGATGCTGTGGAACAGATTGTGGTAAGGGATAGAAAGGTAAGGTCAAAATTGCGGAGTTCAAGGAAAGCAAGAAGTTGGAATAAAAAAGTTGCCATAGATGGGGTTGACAAAACCACTGGGGGCAAACCATATGTTGTCCACAACAGAAAAGATCTGGCAGGGAGTATATGTCAAAATGTTTAAGCTGTTGCATATGGAGCTGAGAGCTAAAAAAGTGTCCAAAGAGGAAGAATATGAACTGTCCAAACGGCCTAGGGTTCCCATGGCAATATGAAACTGAACTGCAGCATTTTTGATTTTCGCTAGTGTATATTTCGATGAATATCCAGAGCAGAGTGTGGCCCTGTTTAAATACATGGATGTTGTAGGAAGCTGGCTCTGTATATGGTATACTACTAGGTGTTTATACCATGCACAGAGTCCAGAGATTCTCCCAGAAGTGTACAGGGCTCAATGCAAAACCAAAGTGCTCTATTTGTGGTGGTGTGGGCGAGCAGCCTTAGGACTAGCATAGAGAAGTGTAAGATATTTGTTGTGCTCACAATGACCAAAAAATGACACACAACTCAAAAAGGAGATCCACACTAATTTTATAAAATAAGCTTTGCTCAAGATTTATTTTAAGGCCAAGATCTTTGCAAAAAGGTAAGTACGTTTTTAAATTGGAATTCTTTTCAGTTTCAAAAGTGGGCACTCCGTGCAATTTTCAGTCTTTGCAATGTTAACCTATGGAGAAAAACAATAATGCAGTTTCACAGGTAAGTAACCAACTTACAAATCCAGTCTTCTGGTTGCAGGCGCAGCAGAGGGCAAGGCTCATGTAAGGACAAACACTGCACCACCAGCGGCACAGGGGCTGCCGGGTGCAGGGGTCCAAGTTGAAGATCAGGCCCAATGTTACCCAATGGAGACTGGGGGTGCTTGAAGACACGCTTCTTGCAGGTAAGTAAAGCGGCTGCAGGGCTCAAGCTTTGGAGTTTTTAGGCAAGCACAGGGAGCCACAAGGCAGCACCAATCATACACCACAATCAACAGCACAGGGCGGCCGGGTGAAGGGTGCAAACACCGTGTCGGGTGCCCAATGCAATTCAATGCAGAAACTCGGTTTGGAAAACAAGCTGCAGTTGACAAACTGGAGGCTGCACGAAGGAAACCAGTGACAGGAGAGGTAAGTTGGGATATTGTAGGACATGGGGACACCATTGGTCGAGATCCTCAAGGCCAAGGGGCTTCGGGTGCAGGGGTTTCCTTTGACATCAGGTTTCTCTTACCAGAGTCGGTCGCCATTAAGGGGAGCGTTTGACTTCACACTGCAGGCATTGTTGTGGAGTCCAGGAGGGGTAAGCCATTGCTGGACTTCGACTCAGGATTGCTGGGGAACCTTTTCTGGAATGGTAAGCCACCAGGACACAGGCCGGAGGCATCGTTTGCTGAGGGGTCAGGGATTGTGGATCCGGAGGGCACCATAGTCCTTTGTGTTGCTTTCTTGTGGACAGAGTCGCTGTCCTCTGGAGTTTTGGCTTTCTTCAAAGGCTGGCAGTCCTCCCAGGGCCTGTGGAAGCTGCTGAGTGCAGGACAGGTGTCATTTCTTCGCAGGATCTTCAAGGGCTGCAGACAGGCAAGTAGGGCTCTGGCCAAGTCAGCGGTCTTCTCTGCACAGCATTTTCTCTGTCCTTCTTCTTCTTAGGTCGGCAGAAACTAGTTTCAGGGTCTGGGGAGCCACCTAAATGCTAGATTTAGTGGCGTTTTAAGGGAGTGACAGGTAGGGCTAATGGGCACCTTACCTGGACTGTCTATACCCTCAATTATGCCACCCTCCTGCAGGAGGGGGCATAGACCTAGCCCTGATTGGAAGAGTCTGTCACCCCCCATCTTCCAGATGGCAGAGACTGAAAGATATGCTTCACCTCGCTTCCTTCACCTTGGGGGTGGAGTTGGCAACGTGGGCACACCTCCTATTCTTCCTAGTTTTTCCAACCCAAAGTGGGGATGTAAATCGGGGGATGCCATCTGCTGCTAGCAGCAGAGGCTAGGGGTCGCAATTCAATTGCGGCAGGCCTTTGAAGCTTCCCTCTCTAGCCCTGTGCCCATCCTGGGGGAGGAGGTGTGACACCTTCACCAAGGTTGTGCTTTGTTTCTGGTCCCAGAGAGAGGGGGCTCTCGACCAAGAGGTCCAGAAACATGTCTGGTGGTGGCAGGCTGCCTAAACACATTCTGTGACCGCACCAGCGTTGGTAGCTTTTCAGTGGGCACCTCTGAGGTGCCCTCTGAGTACATGTTTCAATAAACCTCACACTGGCAGCAGTGTGTGTTTATTAAGAGGAGTAGTTTGGTACCAAACACTCCTGGGTTCAGAGAAGCCATCATGGTTCTGGGGAACTTGGGTTGTCGAGTTTCCAGCCCATGTACTCTTTGACTCCCCTGGCACTCACAATATCTAAAAATATACTTAAGTATTATAGGGGCATATCTGATCATGCAGATATGCCCACACCTGTGAAATAATGCCCCCTGCCTTAGGGCTTTAAGGCTTGTGAGAGAGGTGACTTACCTATACCTTGGGCAGTGCAAGTTGGCATGCCACACAGGTAGTGTGCCATGTCGACTTTGTCATTTTTGTCTGCACCAGGCCATGAATGGTGCAGTGGCAGTCTGCATGGCCTAGGTGAGGGGTCCCTAGGGGACCCTCTTCAGTCCCAATGCCCTAGGTCCCCAGGTTCCAGTTACTAGAGACCTACAGGGGGCCTGAAGGGCCAATTGTGTAAATGTTTTAGGGAAGAAGCACTGGCACAGGGGACCTGGTTGGCAGGGGCCATGTGTATTATAATTGAAACCACATAATTTTCTTGGCAAAAAGTGGGTGGCTAACATGTCAATCGAGGCACTTTCTCACAGATGTCTTACGCAAGCAGAGCTCATATGTGGGGGATATGCCTGGACACAGTATGACGAATTCAGGGTGCGTATGGTCTTGGACTCCCAGGCCAAAATGGGGGGAGATCCACTCCAATCTCTGGCAGCACACAATGAATCTGGCAAAATCTGAGAAAACAATATTCACAGCAAGTGGTTTGCCCATAGTCCTTTGTCTCAGAGCTATCATTACACACACAACGAACCAACTGATGTCCTACGCAGCTCTGAAGGCCTGAAAGCAATACCCTGAATGAATCCAAGCACAACTTTACACAAAAAAGTGTGCATTTTTTCAATTTGAGAACCAGGGCGTTTATAGAAGCTTCCATAGCTGAAGAAATCATGGTTGGCTGTGAAAAGGTATGGAGATCTTCCTAACGGGCACCTAACGGGCAACGTCATCAGCCTTTGGTTTTGCTATGTTCGCCCTAAGTTGGCAGGGTATGCTCAGACGTGGGTCCCTTGCTCACTTTGCCACTGGATTCAAGATAGCCTGGCTGATGATGGCTGTAAGCCAGAAACCGGTCCCAGGATGCTTGTTTCCGGTCCAGGGAAGACATGGCTTGGCAGTTCGGGCTGGACTGTTCCCATGAGGCACAGGGTCAGACTGATTTGCATACGGCCATGTCTGAACTGGGGTGGCGGAGTGAGCTAAAGAATGATGATGGATTAAACCCAGATCAGTTGACTGGGGGTGAGTGCTGCAATGTTCAACACTCCGTCCATCATCCCCTTTGGTTTTGCTATGTTCGCCCTAAGTTGGCAGGGTATGCCCAGACGTGGGTCCCTTGCTCACTTTGCCACTGGATTCAAGATAGCCTGGCTGATGACGGCTGTAAGCCAGAAACCGGTCCCAGGATGCTTGTTTCCGGTCCAGGGAAGACATGGCTTGGCAGTTCGGGCTGGACTGTTCCCATGAGGCACAGGGTCAGACTGATTTGCATATGGCCATGTCTGAACTGGGGTGGTGAGTGAGTTAAAGAATGATGATGGATTAAACCCAGATCAGTTGACTGGGGGTGAGTGCTTGCAATGTTCAACACTCCGTCCATCATCCCCTTTGGTTTTGCTATGGAGTGGGAATATTACATTTTACACCTCCCTTATCGAATGCTTTCTCTACTGTTGCACATACAGCAGTGGGAATAGAAAATGTTACCCCTCCTGAGTTCAACCCTTTCCCTACTGTTGCACTGACTAGAGTGGTAATGGTACATTTTACCCCTCTGCAATCCAACACTTTCTCTACTGTTGCACAGAGTGAAGTGGAGCGGGAATAGTAAATGTTACCCCTCCTGAAACCAACACTTTTCCTACTGTTGGATTTTGGAGGGGAAGAATTTGCTATTCCCACTCCAGTCACTGCAACTTTTTTCCATACTGTTGCACTGACTGGAGTGGGAATAGTTAATTTTAGCCCTCGTTAGTCCAACAATTTCCTAGCTGTTGCAAAGATTGAAGTGGCAATAGTATATGTATTATTCCCTCAGTTTTATAAATGTATTTATATTGTTTACAATTATATTATTATGGGGCTTATTCTGAGTTTGACGGGGCAGGACCGCCTCGCTCCCGCACGGCCAAACCTGTGTAGGAACCTCCCACCAGATAAGGAGTTCTCTCCTGTCTTGCGGGATTGAAATATGAATATGAAATAGGCACCGCAATGGGAACGTCAAAATAAGTACCTGCATGGCATGGACTGCTGCAGTGCATGCCGTGCAGTTACTGGGGTGCATGCACTCAGGGGGGCACACATTATGCCTGTAGGGCCCCCTTTGTTTCCACACCGCCAAAATTTTCATGGCGGTCGTACCGCCATAAAAAGTGTGGTGTGAGGAAACTCCTAATATGCTTGGCCGGACCTCAGCGGTCACACTCAGCATATTGCAGCCTCAGGTCCACTGTGCAGCTGCCAGGGACGGCAGTTCCCTAGCAGTTGCAGTGGTCCCAGGGCGGCCTGACCGCCCTAGTCATAATAGGACGGTCCGGAGACCGCCAGACTCCGAAAAAGGCCTTATGATTTGTTTGTGTATTTTTAATTATATTATTTTTTAATTAGTAATGTTTGTGATGTGTAATATATTTTAGTAAATTGTAATTTTTGTTTATTTTTTATGTTCAATTAAATTGGTATGTTTTTACATTTTTTCCAGTTTGTGATAAACATACACACATACATATGTGTGTGTTTTTAAATAAGTAGTTCCAAGAAAGGGGGACTCCGAGCCAATTTTGACTAGGTCCAGCACACAGGCCCAAATGCAATCCAAAACAAAGTGGTTTGCCGTTCCTACTGTATGGTACAGGTGAGTAGTCTATGAAGAAAGCACTCGTGGTGTGCTCACTATGGCAGGAGAAAGATATCCTCCTTTCGGAAAAGGGACCCTCACACACCCAATAAGCTAGGTGTCTTGCTTCATCATTGGGTCTGCTCCTCGTCGTGTCGGCGCTGCAATACCCGATCGGCACCCATGATGGGGCCTTTTAGCGGAGATCTTTTTTCCTGGCCGTTGCGTGCAGTGCGAGTGATGGCCCTAGTGGGTGTAGATGTGAAAATTGTGAGGTTAAAACAGGAGTTAGGATCCACTCAGAACTATTTTAATGAATGTGGCCCCTATCCTGATTAAAAACAATAGTGTGCGCGCCCCTGCTCTAAGGTTACAGGGTATTGCGCTTTGAAATTAGACCAACATGTTTCTTGCCCTATGTCAAGTGGACGGCAATTCTTCAGGGCCGATGCAAGATCTATCTACACTTTTTGGTGGCGGTCTAGAATGTCGAACTCAAGTGACCACCCATACAGCACCCTAAAAAGTGGTATCTGTAGATCTACAACATCACCTAAAAAGGAGAGAAACTCAAACGGATTACTATGTCATTATCCAACAGTTTACAGTATACACACATTAGTGCAACACTTCAAACAAAGTGCATGGAAGCATGCATCACACTAAAATGTCTGTGATCATGCGCGAGGAATATAAATCTATAGTGACATATACAGCCGGGAAAGTTGTGTATGTTCTAACACGTCTAAGAACTCACCCAAGGAGGGTCTGCAATGTGTAGCAATGTGTACCGGCAGGCGTAGACACTGGATAGTACAGTGTCCTTGTAAAAGGCAGTGATTGGAAGCAGGAGATAAAATAAAGAAATAAACTCATGAGTATACAGGGAATAATAGCCTGTGGGCAGTTACTCTAATATGACTGGAGTGAAAGCGGGCCCCAATTGGTATAGACCCCCTTTCCCAAACAATCAGCAACTTAGAATGTGGATGCATGTGCCCACTGCGTATATCTGCCACGAGACCCAAAGGGGGGGATTCAAACAGTATGCCTCCACAACCTCACCTGGCCCCAGCGATGAGTGTCAGGTAGGGAGGATCAGGCACACCGTAGAACCAACACCAATAGTCCCACGAGGCATCAAATAGCACCTAGGTCATAGCATAAACAAACGCTATCACCCGAGAGTCCATGTGAATCACTGGCCAGATCTAGTGCACTTCTGTTCCCGCCCGAGTATAACCGGTTGCCCATCACGGTTGATGTCTGTTAAAAAGTGTCATATTAGTCGGGGTGGGGTAAAGAAGTACACCGCCCACCACAGCTTACCAAAGACGCCCTCTTTCAAGCGCTCGGATCCCACAAGATTCTATGTCGAGTTGAAGTGATTGGGGCTATACCGCCTTGGTTGAAAAACAGCCCAAGCATTAGGTACTTATGTGCTGGATTCTGTGTCGACAGCGGGTCAACTACCCCTCACCTTGCCGGTCCCGGATGGTATCAGCTCGTACTCGGAGTTGCGTAATTATACCTCCGGTTGGCATTGTTAAGGAGGAGGGACTCCCGGTTTCTGGCTACAGGGAGCCAGCGCGCTGACCCAACACACAGTGGGTGCCATCTTGGAAGTCCACGCTGTTCGTCCCATGTAGGTTTGCTCGAGAGTCCTGATAGTCATTGATTCAAGGAACTCGGGTGAATGAGCCATACGGATTGAGTATAGGAGAGGGTGCTAGGTAAATTGTACCTCCGGTGTGCTTAGTTGAGGAGGCGGGACTTCGGGTTTCTGGCTACAGGGAGCTAGCGCGCTGACCTAGAGACCAGTGGGTGCCATATTGGAAGTCCGCGCTGTGTGTCCCCTGTATGTTAGCTCGAGAGTCGTGATAGTCTTTTGTTCAAGGACCTCGGGTGAGCGAGCCATATGGATTGAGTATAGGAGTGGGTGCTAGGTATCTATTTCTATTTGTGTCTCACAATCATCATGTGTGAAGTAGTACTCCAATGTGCAGTTCACAAAAGGGGTGCACTCATTGAGATGTTATATTAATAATGTGCAACTGTGAGTGCCATTCCGGGCAGAGTGTGATGTGGGAATATCTCTTAATCTGGACATGTCCTGGTGTTGGTGATTGAAAATGTTTGCTGGTACCTCCACGCACCACGTGTCCCTTGTAGAAACAGTGGGTGTGAAGCATCAACATTCTCATGGAGGGCATACCCCATTCTCCATATCAGGTTGGAAATCTAGAGGAATTAGACGGGGTTGATTGGTTACGAGGTGTAACATGGTCTCTGGTGATCAAATCAACAGACTCCAGGGGATGTCTTCGTTCAATCCCTCCTTGTCAGAGGCTAGTCTCAGTACCCATCTCTGTTCAATGCGGAACAGTGAGTTCTTGTTTATACCAGGGTGTGCTTCAAGAATGAACCAACTGAGTGAGTCGGGTGAATGTTTCTGATGTTCGAAATGTGTTGTCATCTTGGTGTTGGTTTTATGACATCTGAAATTACTCCTGTGTTCTGTGATACGGGTTTTCACTGGCCTCGTGGTCATCCCCACGTATAGGAGTCCACACGGGCAAGTTAATACATAGATACAGTGGGGGGTGTTGCAGTTTGTATGTTTCTTGCACTGCCAACTGACCCCATTAGCAAAGTTATCTCTTTTGTGAGTTTGGTGAAAGGACACACTGAACATCATCCACAGGGGTAGTGTCCTACAACTGGTGGTAGATCCCACAAAGACCTTTGTGCATTGATCTGTTGGTTCTTAGGTCTTGTGTGTATGAGCATATCTTTTAGGTTGCTCGTGCGTTTAAACGCAAAACCTAGGTATGGGGAGGTCGAGAGTGCCTGTGCTCAGAATCTCCCAGTGTTTCCTGATTGCGTTTCTCACCCGATTGGAGTCAGGGGTGAATGTAGTAACACAAGTAAGAGAGTCATCGGGTCCTTTCTGTCTGATTTCTAGCAAATTTTCCCGATTATTATTGCTTGCCCTTTTGCGAGCGAGTGAAACTGTACGTTTGGGATACTCTCTTTGACATAGGTCTCTTGCTATGGTTTCTGACTCCTTTTGGTAGTCTGCTACTGAGCTACAGTTCCTTCTAATACGAAGGAACTGTCCGAATGGTAAGTTTTGTTTCAAGGCTCTGGGGTGGTGGCTACTGAATAACAATAAGCTGTTCTTTCAGTCGGTTTCCGATACAGTGTTGTTGTAATTTGCCCCCTCTCTAATCTAACCAAAAGGTCTAGGAAAGGTATCTCAGTTTCTGAAATGGTACTTGTGAATTTTAAATAGGGGTTCAAGGTGTTGATCCACACACAGAATTCCTCGCATCTTGCGCGGTCCCCTTTCCACAGAATCAAAATATCATCGATAAATCTCCTCCACAGGAGCACATTCGCCTTGTATGGGTTACTGGGTTTGTAAATCTCTCTCTCTTCGAATGCTGACATGTACATACATGCTATGCTTGGTGCGAAGGTGCTGCCCATTGAGGTGCCCTGCGTCTGGTGGTAAAGCTGCTTGTTATATTCGAAAAAGTTTTCTGTTAATGCTAAAGTGGCACACTCAAGTATGAACGCTGATGGGGTCTGTGACTCCTAGTTCTCACGACTAAGGGTGTCTCTATCACCTCCAGAGTCGCTCTATGTGGGATATTGGTGTAGAGGGCCTCAACATCCAGAGTCACTAGAAGGTGGATCTCCTCTGGATGTTGGACCCCCTCAAGCAACTGAAGGACATCGGTAGTGTCTTTTATGAAATATGGGGTTGCCTTCACTAGAGGTTGAAGGAAATGGTCGCAAAACCTTGATAAGGGTTCCAGAATGGAACCGATCCCTGATACGATGGGTCTACCAGGGACCGGGGTGACCCCCTTATGGATTTTAGGCAAGGTGTGAAAGTAGGGGTCCTTGGCTCTTTTGTGATAAGGAAGTCAGCCTCTTTTCTGGTGATCCACCCTTCCGTCTCCGCAGTGAAGACCATGGTGGAGATAATGGTACTGAGTCGTGGAGTGGGGTCTTCCCTCAGGGGTGTGTAATATTTCCTGTTACTCAGTTGTCGTAGGCATTCTACCTCATAGTCCACAGTGGACATTATGACCGTAGCCCCGCCCTTATCAACCTGCTTGATGGTGATCGTGGGATCATCCGCCAGAGCCCTGACGGCTGACATTTCGCTTGAGGATAGATTTTGGAAAGGTGCCAGAGTGGTCCCACTTTGGAGTTCTTTTAACACAGCTTGCTCAAAAGTCAAAACCTCATGTGGTATCATGCTACTGTTGGGTGTGAAGGTGGATGGTTTGTGTAACCCAGAGTTCCCTTCTTGTGTCATAGGTTTGTCTTGAAAAAGGCTTGAGACGTATTTTGCGAAAAAAGCCTGGAATCTCGCAGATGTCACAGAATTTATCACACTTGGGGGTGGGTACATACCCCAGCCCTTTCTGTAGTACACTCTCTTCAGTAGGTGTCAAAACCCTCGAGGATAGATTGAGGATCAATTTCTTTTCCCTCGTGTCTGGCTCCTTGTCTCCACTGAGTGTGCCGGTTGTTCCTGGCACTACACTCTCTTTGGTGCCCTCTTCCTCTGCCCCAACCTCTGTCTAAAAAAGGTGGTTCATTAACATGTTGGAAGAATGGCGGTGGGCCCTGTTGGTACATCGGGTACTGCCAAAATTGGGATCCCTGATATGGTGTCATGTTATATGGTGGATACATAGGGCGTGTGTTTTGTCTCAAGCTCTTGCTGTTCCAGCTCCCATTGCTGGAATCACTATTAGACGATGAGCCCCTCCTCGAGGGGTTCGAATTCTCATCAGATGAGTAGTTTCCCCTGGTGCAGTGTAATCTGCTTTCAAATAGGGGTAGGCCTTCTCTTTGTCGAATTTTGTATGTCCTTCTGGAGTTTTGAGATTTTTTGTTTCATCAAATACTCCCTGTTGTCCGTGATTTCTGCATTTATCTCTGCTAATTTGGTCTTGAATGCGGTCGTTTGGACAGTCACTTTGATTGCCCCCTCTGCTGTCTGGATTCTTATCAGCAGAGCATCTGCAATTCTTTTAGCAGTGTGGATAATGAGTATGAGCCAGTACTCTAGTGCATTTCCATGCTACTAGGGACCACTCTTTTAAAAACATGGTCTTCCAGAAATAGGCATGGGAAGTTATTGACAATCAAACCATTGGGGGCTATATTTGCCCGCAGGTACTCGGTCATCATGGCTCCATGTAGAGTTATTTTGAGCCACTCGCGTTTCATGATGGAGAGTGAAGTCCAGTCTTCAGACTGGCTGCCAGAGGCTGCACTGCCATCAGTCCCCAGCAGTGATGGTGTCTTAAGAATCTCGGCTGCTATATCATCGTCAAAGCTGAGTCCCTGGTACTCCTCCATCGTAATGTTTAGGGGTATCTTTCTCCCGCCATAGTGAGCACACCACAATTGCTTTCTTCATAGACTACTCACCTGTACCATACAGTAGGAACGGCATACCACTTTGTTTTGAATTGTTTTTAAATAAGTAAAATATTTATATATACTTATAAATTGTTTAAATATATTTAATTTATTTTACTGGTACACATTAATATATTTTGTTTTTACTATTTTTATATATACAAGTTAAAGGGAAGATCTTTTTGAAATCACTATTGGTGTACAACAATCATTTTTTTCAATATTTTTGTCATTTACATTATAAGTACAGGAAAACAATATTTTTCTTCTAGATATTTTGGACTCATTAGTTATGTCCCACGATTTTTGTGGTTTATATATTTAGTTATAGAACCGAGTAGAGTGGCACTGTGTATAATATAGTGAGTGGTTTTGTGCCGGTGGAGTGGAGTTAGTATTCTGTGGTGTGGTATGGAGAGGTGTGGAATTGTGAATTTCAACAGAGTATTGTAAAACTCATTACCCAATGTACACTGTTACTGCATTACATTTTTCTACATTTTTAACTGTTTTTCTCTTATGCATTAAGGAGCAAATTCAAAGACTTCGGGCCGATTCCGATTCCGGCCGGAAATCTCTCCGACCGAGCCGGACCCGGAGAGAATTCCGACCGAATCGGACTCCTAGCAGTCCGACCGAACGAGTACGATGCGCACGCATGCTATCGGACTCGAGTCGGTCGGACTCCCATTGAAGTCAATGGGAGCCTGTCGTAACAACGCGTACGCGGGCTCCCATTGACTCAATGGGTGCGAGGCGGACAAGGGCGCCCCTACAGCGTGTACGCGTCCATGCGCATCGCGCGTACATGCACAGGTAGGGGGACCCATGGGTCCCCCCTGTGTGCGACTCGCGTGCCTACGCGTGCAGGGGGTCCGACGCGGACCCCCAAAGTCCGGCTCCGACAGCTTTTTCAAGCCGGACGGCGCGAGTCGGTCGGACTGCTCGCGGCGCGCATCGTACTTACCCGGCCGGGAAACGTCTCCATAGCGCGGTGCGAGTCGTGTCCATGTGAGTCGGTCGGAGCGTGTTGAAGCCGCGTTCGAGTCGGTCGGCAATTTCGCGGGTGCTTGCATCGTACTCGCTCGGCCGGACCCGCGTACGATTCGGTCGGGAAACAGGGCTCCGAATCGGATCCGTGAATCCGAATCCGATTCGGAGCACTACCGGCCGAGATCGGAATCGGCCCCTTCATGTTGAAGTATATTAGTGGTACAGCAATAGTAATAATAATGTTACAAATATACTTTTCAGGTTTTTCATGGTCATCCAGGGGTTCAGATGTTGAAAACGTCTTCCAGGTTTTCAAGGGTGGTAGTAAAGGTACAGCCAAACAGTGATGGGTTCCAGGACATCTGGATAACTACATAGGGGGTTAATGATACATTCCAGAAGAGAGGCCTGATCAGTGTCCAGGGCAGTTCTTTATCCTGTGTAAAAAAAATAGAACAGAGCCAGTACTTCTGTTTTCCGATCAGGTCACGGACACAATGTCTACTCATGGTCTAGCCTTCATCAAATCAAGGAATTGTTCTCAGAAAATTACATGGTAATCCACCATTCAAGAAGACTGACTCAGAGAAGGTGCTGCACAGATGTCGTTCGGCGCTGGATGCGGCACCGCTGGTGCTTTTGAAATTTGACATGCTCCCTCCTCCTTATGAAGAGCCTTTATTAATCTACAAGTCAATACTAGGAAAATATTACACATGTTTTGATCTGGCATTGTAGGAACCGGGATCTCTATATAGTGCACCAAAGTAAGGTACACTCTGCAGAGTGAAGACAAGCCTTATTGCTTTACAGGGCTCAAATAACGAACACTACATGCTCTATTTTGTGGCAGTGTGGTCTATCAGTTTAGGCTTATCAGAGGATAGTGCTAAGCATTTGTTGTTCTCACAGAGGCAATAAATGACACACAATCAAAAATATATCCGAGACCAATTTTAGAAAAATAACTAATATTGTAATATAAATTTAGATACCGTAAACTTCGCATACAGGTAGTTACGTTTGGCGTTATCAATTTTTAGCAGGTAAGTCAAACATACAATACAATGCGTCTTTACGCGAAATGCTTTCTTATGGGAGAAAGAACATTTACTGCATACAGATACTTGTAAAGCTTTACCGTGGGACCCCTTCCGGTCGTGACGCGGTAGAGGGACCAGGACCAAAGTTTCACCAGCAGGTTAGTGATATCTGCCCTGATAAGGGTTCACTGACAGAATATCGTCCCCCAAAATATTGCGACCAAAATATTGACCTAAAAATATCGTCATCCTCTATTTATAATGGGAACTACAAAAATATCAAAAAATCTTTTCAATGTAACTACTAGTGTTGTACTAAATATCGTTTTTAAATATCTATAAAATTTAATATTAAATAACATTAAAAAAGTTTAACACATATAGAATAATATATATTTAGATATATCTACTTAATCAATTTTTAAACTAATAATTTTAATTTATATTATAATTTCAAAAGTATTAAATAATATATTTTAAACAATCTATATATATATATATATATATATATATATATATATATATATATATACGAAAAAAAATCTTTAAAAAACCGTTCTGACATTAAAAAACGAAACTTCTTAAAATCTAGTACAAAATATTTCACACATAAACATCAATTAAATATATTAGAATTTTAAATAAACAAAAAGACATTATTATAAATTATAACAATATAAAAATATATACAATTTAATACATATCCTATTCCCACTACAAATTATTTAAAACTACGCAAACTATTATAACATATTTAAAAAAACTTAGGGGCCTATTAGGATGATGGGCAGATCGCCACCGCCGGCCCGGCGGTGGCGATCCGCCCGCCATCAAACTCAATTCGTCCCACGGCCAGATTAGGATGGTGGTGGGAACAGGAATGCGTCCGCAGCGGACGCAAGTGACCGTCCGCCACCAGCAATCGTCCCGACTGCCTGGCGGACGGCCCAGGGAGCCTGAAATCGGTGGCGGTGCCTAGCAGGCACCGTCCACCAGATTAGGATGCAGGCAAACACCGGCTTTGCATGGCGGCGATGCCGCCATGGAAAGACATACGATGCTTAGCATTGGGGCCCGTTGCGGGCCCCTGGGGAGGTGGGGGCTGCACTTGAGGGGTACCTATGGTACCCCTACATTGCCATGCCCAAGGTGGCAGGCACAGCGCGGTGCCAGCCACGTTGGGCATGGCAATGCACAACGTGCCTCTTTAACATTGCGGCGGGTGCTGCCTACAGCACCGTCCGCCGCAATGTTGAAGATGCCAATGCGACCGCCAGGGTGGCGGTCGCATCCTAATTAGTGGTGCAGGACCGCCGCACCGCTGGCGGACGGTCCGCCCGCCATATTAATAAGCCCCTTAATTCCCACTTCACGCAACAATAAAAAAACTTGCTAAATTTTACTAATCTCCCTCCAATGAATACAATAGTAGTAAAAATGTTTAATTGCAGATAGTTTTTATTTACAATAACCATTTGACACACTACAACAGTAGGGAAACTGTTGCAGTACAGAAGGGTAAATGTAATACTCCAATCAAAACACCAGTAGGGAAAGTCTTGGATTGTGGAATAGTAAAATTTACTATACCCACTTCAGTAAGTACAACAGTAGGCAAACTATTGGATTCTAAAGGGGTAGAATTTACTACTCCCACTCCAGCAAGTACAACAGTAGGGAAAGGGTTGGTTAGCGGAGGGGTAAAATTAACTATTCCCACTTCAATTAGTGCAGCAATAAAAAGCAACAAAATATCTTGAACAAAATAAAATGACTTCAAAAACAAATTTAAAAAATATAAATATGTTAAAAAAATATGCAAATTTATTTATTTATTTTTAATAATAAAAACATTTATATTGTATCATATGAAATACTTACAAATAGAATTAGGGATAAAAATCAAAAATAATTTTCATAGAAATATTCTTTTGTATTTAAAAATCAATTTTTAACAAAGACATTAATTTATTTTACTTCCCACCGTATAACCCCACAAAACTCAACCTGCACCAAAAAAATTAACTTTCGAAAAATATTTATACTATTAATATAAACTGGAACAATACAAATATAATTAATTAAATATTAATAAATTATATTTAATGTGCTTCCCACAATATACCACCACAAAACACACATTACACTTATGAAATTGAACAAAATTGATTTGCACAATTAACATGATTCATTATCAAATTAATAATAAAAAAAATATTAATTACTTAAAATTATTTACTTCCCACCCCATACCCCTACAAAACCCTCATTCAATCTAATTCAAATAATTTAAAAACACAATTGACATAATCATCAATTAAATATTTATTAAAAACTGAATATGAATTCATTAAAAATAATTGCATTTCCCACCCTTTACAGCTATAAACCCCATAACCCACACCTAAAATCAAAGTCAAAAATAAATATTTACACAATTAAAACAATTGTCGATTAAATAATTAATAGAATTTAACAGCTAATTATTTAAAACTAATTTACTCCCCACCCTTTACTGCTGTAAACCCCACAACCAGCACCTAAAATATTTTAATTACTTAAACATAATTATCAATTAATTTTAATTGCTAAATAATTAATTAATTAAAAATAAATTTCTTCCCACCCTTTACCCCTATAGCCCCACAACCTACAACCCAAAAAATTAATTAAACATAATTATCAATTAATTAACATCAACAATTAATAATTAAATCAACAAATTACATTTCCACCCACCCGCCCCCATAACCCCCACATCCCGCATATAAAATTTAGATTAAAAAAAGAACACAATTAACAATTAAATAAAAATAAAATAATGTTAAATAAAATTATAAATTTACTATAATTAAATAACTTTCTTTCCTATAAAATCCACAACCCGCTATGGAATTAAACAACACAAAATGTAATTAAATTAAATATAACTACTTTTAAAAATGTAAAAAATATATTAAAACAATTATACAAAAAATTACAACATATACATTAAAATCTAAACTAAAACATAATTTTAAAAATGTTTTTTTAATAATAATAAAAACATATTTTTAACTATATTTTTGCAAATGATATTAATGACTTTGATATTTTTAAAAATCAATATTACTTACCTTTAAACCCAATATTATTGACATAGATATTTCCATGTCATTATATTTTAGAATAGATATTCTTGTACATTGATATTTTAAACTCAATATTTTTTCTGAATAACCTGGTGAGTCTGGGTGCAGAGGTGCTGGACGGGGTGGTAACCTTGCACGCTACGCATTACAAAGGAAGGGGCCAACTGGAAATAGGCTGCAAGGGGATACTTGGGGACAAGTCCGGGAGCTCCCAACCAGGGGGGGGGGGGCGGTTGAGTCGTGAGGGTTCTGGGCACATGGGGGAAGCAGTCGGTTTCTTTGGGCCTGATGGCTCAGGTGTAGAGGGTTTTTTTGTCAGCTTGAACTTGTCCGTCAAGGCGCTTACTGGGTTTGGTCAGGACCAGTGAGAAGGAATATAACCGAACAGCTGGGCCACTCTTGGTGCTGGCCTCTGTGGTGCTGACATCCCTCGTTGGCTGGTTGTCGGAGCTGTCGTTGGAGTCCAGACTGGACTTTCAACTAACGTTGGGTGGCCTAAGTATACAACAGAGCCCTGCCCTATCTGGCACTTGTTTACCTTTATAGTGAGGCCTGCACTCTGCAGACCCTCAACGATATTTCCAAGGTGCATCAGGTGATCCTGCTCAGTGGGGATGTAGATAGCAGGGGTGCATCTCCAAGGGCTGGCATGGGGCAAGAAGGCCACCACAAAGTTGAGCCTTTCAGAGGCTCCAGGGCTCTAGATGACCTTTTTGGATTAAATCCCCATTAAGCCAACCGTTTGTGCCCTGCCACTTTTGCCACCCAACTACTAACTCCTCAGCAGTTATATAGAGATGATTAGATCTGCACCAGTACCTGATCGTCGATAATCTCACCACGGCGTCCATCAAGAGGTCTGAATTGGACTCCCAGAGGCATGGAGAAGAGAACCCCAGAGTCCCCGAATGCCACCCCCACCCCACTCCCAGCGACATATCTGTTTATTCCGACTGCCTGCGCATAGGCGGTCTCCCGGCACCCCACTACTCTACATGTGGCTGGCGAGGTCCTAGAATCCACTGGTCGATGCTGGTGGTCCTACGGGCTGGTCTCCGCCGACCACTGGAACAGGATGGCGGTGAGCGGTTGTGGCCCGACATCTCCTGCCTGCCTCTGACCGACACTTTGCTTTACAGTGCTGTCATGCGGCAACCATTCATGGTAGTGTGGAACGGTATTGTCAACAGTGCATGGTGATCCCTGTTTCTCCCCTTTCTTGGACCCCTATTTATGATGATGTTGAATGCCAGCACGTGCGATCCTACTTGCAGCAGATCAGCAATGCCCCAGGTCCTTCCTTCTGTGACTCCACTGAGAGAAATTCATAGCCTGATATCCCCCACTGTGGGGCTACGCTTTGCATCAGGGAGCTGATCTGGGTCATGAACGAGCCATTATGGACTCGACCCTGCTGAGGACTTAGGGCTGAATACGAGTCTGGCGGTCGTAAGACCCCCAGACGGCGGTGGTCCGTCCGCCACATTACGACTTCAAAAGTCGTTGCAGCAGAGGACCACCGGCTGTGCCAGAGAACAGTCGTTCCCTGTCGGTGGCAGAGCTGCACCACAATGTAACATGCTGAGGAGAACTGGCGCTGTCCCGCGCAGCATATTAAGAGTTACGCCACCAACAGCCATTTCATGGCAGGACCCCTGCCATGAAAAATTTGGCAGTGGAGTAACAAAGGGGCCCTACAGAGCCCCTGCTCCCTCCCTGCATGGGGATACATTCAGGGGGGCTCAACATGTGCCCCGTTGTCTGTATTCCCCTAAAGTTCCAACACTTCATGGACGTCACCATCCATGCCATGCTGGAACTTTTTTGCCATTCCCATTGCCGTGCCTGTTTTCTAGGCAACACCATGTGAAAGGCGAAGGACTGTCTGCCTTACACATGTTTAACTTGTAATAAGGCCGGTGGTCCTTGCACAGCTTTGGCACAGCTGTGTCGGCGGAGAGCCAGCGCAACTGCACCAGAGTTGTAATTCGGTCCTTAGACTGCTGAGTTTCAGAAGGCAGTATGCGGCCGTGCCAAGACTCACCGAACTGGAGCCTAATGGGTACCCGACACCACCCATCCCTACCAAGAGCTCTAATGCTATACTGCTCAGCCTTGCCCCGACGTATTATGCTCTTCCCAGAGGGCCGATGATGAGCTCAGTGCTCACTGGCCTTTACTAAGATCTAGTGTCGCACTGAGGGCTGATTATGAGCACGGTGCCCGCAGGCTCTTGCGTCCGATCGAGCCACTCCTTCCACATAGATGCTGTGGATTTTCCTACATTTGCATCCGAGTTGGTGCAGTCCTGTCTGTTCCTTTACTTGGGGTTCAGGGATGACAACTTTGTAGTGGACATTTTGGGACTCCCAGGTTATGGTCTTTTTACATGAAGAAGCCATAGAAATTAAGAGGGCTTCTTCTTCCCTAGGTAGGACCTTTCCTTTTGGGACAGACACTAAAAGAAATAGAAAGGGGACTAAACTCCCTTTCCATCTTAAGGGACAGACATCCTGGAGCAAGTCCTCTTCCATTATGGTCCTACAACTACTCCCTAGCTCTTCCCTGCCCAGTGAGCTCACCATGGAATCACCTCCCATCATTATGTTGAACCCCCACTATCTCCCGCTGGGCACAACTTGGTCCGAATCATTTTTCCTTCTAACTTTACCAGAAACGCAGCAAACAATCTCAAACAAAAATGCTCAAATTGAATAGAGAAACACTCTTCCTAGATTCCAATTTTTGCTAAAAATAAGGGATACTCGGTCACTTCCACCAAGAAGATTCTGCACGGTCTCACGATTCCGATCTGGGTCGGAAACCGAACCGACCGACACGGACCGGGAACGAATTCCGACCGACACGGACTGGCGCCGTACGACCCACACAGTACGATGCGAAGCCTGTGATTTCCAACCGACTCGAACGGAACACAAGCCGTCCGACCGAGCCGGACGGAAAACTGTGAGCCGGCCGGAAAAACACTCCGATTCGAACCGACCGACACGCATCCGGAATGGATCCCACCGACACGGACCCGTGAAGTACGAGCCGCGCAGTACGATGCCACACGCGGGAAACCCGACCGGCTCGGACGGAGCCCAAGCCGCATGACCGACTCGCATGGAGCCCAAGCCGCACGTCCTACTCGCACGGAGCTCAAGCCGCATGACCGACTCACACAGAATACAGAGACCTTCAGCAATGGAGTCATCCGCGACCGACGCGTACGCCACATACACAACACAGCAGAAACTCAGCGCGACAGGCTCGGTGAAGCCCGTACGACTCACCATCCGCGTCCGTCACGGTCAGAAGAACGTCTCCTTCATGCACCCAGAACACAATGGAAAAAAGAGAAAAAAAGGACCAAACAAGCAACAACATACCCAATAAATAAAAAAATTTAAAAAAAAGCCAACAATGACACACCCACAACTCCACCTATTTAAAGGCCACCAATCCCTACCATGATCCTTTGCACATTCCATACAGCACCCAGCAAGGAACCCAACCAAACTGCCAACAGGGACACACTCACAACTAACCCATCACACAACCCTCACACCATTAGCACCTCTACAAAAGCATACACACAAACACCCAGAAACACAGACACTCACCCACTCCACTTGCACCCTCACACACATACACCAATTCCCACCACCACCCAGCACCATGCCCCCCAAGAAGAATCCAAAGTTCACAGATAGTGAGTTGGAACTCATGGGAGATGAAATCCTCAGGGTAGAGCCACATCTGTTTGGTACATTGGTACAAAAGACCTCCCTAGCACAGAAAACCAAGATGTGGGAGAGGATCGTCAACAAAGTGAACGCAATAGCACCAATGTTACGCACAAGGGAAGACATCAAGAACAGGTGGTATGATGTGTGCAGGAGGGTCAGGAATCTCTTGAAGGAGCACGAGCTCAGCAATCGTACTGGCAGTGGCCCTCCTGCCAAACCAGTCCAATTCAGGTCCTGGGAGGAGAAGGTGCATGCTATCCTACCACCGGAGAGTGTACATGGATTAGGAGGAACACCAGAGCCTGGTGAGTACACAAACAATATACTCAATATTGTGTGGCTATATACACATATCACTGTCAAGGGGACAGTCAAACCATGTTCTGTTAGCAAAGCCACATTAACTTGAAGAAAGTTGTCCTTGGATGTGTATGCCAGTTACAGTAACACAATACCTGCTATCTCATAGTAACCTTGAACTGTGTCATGACATGTACAAACCGACTAACAAATCGAGCAAGACAGTGGCACACAACACAAACAAACACTGTCTGACATTCTGCCACCACTGTCACACTACCTCACAGGTAAGCTGACTCACAGGAAGGAAGTGTGGCTATGCTGGGGAGGTGGGTTTTGCCAATTGCATGATGGCAGTTGTAGTCGCAGACAGTGGTCCCCCTCCCAAATGACTCTGCAAGTCCACCCTGAACCATGCTCAACACACAGGGTTTGGAAAAATACTGCCTAGATGGCTGACACTGGGTTCTGCTGTTGGCAGCACAAGGCCCTGCTGGGAACTGTGCACCAACCAACAGGACAACACTGTCAGCCATCTTCCCATTGCAGTTACACCACCTCACAGGGAAGCAGAGACAGAAGGAAGAAAGGAAGGTTGGACATGCTGGGAAGGGGAGTGTAGCCAAAAGCATGATGGGAGTTGTAGTCACAGATCAACATCCCCTACCCACAGGGCCCATCCAGCCCACCCTGACCCATGCACACCTCACAGGGAGTGCAAATGTACTCACAAGATGGCTGACACTGGGTTCTGCTGTAGGGAGCACAAGGCCCTGCTGGGAACTGTGCACCAACAAACAGGACACCACTGACAGACATCCTGAAAGTCAACTCTCACTCCCTGCAAGGGAAGCATGCACAATGGTGGACTATCTGGCCTGGGGGAGGAGGAGGAGTGCACCCTCTGACCACAACTACCAGCAGGCCCTGACATACACACCACTCCCACCAACTCCAAACACCACACCTTGGACTCTGCTCCACAAGAGGGTGAGTGGAAACCCACTTCCAAGATGTCTGACACCTGGCTCTGCCGTGGGCAGCACAAGGCCCTGCTGGGAACTGTGCACCAACCAACAGGACAACACTGTCAGCCATCTTCCCATTGCAGTTCCACCACCTCACAGGGAAGCAGAGAAGAAGGAAGGAAGGAAGGTTGGACATGCTGGGAAGGGGAGTGTAGCCAAAAGCATGATGGGAGTTGTAGTCACAGATCAACATCCCCCACCCACAGGGCCCATCCAGCCCACCCTGACCCATGCACACCTCACAGGGAGTGCAAATGTACTCACAAGATGGCTGACACTGGGTTCTGCTGTGGGGAGCACAAGGCCCTGCTGGGAACTGTGCACCAACAAACAGGACACCACTGACAGACATCCTGAAAGTCAACTCTCACTCCCTGCAAGGGAAGCATGCCTCAGAGGGTACTGCCTGGCCTCTGTGGGAGAAGGAGGTTCTGCAATGACGCTGAATACCATCTAGGCTGCCCAAACTCACACCTTCTCAGCCAGTACGAATAGCACACTTGGGACCAGTCACACCCAAACTAAAGGCCAGGGCATGATGGATGACACATGGCTCCGATGTAGCAGTTTGCTGCAAGTCTAACCTATGCAGCAACCAAACAGAACCCATTCACACACACAGCCATTGCAAATGTATGTGTACACTCACCGTCTGGGGATGCAGTGTTCCAGGGATGGCTCCGGGCCTGGGTGAGAAGGTGTGTCTTGTAGATGACAATTGTTGAAATTCTGACATAGCACAGAGCACTGAACACACATCAACTCACAGACACAGCAGTGACAGGGGACACCTGACAGTGATTACAATGGACCCACCAATATACCTCACACTGTAGCATGGTGTCATCAACACCAGGTGCCGTTGTGAGCTGCATACCACTCAAATGTCGGTCTGTGTCGTAGGCATCATCCACACCACACAGCACTCACCGTCATAGACACTGTGGACACAAGGACTAACCTGGGCTGCACTGGAGCAGGCATGCAACACACAGCTGAAGCAAGAGAACACACACACACACACCTCTGGTCATCACTGTCATGAGTACGGAAAATAAAGAGAGCTGCTGTGCACAATCCATATCACCATGGAGGACAGTGACATGGTGGAGTATGTTAGCAACTACAAAACTCGGCCCCAACACCATTAGCGACAGTGACACCATCACCTGTATGAAATGAGATGTGATCTAGGGACACAGACAACACATAAGAGAAAATCAAGAGAACCCAGGCATACTGGACAGTGATCAGGTTGTGCAGACACACCAATGTGACGCACAAAGACTAGCAAGAACTGACATCACACATGACCGAAGCTCGAAAAAGATCCTAAGTGGACTTGCAAGGATGCCAGCGTCAAAGCACATATGTTGACAGGGATGAGACACCTGTGTCAGGCACGTGATGGCACCAGAGTAGCAATGGCCATGTACAGTCAAGTGTGCAAGACATTAGCTGGCCAGGCACACAGCTAGACTTGCCAACTAAAGTGCTTCAGGGTGGCAGGTAAATGTGCTACACAACTAACAATCTGTCTGTGACAACGTAGGACAATGCAATCTACAGGCACGCAGCATGACCTACAGTGGCCAATGTCATGGGTATGAACCATTGATGTCCATGGATACATCACTAACATTGTGTATCTCTTCCAAATACAGGGGATTCTGGGGACACATCTGCAGATGAGGAAGAGTCCCAGTCCCAGACTCTGGTGGACCCTGACCTGTCCGGTGAATAGTCTCCATCCTTGGCAGACGACGACGAAGAACCTGGCACCTCCGGAAGAAGTCATCCTGCAGCTCCAGCTGGACAACCATCTGCTCCCCTTGCAACCACCCCTCCAACGTCTGGAACCACACAGACCACCCCTGCAAACATGGACAGACCTGGGACACAGGATGACACCAGCACAGGGTCGCAGAGCACCCGTGCAGCCAACACCAGCACCAACAGCCAAGGAGGCCCTGTGATACCTGTGCGTGACACGACAGGTACTGCCCGTGTGGCTAGGGGTGGTGGGAGGGGTGGGAGGCACAGGACATGCCCTGCAGAGGGGGCGGGACTGCAGGATGATCCCCACCTGGGACGCATCATAGATGCGTACCAGGAGAGCACCGGAGGGTTCGGCCAGCTAGTGGGGATCCTCAAAGACATGCAACAGCAGCAGGCTGCCCATTATGCCCGCTTGGAGTCCAAGTGGGACACTGTCAAAGAACTGACAGCGGTGCAGCGGGACATATTGACATGCCTCCGCCAGATCAGCACCAACATTACCCCACCTCCCTGTGCGCCATCAACATCTGGTGCAACAACATCTGCCACTGCCACAGGGAGGGAGGAGGACTCTGGCGGAGAGTCCCCTGCACTGCGGCAGCCTGACCAGGAGGGTCCCCTCAGTAAGAAGAAGAGGGGTCGTCCACCAAAGGAGAAGTGAGATAGTGATGGCCATGCCCAACTCCCAGGAACCCAACACCTGTTCTTGACATCGACCTCTGTGTGCAAACAGTTCACTTTGTTGACTGACACCCTACTCTCCCACATGACATGGAGGTTCTGAGTTGAACCAATGTATCAAAGGACTGTGGACTTTACTCTGGACATTTCATCTACCAAGACTTCCAACTTATCTGTGAACTTTGGATTCTAATCCCAATGTACAGCACTCCCAATCTTGAGCACTATCCTCACATGTTTGTCAATAAATCCACTATAACACAAGACGTGACTCTGTGGTGATTCAGACGTTGTCATTGGCATGTAGATGTTGTTGTGCTGAAGAACCCCATGCATGCAAACTTGTACTGCGATGAGAACACTGTCATGTCAGTCAGGCTAATGTGCCACATATGTGGAAGACACCACTAGGTCAACTCAACACATACTCACCACGCCCGACCAACTCATCGCCAACACCAGTGTTGTCAGGAAATACAGTGGTATGCACATACTACACACCCATCCTGACTCAGTGGTAACCAGCCCACAGGTACAGTAAGTAAATGTCCGTAAGAGGTGTGGAGACAGACAACGCACATCACAAACCAAAGTACAGGTTTATTAGCTATTTGCAACATGTTGATTCCACCACAGATGCAAGCTAATCTCATGTGACAGTGGGCACACAGTCAACAAGTGTGCACAAATAAAAGTCCAGGGGTGAATGGCACAGCACTTGTCGGGACAATGACTACTACCATCGTGGTCCAGGAGTCGTGGTGTTCAGGGTCACAGTTGACCAAACAGCCAAAATAACTGGTGAATGACAGACATGAGACCCAAGATTAAGCACATGACAACAGCACATGACAACAATACACATGCAGTAAACCTTACTCAAGATATTCCATCACAACACAGTGGTCATGTCACCCCTGACTGTGACCACAGATTAACAGAAAGGGCACATCACTGCAGGCATATGTACAAGTAGCACACAGCCTCATTCGAGCAGCAACAGTGCACCACCCACACAAATCATGCACACACAACACATCACTGTATACTCACATTCAGGAGAAGAAGTTGTTGATGAGCTGTGAGCGGACATCCCCCGCACCATCATCGCCATCATCACTGGCATCGTGGCCCAGCCCAGGATCCTCTACAGGTGGCGGATGTTGGTCATCGTCCTCCTGTATGAGAGGCAACTCCTTCTTCACTGCCAGGTTGTGTAGCATGCATGCCACGATGATTATCTTGCAGACCTTTGCAGGGACATTGGGGAGGGCACCTCCTGTTCTATCCAAGCAGCGGAAGCGGCTTTTCAGGAGTCCAAAGGTCCGCTCTATCACCCTCCTGGTAGGACCATGTGCCTCGTTGTAGCGCATCTCGGCTGGTGTCACAGGGTTCCTCAGGGGTGTCAGCAACCATGGCATGTTGGGGTATCCAGAGTCACCTACATACAGACAATTGCACATTAGAAGATGTTGAGAAGAGGATGGAAAAACAACATTGCCAAACATACACATTGAAAAACAGTCAGTACACACCGACAAGCCAGGAACGCTGGTTCTGCATCTGTGACATCATCCTCGGGATGCGGCTACTCCTCATGACGTAGGCATCGTGGGAAGATCCAGGGAAACGTGCACACACATGGCTAATGGTCATGTCCGCCAAACAAACCACCAGGGCATTGATGGAGTGATAATGCTTTCTGTTTCTGTATGGCAGCTCATGTGCCTGTACTCATGTGCCTGTACTAAAGCCACATGTGTCCCGTCAATGGAGCCGATGACATTTGGCATCCTCCCCAGGGCATAGAAGTCACCCTTGATGTCTACAAGTTGGTGGCGTTTCGGGAAATAAATGTACAGGTCCAGGAAAAGTAACATGGCCTCCAACACATCCCGAAGCACACGGCTAAACATGGTCTGCGACATGCCACCAGCACTAGCCACAGTGTACTGAAAGGTACCGGTGGCAAAGAAGTGTAAAGCTGCCATCACCTTCACCTTGGGGGTCAGCGCAGTAGGGTATGGCCGGCCAGGTTGCAGATGTGGGCCCAACTGCCCAGCCAAATCCTCGATCGCTTGCCTGGTGAAGCGGTACTTGCGGATGGAGTCACGTTCCACCATCGTTGCCAGGTCAGAGAATGGTCTATGGACAGCTGGTGCCCTGCAGTACAGAGAAGACAAAAGATAGATTGTCACCACCTCCAGCCATGTCACAAAGCCCCAGAAATACATACCATCACAAATCAATACATTACTAAATAACATGAGGTGTATGCCGTAGGGTATGGACACATATGTCACCTTACGTGACCATCACCGTACATCGCAGATCAGCATGTGGACATGAGAAGTCCCCTGTTGTCCCGTGACAAAGCTATGGGCCCCGTCACAGTACATCTGCACTGTTGCCACGTACCACACAAAGACCACAGTGACTAGTGAGTAC